>CP139508.1:86590852-87134041 GCA_021014915.2 Artemisia tridentata subsp. tridentata
TCGAGCTGATTACTTTTCGAAGAAAAAAAATTAAACAAAAAAAGGGGGCAAAAACACTAAGGGGGAATACATGAACAATCCCCCTGCTATTACACTCGATTGCAACCAATTTGATGACAATCAAAATTGATTGAAGGAAATTTCTCAAAGAGCTCGAGAGAATGCTTTCAGTGGGACGGAAAAGGGGATGCTAATGAGCATTTTTAAAAAGGCCTGGAGATTGCAGATTTTTTTTTTTACTACGAAAGTGTCAAATCCCGATCAACTCATGCAAAATTTCCCAATCTCCTAAAAGGACTGCTAAAAAAGGGCAAAGGGAATAAACCTCTATTCAATCACAGGGGAAAAGTTTAAGACAAATTCCTGAGAAATTTCCCCCCCTTTACCCCTGCTAAAAAAGGGAGGCTATCAATATTTCAAGCAAGACCCTGATGAAACCCTTTATAAAGCTTGGGAACGATTTAAAAGATTTATTATAAAATGTCCTCAACACATCAAAACCCCTATCGGGAAAATATATTGTTTTATCGGGGATTGGAGTGCCTACAAAACAATTTTGGTGCAAGGGGACTGTACCTCAATGGTGCAACAAATGCTAGGAAAGCGATCCAAGAAGCTGCTGACATTCTCAAAATGGCCAGGGACCTTCTAATCTAAACAGCACTAATTTGGGGGGAATTGCGCTTTCAAGCTAAATTTGGAAAAAATTGTAGAGATGAAAAGCGAATGAAAAGCAATGCGCCCAATTATGTGAAAAGTGCAAAGGGACCTCACAACACTAAAGATTGCCCCGAACAAAAGAAAGTAAAAACTTTGAAAAAGCTAACACCCAATTGGAAAACCGTTCCGCCCTTCAGCAAGTTGGGGAAGTAGTCCGGGATTCAATCAAAAGAACAATTTAAAACCCGTTATCAAGAGAGGGGGCAACTTTAGTTGAAAATTTAAAGCAAATTATGGCCGATCGCTAAAGCATAAGAAATAATGCTATGATAAAGGAAATTCGACTTCAACAAACTACTACAAAAATCAAGGAGCTTCGATCAAAGCATTGGAACACAAATTGGCCCAAAGACAAAGTTCTTCAAAAAAAGGGGAAGGGAAGTTTCCGGCTCAACAAAACAAATCCAAGAGATCTTTTTCAAGGAATAAGCACCCCCGAAGAAGTCACTCCTAATATATCAAAAGTCGATAAATGGAATGATGGTCAAGACCCAATTTTTTTTTAACTTTAAATCACTTAAAGGACAAAATAAAAGAAAAGACAAAAATTAAGAAGAGATAAAGGAAAAATGAAAGAAGAGACCCCTGAAAATGATTCAAATGCCTTGCCTCATAAAGAAAAGACCCGGGAAGTTTTACTCAAACCTTGTTCTTTTAATAAAAATTTTTAAATAATTGTTGGCTGACTTAGGCTAGTTTGGTTATCCCCTTTTTAAAAAATTTTGCTCCCTAGGATAGGAAAATTTGCCCAAACTAAATTATTTATTGAATTGGCTGAAAAATAAAACGCCTGAAGGATTGCAAAATAATGTGTAGTTAAGATTGACGTTTTTTTTTCCCCCCGTGACTTATTAACTAAACATGCCCAGATGTTAAGATTCTTTAACCCTCGAAGCCCTTTTCCCTTGCCCCTATTTGCCCATGCAAAGATGTGGTGTAAGAGAAAAATTTAAATTAAGGGTAGGGAATAATAAACATTTCCCTATAATCCCAAATCCGTTAAGAGCATAATAAGGTGTTTATGGGAAAGATTAAGATGCTAGGGGGCCCCTCGATCTGAAGCATAACTTAGGGAAAACTTTAATTCAAAACAACTCAACTATCCTAACATGAAACCCTTTTAGGATTTTAAATTTACCTTGTACCCACGGAACTTAGACGCATTTTTAGTGTTTGATGATGAGTGTTGATTTTGGAGTAATTAAAAAAACTAGAGAATGTTGAGAAAAAGAAATTGAATAATGAGTGGTATTGAACTACCACCCCCCCCCTTGCCCTTTTTTGTGCCCGTATGATAATAAAATTTCCCGTCTTTATTTTGTCTTTCTGCCCGAAAGGGACAGGACTTTGTTATACAGTATTAAAAAAGAACGGCGTGGAAATTTTAAAAACGCAAAGGTGTTCAAAATTACAAATTGGGGGAAAGAAGGAGCGTGATGTTTCCGACTCCCTTTGATACGATACTAAAAAACGGAACTGAGTCTAACTTAAACCTGGGTTTAAAACAAGTGCTACCCCGGGGACAACCCGATTTATCTTTTATTAAATTTTTTTTTGTGTCGTCATCCAGGCCCACAAAACGGCGCATCTCTTTCTAAGGACCATCTCCTGCAATGGTCATATTTATTTATTTTTCTTTATTTTTATTTTCGATTAAAACTATTTTCAGGGTTTTTTTAATGCGGCCATCCCTGTTAAGATGCGCGCTCTTTTATTCGTTCCCCTTATTCCAGGTCCCATACGGCGTATCTTCTTAATAAGATACGCCATCGACGGACCTGATGATTTTCATTTTAAATTTTTTTAATTTTTTATTTTTTTTTTCCTAACTCCCAAAGTATTATGCAAGTTTTAACCTTTCCCTTTTCTTAGGTGTGTTTTAAAAAATGTTTTTGGGGGTTATGTTTCCTGATTTTTGTGGATAAATAAAGTATGAAGTTTTAAAAGTTCTAATCCACGAAAAAGATTTTTGCTCTTTACAATGGAATCTACCAGCAAAAACTCAGGGAGGTTTTTTTTTGTTTAATTCTTTTATTTTCCAGTTTTAAACTTTTATACAAAAAAACGAGGAAAGTTGTTTAACTTAAGGGGGGATTGAAATTTAAACACTTAACAATTATTGTCCCTACTTTTTTAAAAATTTGCTAAAATGTGTTAATATATCAAACTTAAAAATTTTTTAGCTGTTTTTTTTAAGATTAATTACTAACTCACACATGCTTTTTTTTCAAAAATTGGATTTTCAAATTTTCACAAAACTATGAGTGTGCCGGTGACTTGTAAACTTTAGAACTTGGTTGTATACTATTCAGACCACCAAAAAATTATTTATAAATTTGGGAAATTTGACTTGTCAAATTTGGGAAAAATCTAGGATTACCCAAATGCCTTAATATTTTAAATGTTTAAATACAAACATACTGGTTAGTTAACCCCCGTAAAAAAACCTTTTGTTCTCTCATTTTTAAGTAAGATAACCCCTAAAAAACCCTCGAGCCCATTCCTTTCGTTTTTACACAAAGTTTAAAAATGTTTTTACCCCTTATTAGCCAAAACCCTGTAGATTAAATCCTGGTTGGTTAATTGCTAAAAGGCAGATTGTTTTTCCCTTTAAACATTCCTTGTTCGCGTGCGTAATTCATTACTTGTTGGGTCAAAAAATTTGCACAATGCAAATTGGAGTGAAAGTAAATATTATATCTTTGAGTTTATTTTGGGTTTGTTACATTTTCCCACAAATTCCCGTATTCTGAAACATGAAAAGTAAAAAAAAAAATTTTCCAAAAAGGAAGTTGTGGTGATGTGTGAAATTTTTACACTCTATGTTTATGTTTCAAGTAAAAAAAAAAAAAAAAAAAAAAAAAAAAAAAAAAAAAAATCGCAAAAAAATAGAAAAAAAGAAAGAAAAATAATTGTACTGTTTTATTTTAAGCCAAGCTGTAGATTTGGGGGATGTTCGATATCACCACTAGTTTTGTATATATCTATGGTTGAATGAATTGGGCCATGATGAACGCCAATTAATGGTTGATTTTTGATTAATAATCTTGTTTGATTAATTCGTTGACCTAAAGCGTGTGTTTCAAGTGTTAAAGTGTGATTTATTTCAATGATATATCGATTCATATGTTGGATAGTGATATCCACACTTAGGAGTGTAATTTATTTTTTTTGTTTATTTTATTTTTACAACCAAGTGATTTCAAATGGTTATCCATACCCTGTATTGTTCTTTATCCAAAACCCAACCCTTTGATTTATTGAATTAGGGATTTGACAATCTTAAGAAATGTATTCGTGGATTCGCTATGTTTTTTTGATTTGTCCCCCCTTTTTTTAAAAATATTATTATTGGTGAGTTTGGACCTTTTTACCCTTTCGAGTAAGGTTTTGACAATTTGGGCAAGTAAAAGGCGTGGATTCGACATGTTTTTTGGAAATTTGTCGCCTTTTTTTTCCTGGAATTTGAGTTTCGATAGGGGGTAAATAAGAAAAATTTAACCCCTTACCCCAAAAAAAAACCCTTTTTACCGCTTTAGACTTTTATTCCTTAGCGTTGGGTGGAGATGTGTATATTTCCAAAAGCTTAAAAGAATATTGTCCCCGACGGAAACATTAAACGATTAGTTATAAATTTTATCGACTATTTTTTTACTCAAATTTCCCGGTAGTGTTTAGTTGTGTGATTAGAAAATAAATGAAACATCTTAAAAATTTAAAAAAAATCCAAAATTTTTTTAGGATCATTTTTATAAATGAAATTCTAAGGTTACTTGGGGACAAATAAAGTTCAAGTGGGGGGATTTTGGATGAACTCAAATAAGTACATTTTAAATTTCTACATTTATCTTTTTAAATTTGGGCTTGTTTTACTTTATTATGTATGGGATTAACTTAAATGTTCTTTTGTAATTTCAGTAAAAAAGCATTTGGTGAAACTTAGCTATTTGGACAATTTTTGAGCAAAACGTCATAAAGCAAAGTCAAAATGAATGGACAGATCATCAATTTGCTCCCAAAGGGGGCCCCCATCTCACTTCAAATGCGCCGCATTTCTATCAAGTATCATAGTACATCAGGGTAAAGAGGACATGCGCCGCATCTAATCACGGATTTTCCCCCGCATCTTTGGCGGTGTAGAAATTCCTGAAAATTATAATCTTGGACCCCCCGCGAAATTAAGTAAGCCGCATCCTAGTAATGCCCCCATTTCCCCCCCCTTTAGACAGAACTAAAAAAATAACCCCCCTGACCAGACGAAATTTTTTTAAAAGTTGGTTTGAACCCTAAAACCGAAGTTCCGACAGCAGAGCAAAAGGCGAATTCAGTAAGGAGGCAGCACAAAACACAAACCAAATTTAAAGATACAAAGCTGTAAGAAGGGGCTGCATGTAAATTTTAAATTTTTAAGTAGTTTGTGTTTTTTGTGTTTTGCAAATTAATTCATCAGGATTTTTTCTTGTGTAAAAGTGACAAAAAAGATTGCCTCCTTTAATATTTTCTTTCCCATCCCAAAAAAAAGTTATATTTAAATTTTTTGGTTACTACTTATTAGTGATTATAAACTCTTTTTTTTTTTATTTTTGGTTGGGATTTGAACGGACATAAAGGCTCCCCCGTTTTTTTTAAACTGATCACTTAGAATAACTTTTAGAAAATAAAATAAGGTTTACCGCGATAAGAATGGACCCCGAAAAGTAAAAGTACAATTTGCCTATCGTCACACTGGAAATGCTTTCATATAGCCCCCAAACCCCCCACAAAGTTTTTTTTTGGGGGTGTGTGACAAAAAAAGGTCCCCCCACCCCCAGGTTCATATAGTCACTTGTTTTTGTTTGTGGCCTTTTCCCTGAAAAAGATGCCAAAACCCCAAAATTTTGGGGACAAAATTTGCAAAAATTTTTTGGGATTCATCATATGTGTGGGCTTTTTCCCATCCTATGGTTTTAAAAAACGAAAATATAATAAATGTACGTTGTATGATTGTTACACTTTTTTGGGTTTTTTTTTTTAAAAGTCCCCAAAATTTAATAAAAAAAGGCCAAAGTTTAATAATTGTACATAAATCATTTGTAAGAAATTTATTGTCCCTGAATAAATTTGTATTTTTGGTCCCCTTTTTAATTATTTAATCCCCAAAAAGCATTTTTGCGGGTTTTAAAAAATTACAAAAAGTAAAAATGGAAAAAAAAGTTAATGTGTGACCGTCATCTTTTTTAAAAAATTTATTTGTGTGCTTTGAAAATTTACAAACATTTTTTTGGTTTTGGTTATATTTAGCCCCCATAAAAAGTGTTTTCCCGGTAAAAAAAGTTCCATAACAAAAAAAAAAAAAAATTAAAAAAACTTTTTTTTTTTTTTTTTTTTTTTTTGATCATCCAATGGTCACATGAATTCTTAGTTTGTGTGGCCTTTTGTAATATTTAGTCACACAAAGCCATGTTTGTTTTCGTATATAGTCACATACAATTAAGCATAAAGTGGCCAAAAGTGTTAATAAGTGTGACCATATGCGTTTTTAGTGAAGAAATGTTGTATTTTGTGTGACTATTGATCATCCAATGGCCACTGAATTTTATGTTTGTGTTGGCCTTTTGTAATATTTAGTCACACAAAGCATCTTTGGTTTTGGTTATTTAGTCACATACATTAAGCATAAAGTGGCCAAAAGTGTTGATAAGTGTGACCAATGCTGTTTTTAAGTGAAAAAATGTGTATTTTTTGTGTGACTATTGATCATCCAATGGCCACATGAATTTATGTTGTGTGGCCTTTTGTAATATTAGTCACACAAAGCATCTTTGTTTTGGTTATATTAGTCACATACAATTAAGCATAAAGTGGCCAAAAGTGTTGAAATGTGACCATAGCGTTTTTAAGTGAAAAAATGTGTATTTGTGTGACTATTGATCATCCATGGTCACATGAATTCTTAGTTGTGTGGCCTTTTGTATATTTAGCCACACAAAGCATGTTGTTTTGGGTATTTAGTCACATACAATTAAGCATAAAGTGGCCCAAAAGTGTTAATAAGTGTGACCATATGCTGTTTTAAGTGAAGAAATGTGTATTTTGTGTGACTATTGATCATCCAATGGTCACATGAATTCTTAGTTTGTGTGGCCTTTTGTAATATTTAGTCACACAAAGACATGTTGTTTTGGGTATTTAGTCACATACAAATTAAGCATAAATGGCCAAAGTGTTAATAAGTGTGACCATATCTGTTTTAAGTGAAGAAATGTGTATTTTGTTGACTATTGATCATCCAATGGTCACATGAATATTAGTTTGTGTGGCCTTTTGTAATATTTAGTCACACAAAAGCATGTTTGTTTTGGGTATTTAGTCACATCAATTAAGCATAAGTGGCCAAAAGTGTTGATAAGTGTGACCATATGCTGTTTTAAGTGAAAAAATGTGTATTTGTGTGGACTATTGATCATCCAATGTCACATGAATTTTTTATGTTTGTGTGGCCTTTTGTAAATATTCATCCACAAAGCATGTTTGTTTTGGTATATAGTCATATACACTTAAGCATAAAGTGGCCAAAAGTGTTAATAAGTGTGACCATATGCTGTTTAAGTGAAGAAATTTGTATTTTGTGTGACTACTTGATCATCCAATGGCCACTTGAATTTATATGTTTGTGTGGCCTTTTGTAATATTTAGTCACACATCGAATTAAAAAAAAAGAGTGACCAATAATGTGATAAGCGTGACCATAGTACTGGTATTTTAAGTTAGTACTGTTGGGCAGAGTTGCTACTGCTAGTACTATGCTAGTGCTGCTGGAAAAGAGTATATTATTATATATATAAAAACAGAATCATAAACAAAAAGAAATTTGAAATTGAATAAAAACTCTAATGTAATATAACGTGAACAGATATATATATTTGTAATGTCGTACATAATCAAATTCTCAAGTACCATAATTTAAAGACTTTTTGACTCTTCGCCGGCATAGCTTGCTTTAGGCTTCAATTAGAGACATTACTTTTGCGCTTGATGGTGCTGTTGGTCCACAGTTGTTGTCACTTTTCTTTTGCATTGTAGTTGGCAGTGTAACCTGTAGTAACAAAAGACGCTTGTAACAAACATTGAATATATATCAAGAATTATATATATGTAAGTTGAAAAAACACATGTATGTACCCAAAGCAACGAAATTTGATTTCTTTAATGTGCCACAGTTTGCCAGTTAAATGCTTAAAAAAAGAATTTTGCATGTACATATATCAGAAATTATTTAAACAAAAGAATAACAAGAAACATGTGAAATACATACTGTTGGCAGTGCTTGTGTTGGAGACACATTTTGTTCTGATTGGGAATCTGGAGGCCCGTTTGTCGTGACTTAGGCTTTTTTCTCAGGTCCGACAAGTTTTAGCAGGTTCCTATATGTATATATAAAACACGTTACATTATATAAACAAAAGAATAACAAGAAACATGTGAAATACATACTGTTGGTACTCCTTTTGTTGGAGACACATTTTCCTTGCGATTGGGAATCTGTAGACCCTTGTTGGCTTGCATTTGAGGCTACTGGCAATTGAGATGACAAATATTAACTGCACCCCTTGTTGACTCAACTGTCCATCAGTTGAGTAAGTATTCTTTTGTTTCTGTAATCTCATTGGACAATTTCTTGTATCTGGTCATCAGATTCTTTCTGCAAAAAAAATATAGGAAATGTTGGGATTAAAAGTCTTCTGGATGCTGTTAGAGTAAACTGATGCTCTTATTTGTGTCATGCTGCTCGATGGAGTTACTGATGCTCATGAACTTCAATTACAAATATGGCTAGTGTTTACCACTGCTAGTACACAATTTACTACTGCTAGTACACATTTTAATCCTGCTGGTAATATAAGCATAATAATAGAATTTGCCAGTCAAACTTACAAGTGTATCTCCCACTGATGTAGATCTCATCATCTGGAAATTCGCCATCGTTGTTTACCCTTCCTTTCATCACCACATATACCACGCGGGGGTTCTTCATCGCTTCAATCTCTTTATTTTTGATCTAATAAACATCAAATGCATACACATGTAAAGTTAATTAAAAACAAGATAAACGAAAATATGAAGGTGCATACACATGTGATCTTACCATTTTCTCTTCAAATAAACATATCCCCCTCGTCCCATTTTATGCGATAAAATATTTTTGGAACCGACATTTTAGCTTTATCACTATCTTCTATAAAACACAAAATGATAAGGCTTTAATGTGGTAATGCTGCAAACTGAAAATTATGAAATGACATATAGACTTAAATAAAGATGACTAATTAATACTTGTATTCATCGGTGGTCGTGTTGTTTTACAAACTCGACCCAGTCTTCTGATTTCACAAATCGACTATACTTGGCCGGGACTTCATTCATTTGGAAGTGTATTTAGGTGGGGCAAAATGTAGTCTTTTTCTGAGCTTCGTTCTTAAAGTCCTTAGCAGTTTACCAAGACGAGTCATTTACCAATTTTCCTGAATGTCACGTCAACATCAAAATATCGCTGCAAAGATTAACACAATGTTGTTAATTAGTTGCACATAATGTAACTGCATAGATAAAATTATGTAGTACTGGTTAAAAATACAGTAGTATATATGTTCAGTGATGTCAGTCCATAGTTTATCTCTTTCTTCTTTATCACATTCCTCCCGGAAAGATTCTTCAAACCTATATGCTCACGAACCAGATCTCCTAAAAAACTCGTAAACAGTGCTCTGTGTAACCCTGATACCCTATTCAATGCATCGAAGGGTTTCCTTGAGCTTTATTCCACCAGGGTTGCCATATTTCATGCGAAACTTAAATAGCATGGTCATGCCTCTCTTAGCTAGTATCCGATCTGATTGGTTGGTTCCAGGCGCATCTAGATCTTCCTCATCAGAATACTTTTCGGATTCATAGTCTATGTTGTTATCATCATTTCATTATCAGCAGGAAGCAAAAGATGATTATCAACAATGGGTTGAATTCCCATGACTCTTGAGTAACAATGGGTACAAGAAAATGAAATTTTGGCTTTGAGAGTAATGGTGATATAAGAATTGATTATTGTGTTTTCTTGGCAGTATTTTTTTTTTTTTTTTTTTTTTAGGAGAGAAAAGAGGGTATAGGAAGAAGATGAATCGTACCTTATTCTTGGTACCCTCTTCTAATTAATTTGGCGATTTCAAAATTTTGGATCAAAATTTTGGCTCCCAAAATTTTAATTTCAAAATAACAATTGAATTATTTTAAAAATTGCCTTAAATATTTAACCTTTAGTAAAAACATAAACTTGAAAAAATAAAAATTTTGGCTCCAAATGTTATATATCATTATCTTAATCGCAAATCATGAACCAAGATCTAGAACCCAAAGATCATGAACACAAACTGCATATCAAATCAAGAACTCAAATTTACACAATTACAAAAAAAATCATGAACACAACTTGACACCATTTTAACACAAACGCTACCCATTAATCATAAACCAACAAGAAAAATGAAGAACACAAACTGCTACCATTATCCAAATTTTGGCTCCAAAAATGTAATAGTTTCATTATCTTAATCGCAAAATCATGAACCAAGATCTAGAACAAAGATCATGAACACAAACTGCATATCAAATCAAGAACTCAAATTTACACAATTACACCAAAATCATGAACACAACTTGACACCATTTTAAAACAAACTGCTACCATTAAATCATAAACCAACATGAAAAATGAAGAACACAAACTGCTACCATTATCAAAATTTTGGCTCCAAATGTTATAGTTTCCCTTATCTTAATCGCAAATCATGAACCAAGATCTAGAACAAAGATCATGAACACAAACTGCATATCAAATCAAGAACTCAAATTTACACAATTACAAACAAATCATGAACACAACTTGACACCATTTAACTCAAACTGCTACCATTAAATCATAAACCAACATAAAAATGAAGAACACAAACGGGTACCATTAAATAAATATGTGCAATCATCAAATCAACCCAAAAGAAACAGCTACCATAAAATCTAACTGTGCAATCATCACATCAAGAAAACAAATTGCTACCATTTAACAAACCAAAATACTATCATTACAGTTATAAAATAGATACAGAGTTAAACTACACTAGTTACCAGTTACTGCACCCCTTAATAATTACATTTATCCAAATTAAATATCAGAACTGCTACTACGTACCATATTAAAGTAATTATCCTCTAGTTCATAATAGTCGAGATGATCACCACCTTTACATAATTCTCAACAATTTAATGTACGAAAGTCTTCTTCACGGCCATCGGTTGATACAACATCTTCTTACTCGTAACTGCTACGTACGTACCATATTAAACTAATTATCCTCTAGTTCATAATAGTCGAGATGATCACCACCTCTACATAATTCTCAACACAACATTTAATGTACGAGAAGTCTTCTTCACGGCCCAACATTTAATGTACGAGAAGTCTTCTTCAACGGCCATCGGTTGATACAACGTACATCTTCTTACTCATAACTGCTACTACGTACCATATTAAACTTAATTATCCTCTAGTTCATAATAGTCGAGATGATCACCACCTTTACATAATTCTCAACACATTTAATGTACGAGAAGTCTTCTTCACGGCCATCGGTTGGTACATCTTCTTAATTATACGGTAGTCCCAAGTTTGGGAGTAGCTTAAGAGGATTCATCTTTGTCATTTACCTACAAGTTGAACGAGTATATATAATGGATTAAGTCTTGAGAATGTGATAAAGGTAGCGAAACAACACTTATTAAATGGACCATTATTACCCCTTTTGTGTCAGCATCAGCAGATTCTTCATCGCTAGAGAAATAGAAAGGCTCTGTCTCTTCAATCTGTGTTTTCCCCATACCTCCTAATAGTTCAACATACCATATGTGTTTCAAAAAATTTAATTAATGGTATAATTAAGGTATACAACTTTAGCCACAAACACTAACAACTTTAGTATACCTTGTTGGAAATGATTTTTGAATTTGGACCTAGTGCCGGAGGTCTCTTTGGAAGCAGCCTCTCTACTCCCGGGTTACCTTGGGGTAGGGTAGGGTCTGTCTACAGCCTACCTCCCCCATACCCTGCCCCCGGCGGGATTGGGTTTTGTTGTTGTTTGGATTTTTGCCTTTGAACCTGTTAAAGCATAAACTTGAATAAATTAAAAATTCACACAGCAGCTTTACAATTACATTCAACAATAAATTCACACCTTTTATGTCAGCATCACCATCTCTTCATCGCTAGAGAAATAGAAAGGGCTCTTTCTCTTCCAATCTGTGTTTTCCCATACCTCCTAATAGTTCAACATACCATTTGTTTCAAAAAATTTAATTAATGGTATAATTAAGGTATACAACTTTAGCCACAAACACATAACAACTTTAGTATATACCTTGTTGGAAGGGATTTTTGTCTTTGAACCTGTTAAAGCATAAACTTGAATAAATTAAAACTTCACACAGCTTTACATTCAACAATAAATTCACACAGCTTTACATTAGAATCGGTAACAACAACCCCAAACATCACCATTTATAGATCAAAAGCCTGTTACTAATTATTGTACAATGAATCATCAACTGATATGTGAAAACATTAAAAAACATACCTTTGTTGTCATTTGGATTCATTGTTTGCGTGTTTTTGTTTGCCACGTCTGTTTTTCAAACTATTACCATTAGCTAAATTAAAGACAAAGATGAAATGAAAGGTGGCCCAGGATCCTACTGTTACCCGTGGGAATCCGCCGTGGGAATAAGAAGAATCAAGAATGTGTGTTTTGATTAGGGTTTATTGATTTTTGTGTCGGTTTACAATTGATCGGTAAAGGGATTAATTGGCCCTTTACTATTGATCAAGTAGTGGTGGTTTGGTTTAATTGCCCCAGGATCCTACTGTTACCCGTGGGAATCCGCCGTGGGAGTAAGAAGAATGTGTGTTTTGATTAGGGTTTACTCACTTTTTTGTCTGTTTACAATTGATCGGTAAAGGGATTAATTGCCCCTTTACTATTGATCAAGTGGTGGTTTGGTGAGTGGCAAGTTGTGTAGAAAGAAAAAAATAATAATAGTTAAAAAATAATAATAATAAATAAATAAATAAATTAAAAAAAAAAAAAAAAAAAAAAATCTAATGGTGTTGACGTGGCGGTGAAAACCAACTATAGCCGATGGTTCGGGTTCGTGGCGGTTTTAGTGTACCCGTACCCGAACCCGTTTATAATATACCCCGTACCCCGCCCATATCCCACCGGATACCCGTTATCCATCGGTTTTTTCGGGTTTCCCCCGGGGTAACGAGGTTATCCGTAATATTTAAAAGTAAAGAAAATGAATATCGTATCAAACGATTTAACGCAACATATCGCAACGCAACGTACTCGGCACGATATTCACCAAAAAAATCAAATGCGCAAGAGGTTTCAAAGTTTATCATTCTCATTTCAAAAGATAATCTCGTTTTAAGCCTTTTAAAAGGGTTTGGTATCCTCATTCGTGTGACGGTAGGAACACGGACTCACGAGTACTCACTCCAAAAAAACGAATAACCGAATTAATAGTCGAGAAGAGTATTGACAATAACTCGAGTCGAGACGAGATGACGAAAACAAGTCGAAGAGATAACTAACAACAAACATATCAAATAAGATGAGTCGATTGTAATCGTCTGTATTTTCCCATAATCCCGTTTATTAGTACAAGGTATACTCGTTTTATGATTTAAAACAAGTTTGGACTTACGAACAAAATTAATCTTTGGAAATAACAAAATTTCGCCAAGACCCTTTCATTTATCGAACGTTTCCAATTCAAAAGACTTTATTGAAAATCAATTTCCCGAGTAATTTATAATATAACGAGTATTTATATAAACCCTAAACCCTAAAACCTAAACCCTAAACCCTAAACACTAAACCCTAAACGCTAAAACCAATCCGTAACTCAAAACAATAACCAAATGAATAATCCAAAAAAATCCAAATATGTTAGTGTACGGGTACATGTCTCGAATAGTCCAATATCCCTCGTGTGTTCCGTTTTTATCCCAAATGTCACACGAAAGGTTTTCAAAATCGAGATCCTACTTAAGATCCTATGGTAAAGATCGGGATCTTTTACCATAGGATCTTAAGTAGGATCTCGATTTTGAAAACCTTTCGTGTGACATTTGGGATAAAAACGGAACACACGAGGGATATTTGACTATTCGAGACATGCTACCCGTACACTAACATATTGGATTTATTGGACTATTCGTTTGGTTATTGTTTGAGTTACGGTTTGGGTTTTAGCGTTTAGGGTTTAGAGTTTAGGTTTAGGGTTTAGGTTTAGGGTTTAGGGTTTATATAAATACTCGTTATATTATAAATTACTCGGGAAATTGATTTTCAATAAAGTCTTTTGAATTGGAAACGTTCGATAAATGAAAGGGTCTTGGCGAAATTTTGTTATTTCCAAAGATTAATTTTGTCGTAAGTCCAAACTTGTTTTAAATCATAAAACGAGTATACCTTGTACTAATAAACGGGATTATGGGAAAATACAGACATTACCAATCGACTCATCTTATTTGATATGTTTGTTGTTAGTTATCTCTTCGACTTGTTTTCGTCATCTCGTCTCGACTCGAGTTATTGTCAATACTCTTCTCGACTATTAATTCGGTATTCGTTTTTTGGAGTGAGTACTCGTGAGTCCGTGTTCTCTACCGTCACACGAATGAGGATACCAAACCCTTTTAAAAGGCTAAAACGAGATTATCTTTTGAAATGAGAATGATTAACTTTTGAAACCTCTTGCGCATTTGATTTTTTTGGTGAATATCGTGCCGAGTACGTTGCGTTGCGATATGTTGCGTTAAATCGTTTGATACGATATTCATTTTCTTTAACTTTTAATTATATTACGGATAACCTCGATACCCGCGGGGAAACCCGAAAAACCGATGGATAACGGGTATCCGGTGGGATATGGGGCGGGTACGGGTATATTATAAACGGGTTCGGGTACGGGTACACTAAAACCCGCCACGAACCCGAACCATCGGCTATAGTTGGTTTTCACCGCCACGTCAACACCATTAGATTTTTTTATTTTATTTTTTATTTTTTTAACTACTATTCTTTTTTTTTTTCTACACATCTTGCCACTCTTAATTAAACCAAACCACCCACTTGATCAATAGTTGGAAATATTGAGTTTGGAAGTTTATTATTCACAAAGCATGATATACAACTTGTTGTTGCATCAACTCATTGTACATGGAAAGTCAATACTTGGTAAAAGGAAATCGTAAAACTTCAATTGACACTTTACTTTTTGGCGGGCGCCGTCGATCCATTTTCCCGCCTAAAGTCTTGGCATCTACCTCTCCAGCCTATTTATACCTATATATATACCAAAAAACACACACAAACACATATATCCCTTTCAATTCAAAGAAAACTTCAACAATGGCAGCAAATAGTGTTACCTTTCAAAATGATGCTGAAGAGTACGAGTGGGTGTTAAACAACAATTTGCTGTTTGACGCAGTGTTAATTGCTTTCGGGGATGAACCCATTGCAGAATATGGGTCGTATAGGAAGGTAGATACGTGGATGAGGGGTCAAATTTTGAACTGGCTGCATGCGCAAGACTTTTACTGGGATGAGGTTTGGGGATTGTGTGACTACGGGGAGGAGGAGGAAGAAGATGAAGAGGAAGAGGAGGAGGAAGGTGAAGAGGAGGAGGTGGTGCAGCAAAAAGAAGAGGATCAGCAGCAAATTGTGGTGGAGCAGCAAAATGGGTTTGTGCTGCAAAACCAGGGGGAGCAACAAGATGGGTTTCAGGACCCTTATAATCTAGAAAAGAGGGTTAGCGATCTTGAAATTGTGTTTAAACGACTCAAGGAAAGCCAGAAATCGATGGGAAGCAGGGAAGAGAGCTCTGGTTCTAACAAGTTGGGGTGAAATGGAGTGAAGCAGTTTAGGATGATGTTTTTTTTTTTTTTTTTTTTTTTTTTTTTTTTTAGTATGTTTAGTATTTAGGATGGATAAAATTAGATGTATATACTTGTAGCCTTAAAAAATATCAATGAAATATTTGATGTTTAATTAATTGTCTGAGAATGGAGTGGATGCACAAAGTTATTACTGCTAGGCAAACTTTTGTTCTGCTAGAGTAAAACGTTGTACTGCTGGGTAATGGGTAGCCGTTTATGGGTTTTAACCGTGGTTTATTTCTAACCGTTGGGGTAACTATTGTCAATTACTTCGCTTTATTTACACTATGTTCTCAAGTTTTTTTAGATGAAGGGAATGAAATGGAGTGAAACTTTATGTGTGTTCTTGGTTTTCTTTGTCCCAACTTTCATAGTGAAGTAAAGTGAATAAAGACAAAAATCAAATGAGTTAATGTCGAAAAGAACCTTTGTCTTTAGTGTGTATTTATTATGGATTATAATAGTAATTCCACAAATATAAAAAGTATAAAATGAGGCCACCTACTTTCATTTACTTTACAAACATGCACAAATCTATAAACTTTACTTCCGCTCTTCCCTATTTCTTTACATTACATTACATTACTTTACTTTACTTACCTCTTAAAAAAAAAAACTCTATAACAGAGTAGGGTTTCATAAATTGGATAACTCTCTTTCTTTATACAATTTATACCATTTCTTCAAACTTGAGAAACAATTAATTGAAGTAGGTCCAGTCATAACCCAGCACTCTAATCAAGCATTTACTCAATTTTCATGGCAAATTTAGAGTTTTGTGATACGCATAACGAGGTTGCATTCTTGGAGAAACCAGAAGGGAGTCAACGCTTCCACCAGATAATAGATTTTCTAAACAATACCCACATCAGGTACGCTCTTACAGTCGATCCTACTATCTATGTCTCTCAAATCAAACAGTTTTGGCGGTCTGTTACTACCAATACATTTGAGAATGGAGACAAAGAGTTAATTGCAACAGTTGATGGCAGAAAAATAACTATTACTGAGGCATCTGTTAGGAGGCATCTCCATTTAGCAGATGAAAATGGTATTAGTTCTTTGCCTAATACTGAAATTTTTTCATAACCTTTCCAGAATGGGGTATGACACATCTTCTCAAATTCTGACTTTTCAAAAAGGATGTTTTGACCCCCAATGGAGATTCTTCATACATACCATCCTTCATTGTTTAAGTCCAAAGAAAACCGCATGGGAGCAATTCAGCAACAATATTGCAACTGCTCTCATTTGTTTAGCAACAAACAGGACTTTTAACTTTTCAAAATTAATTTTTGATGGTATGGTGAAAAATGTGGATAACAAATACAAGTTTTTAATGTATCCAAGGTTTATACAAACGGTTTTGAATATACGGAAAAGTTTGCTTCTATCTCATAAAATTGTTTTATCCAACTCCTCGCCTTACTCAAAAACTGTTCAGTAACATGAGCATGGCTTCTAGGGGGTTTAATGGGATAGTAGTTCCACTTTTTGAAACAATGTTGGTTCAAAATCAAAACATTCAGGGTGAAGGATCAACAAGCCCAGTGTAGTCCAATCACACACCCACAGGTTCATCTGGTTCTCAATCAGCCTCACAACCAAATATGGGGGAAATGCCCCACGATTCACCTCGATCGGGAGGTAACACACCTGGAAGTGATGAGGGCAGAGTGTCACTAATGGAATTGATGGATATTTGTACCAAATTGACTCAAAGGGTGACTGGGTTGGAGAAAGAACTCAAGGAGACAAAGCAAGAATTCAAGGAGACAGAGCAAGAACTCAAGGAGACAAAGCAAGCACTCAAGGAGACAAAGCAGTTGTATAGTACTGCTTACAAGAAGGTCATTGAAAAAGTGAAGAAATTGCAGTCTAAAGTCAAGTCACTTGAAGCAAAGAGAAAGGCAAATATTGTGGAGTCTACAAGCTCAGATGATGATGACATGGATGTTTCTTCCAAACGGGGGAGGAAGACAGCTGATATTGATCAAGACCCCAATATTTCTTTGGTTGAACAGAATGTTGAGTTTCAGGGGAGGCAAGATATGGGTGAAGAAGATTTGGATGCTGAAAATATTGGTACTTCTCATCAACAAGATATGGATGTGTATGATAGAAGGCAAAGGGCAGATAAAGCAAAGGGCATTATGATTGAAGAAGAGCCACCAAAGAAGGACAAGAAGAGTGTTCTTGCTCAGATTAGTTTTGATGCAGAGGTACCTAATAAAGCACAGGAAGATGAAACATCAGAAATTGTTGATATTGCATATTTCCTTGATCAAACAAGACTTGCAAATCAAGCAACTGAAGCAATGTTTGATCACGCTCAAGAAGTTCAGTATATGATTGATGCTGATGAAGTTTTAAAGGAAAAGTTAGGTAAACTCAGAGGAGATGAAGTGTTGTCCATTGATGAGAAGTCAAGACAACTTGTTGAACTAATAAATTCCAGAAGAAAGTCTGCTGCAGAACAAAAAGCCAAAGAAAAGAGGAGTAAACCACCTAGTAAAGCTCAGCAAAGACACACCATGTGTGTTTACATGATGAACATGGCTGGATACAAAAGGAAGCAGTTCCAAGGTAGAAGTTTTGAGGAGATCAAGAGTGAGTTTGAAAGGGTTTACACAAGAGTGAACACATTTACTCCCATGGGAACAGAAAAACCATGTAGAAACTACAAGAAGACAATGGTATAATATTGGAGTCTGAATCTTCAAAGAAACAGAAGATTGGTGAAGAAGTACCTACAGCAGATGAAGAAGAAACAGCAGAGGAATTAACTGACGAAAGACTCAAGCAGCATATGATTGTTATAATCCCAGAAGCATTGGATGTTCATCATCCTATTCAAGCTAAACGTCCAATTATTGATTTGGAGATACACAAAGATACATTTGGGAAAGCTTGGAAGATAATCAGGCTAGGAGGACACTCAGAAATTTATAAGTATTTTGAAGATATGCTGAAGATTTTTTATAGAGAAGACTTGGACAATCTATGGAGTCTGGTTAAAGAAATGTTCAGATCTACATATCGTATACAAGACAAAGAGAAGGAGCTATGGGTGGAATTGAAGAGGTTGTATGAACCTGATCCAAAAGATAACTTATGGAATTTTCGAGCTCATGAGTTGAGTACAAAATGGAGACTGTATGATACATGTGGTGTTCACCATGTATCTACAAAGAATGGAGTGGATGTCTACATGCTGATAGAAAAAGATTATCCATTAAGGGCAGCTAGCTTATTTGTTATGTTAGATGCTAAGCTGACAGTTACTGATGAAGACTCAGTAATGGCAAGAGAGTTACTGAGAAAGATCTTCAGACAAGCAAAAAGGAAATAATGTTATTACTGCTTGTGTCTCTATTAGTGTTGCTAGGTTTAACGTTGTACTAACAGGTTTAACTTTGTATAGAAGATATTTGGATTTTGTAACAATTTTCTTTAATAAAGTAGATAGTCTATAAGAGGAATACAAAAGAAGGTATAATCGAAAAAGACCCAAGGGCGGAGATGGTTGAGTTGATGGTGTTGTGAAGGGGAGGTCACAGGTTCGATACCTGTTGCTTCCTTTTTGGTATTTCCCTCCCCAAAAATTTAAAAAAGCCCCCATTTTTTTTCACCAAATTTCAAAATTAAAGCCCCCCATATTTTTTTAAAAAACCCACCCATATATATTTTTTAAAAACCCACCCATATATATTTTTTTCAGCAAATTTCAAAATTAAAGACCCCCATATTTTTTTCAGCAAATTTCAAATTTCGCACATTTCTCACCAATCACAGCCACCACTCACCATCCACCATTCACCAGTAACCAATCACAGCCACCACTCGCCGGTCCGGCCATCAACAACGGAGGGAGGTTCATTTAGATCTAAATTAGGTAATTTTTTTAATTAGGAAATCATTTTTTTTATGCAATAATGGTGAAATTATATTATTCTCGAAATTGTTTTTTACAATTATAAAGATAGCAAATTCTGCCCACTATCCATTGTAATTATACACAAATGATTTGATGCTTATATTGTTTTAATTTGTGACTTGTAGGATATATAGTTTTTTAAAGTTGTATTTTGGGTTTAACATGAATGAAAAATAGCATCTTCAACTTGAAAAACCAACTGTTATTACATAACAAAATTCTGCATACATAGATGCATTGTTGATTGCATAGTTGATTACATACAAGGAGAAAACATAGTACTTATTACAGTAGCATCATAACATCAAGACTAGTAAAGCTCAGCTAATTGTCCTTTTCCCTTTACCCTTAGTGAGTTCAATTGGGCCTTTTCCCTTTCTCTTCTTTGCTTGGATTTCTTCCCTAGTTGCCTGATTTGGTAGGCATAGAACTTGTTCCCTTTTTCCTGGGATTGACAGAGTGTGAACTGGAGGGTTTTTGGACATTGTGGCTTTTTTTTGAGACAGCTTCATCTTCAGATGTTGAATGATAGCTAGAAACCAAGCTATCATTAAAAAAGCTACTGTTAAAGGAGCTAAAATCGTCAGAGCTCGAGTCAACAACCTTTCCCTTAGGTGGTATTCTCTTATGAAAGCTACCTGTAGGAGGGTAGGGGAAATTCCAATCAGGTTTAGGAGACATTAGTCCTGATGAATCAGAGGATATTTCAATAACATTTGGCTTGGAAGTCATTGTGGATGAGGTTTAGTGTTTGACAGGTTTTTGATGGTGTAATGTTGTGTGTAATGTTGTGTTTATGTAATGGCCATTTAAAGTAAAGAGGATCACATAGTTCAATGTATAAGTAAATGCCATTAAAGGCTTGGTTGGTATGTGTAGGTAACTTCCTGCATTTAGGTGTAATAAACAAAGTTTGACTTTCTTAAGTATATGCATTTTTGGAACTAGGCAGTGCTAAACACTTGACATTGTAACTTTACAAATCAAAAGGCTGTTAGAAAATAATATTCACATTAACATAGCTGCATTAATATTTAACATCATACCATACATCTATCGTTACCATTCGATGACAGCACAAAACACAACAACATCAGAAAGACTACCAACAACATCAACCATGACACCACAAAACACAAAAGACATAAACATAGTCAACTAACATATCAACCACATCAGTAGTTCATTGATCCAAGCTTCGTGATAAAGTTGCCCAAATCACCTAGACGCTTATGCTTTTGGGCAATATCAACAAGCAACCTATCAGATGCCATCATGTCCTCCTCTTGCATCCTCCTTAAATCAGCAATGCTTTCAAGAGCAGAATCAAAACCCTATAAAAGCTCTAACTCCTTGATCATCTTATCCCTATTGTTTATCAGCATTCTTTTCTCAGAAACCTTGTGCCTCAAATCATGAACTTCCTTGGAAGTAGCTTCAACCTGTCGCTCATAGTAAACTAGCATCATGTCTTTCACAAGCTTTGAGTTTGCAACTGTTGCCAATTCAGAACAAATCACTAGTTTAGTTTCCATATATGATTTTGATAACAAAAAATTTTGAGATTTTTTGTAATTTTTAAATTTTATTTTGGTTTGTTAAGAAGAGATGAAAATTATGAGAGGTATGTTGCTTTATATACAACAACAATCAAGAAACACCTAGAGGAAGGAAGATGTATCGAGCCTAGCAATGTGAATAGTGTGTAATGATGAAATAGCCTTCCCCATAATTACTTGCAAGTTGCAACAAAAACCATTAATACTATACTAACAGAGTAGTATTATTTTAATTTTCACTTTGCAACAAAAACCATTAATACTAGATTTTACTAATGTATGGTTGTGATATTTTCAAAATAAACATTTTATCCCACATTAGACTTAGGCCCAAACGTATCAAACATTTACAATTTTATATTGGTTTAATTTGTGACGGGTACTAGCAGTACTAAATTTATACTAGCCGTACTAAATTTCACTAGCAGCAGTACCTTTTGTACTAGTAGTGGTAAATACTTGGTTTACTTATGCACAAATGATTTGATGCTTATATTGGTTTAATTTGTGACTTGTAGGATACATACGTTACCATTTGACCTCAACAATAGCATGGACAAGTCTTGGATGAAAACTAGTAGGACCAAGAAACAATATATTGCTGGAGTACACGCGTTTATTAAGTATGCAGAACACAACTTGCAGAAGATGATGAACATCGACCCACGAGGTAATAAACAACAGCTTAAGATGCCATGTCCGTGTATCTCATGTTTAAACCGCATAGAGCATAAAGTGGAGGATGTGCAGTTCCATTTATTCTGCCACGGGATTAATCAAAGCTACACAAAATGGGATAAACATGGAGAAAATGATGAGCAAGCAACAACTGCCCAAATACCTGTTAATGCTACAACAGAGGAGTTTGTTGACGACACGGATTTCGACATGGATTTTGTTCCAGAAATTCCAACAGATGGCCCAGCAACAGTGAACATGGTTAATGGTGCAAAAGAATGTTTTGATGAGGATAACCTTGCCAAGTTTCAACAACTATTATTAGACGCGGAGAAGCCACTTTACGAAGGATGTCCTGACTTCACAAAGTTGTCCGCAATAGTTAAACTACTCAACTTGAAGGGTAAGTATGGAGCTTCTGATAAGTTCTTTACTGAATTACTAGGATTGTTGAAAAAGATGCTACCTGCTGGTAACGAAATGGTTGAAAAAACTTATGAGGCAAAAAAACTAGTGAGAATGATGGGATCAGGATACAAAAAGATACATGTATGTAGCAACAACTGCATTCTTTACTGGAAGGTTAACAAGGAGTTGACTGTTTGTCCAACTTGTGGGACATCAAGATGGAAGGTGGATAGTAAGACACATAAAGTGTACGAAAACATTCCGGCAAAGGTAATGTGGTACTTTCCAATTATACCAAGACTGCAACGCCTCTTTAAGTTAGAAAGTATTTCAGAAGATCTAACATGGCACGCAACAAGGAGGATAACAGATGGTGTTTTACGTCACCCCGCAGATTCACAGGCATGGCGTACCATAGATGAAAAATTCCCCGAAATTGCTGAAGATCCGAGAAATCTACGGCTAGGAATATCGGCTGATGGGGTTGACGTCAACTCAGGAAATAGGCATCACAGTGTATGGCCAGTTTTATCTGTCATATACAACCTTCCTCTATGGTTGTGTATGAAAAGAAAGTTTATCATGCTTTCGGTATTGATATCGGGATACCCGGGAAATGATATCGATGTATTTTTAGAACCGTTGGTTGATGATCTGCAAACCTTATTCGAGGAAGGGGTTGATACATACGATGCTTCTAAAAAAGAAAACTTTAATCTGCGCGCCGTTGTGTTATGGACGATAAATGATTACCCTGCACTTGGTACATTATGTGGCTGCCCATACAGTGGATTCAAAGGTTGTGTAGTATGTGGGAAAGATACACACTGTGTTAGACTTTCCGCCTCATCCAAGCAAAGTTATGCTGGACACAGACGATATCTACCATACAACCATCCGTTCAGAACGCAAAGGAAGGCGTTTAATGGACAAGAAGAACCACGTCATGCTCCAAATCCATTGACCGGGGAACAAATATACAACGAGGTACAACATATTGAAAATAAGTGGGGAAAAGGAAAAACCTCGAAAAACCAAGATCAAGATACCAGAGGCAGAGGTGGGAAGATTAAAAAGCAGAAAAGGAAAACAACAGAAGAAGAGGGTAGTTCAAGCCAAGCAAATGAAGCATATTGGAAGAAATTCAACATTTGGTATCGAAAGCTAAGGTATTGGAGGCATCATTCTGTTCCGCATTGTATTGACTTCATGCATGTAGAAAAGAATGTTGGTGAGAGTCTACTCGGAACTTTGCTGAATGTTCCTGGAAAGACAAAAGATGGAATGAATGCTCGACTGGATCTGGAAGAGTTGGGGATAAAAGAAGAGTTGTTTGCTAGGCAAGAAGCAGACAAAACAACACTACCTCCAGCAGGTTACACATTAACGAATGCTGAAAAAGACATCTTTTGTGAAACGTTAAGCAACATCAGGGTACCACAAGGCTATTGTTCAAATTTCTCTAGTTTGGTCAGCCTAAATGATAGGAAGCTCATTGGCCTTAAATCGCATGACTATCACATGCTAATGCAAGAGTTTTTACCCATTGCTATACGTTCAGTCATGCACCCGCCCACACGATATGCTATAATCAGGTTTTGCTTTTTCTTTAAATCTATATGTAGGAAAGAAATCAGCTTGCAAGAACTAGATAAGATGCAAGAAGAACTTGTTGTTACACTGTGCCTACTCGAGAAGTTCTTTCCTCCGTCATTTTTTGATATTATGATACACTTGACTGTGCACCTAACTAGGGAGGTAAAATTATGTGGTCCCATATGCTTTCGGTGGATGTATCCCTTCGAAAGATGTATGAAGGTTATTAAAGGACATGTGCGAAACAGAAATAGACCAGAGGGATGCATTGCCGAGGAGACTATCGCGGAAGAAACAATAGAGTTTTTTAGCGAATATCATAAAACCATGAAAACTATTGGTATCCCAGCTGATAAACATGTAACCAATGAAGTTGAGGACGGAAAGCCATTGTCGGCCGGCAAACCAAGTGAAGTTTCCGTAGAATCCTTTCAGAAAGCACATTTGTATGTAATACAAAATACAGATGAAATTCAACCGTATATCGAGTAAGTATATATTACTAACACATGTCGATTTCGTTGCTTAAAATGTTCTATCAAATATAATAATCAAAGACATTTATTTGTTTCAGGCGACACAAGGAAGTTTTGAAAGGAAAAAACCCGGGTAAAAAACTTGCATTGCTGGAGAATGAGCACAGTAAATCTTTTGCTAAGTGGTTACTCGAAGAGGTAATTACTTGTATGTTGTTTATAATTGTTTGTTTGTTGCTATCATCATAATTGTCCCTCCTGTATATGACATTAGATAGAGGTCGACCAGCACACCATTTCATTATCCCAAACACTCCTATTCTTTAATTGTTTGTTTGTTGTTCCTGCAATTTAAAGGTAATATATATACTTGTAATGAAATTCAGGTTGAGAGAGAGTTAGCGATATCCAATGACAGTGTATCAGAAACTGTGAGGTGGATATCATTTGGACCACGCGCCAGCGTTGTGAAATACGAGGCGTATAACATCAATGGGTATACATTTCGTACGAAAAGTAATGATGGCATAGTTTACCAGAACAGTGGGGTTAGTGTTGAGTCAGTAGATGTGCACATATCCAAAAAAGAAGTTGCAACCATAAAAAAAACATCTTATTATGGGGTTTTACAAGAGATATGGGTACTAGATTACCGTTTCAGGCAAATTCCTCTTTTCAAATGTGATTGGGCTAATCGCAAAACTCATGGGGTCAAACATAATCCTCTTGGTTATACGTTGGTAGAACCTGAATACTTTCGGCCACAAGGATGATCCGTTCATATTAGCGTCACAAGCAACACAAGTGTTTTATGTGAAAGACCAGGTACAGAAAAATTTGTCCATTGTCTTTAAAACACCTACCAAGAATTACAAAGATACATATGACGAAGTCGATGAGGAGTTTAGTACAGTCATTCACGAGCAAAATGAAAAAATATTGCCACGTGTATATAAAGAAGACTTGGGCAAGGAATCACAAAGTGACTACTATCGAACCGACATTGAAGGTATTGTTATACGAAAATCCAAGTGAAGCATGTCATGCTGCATTAAGACTGCTAGTGTAATAGTTAACCCTGCTGGTTGAAGTTAAGACTGCTGCTCAAGGCTAAGTGCAAGGTTACTGCTGGTATTGTAAAGTTAGTAATGTTAGATGAATAGCTGTTTTAGTATTAAATAGTTGTTCCTGTAATTTAGCCTGTTGTAATGGATTTTGACTCAAAAAAGTCAAGCTTTTCAATGGCAATGAAAAATTTTGCGGTTTTCACTGTTATATGTCCACTTGCAGTCAAGCTTTATTGTATTTGCAGTTTCCATTTATCATGTATATGCACTTGCAGGCACTTTAGTAACATGTTACTTCATTATAAAGTTGAAAATTGACTTTAGAAAGTCAAGTAATCTGGTTCCAGCTAGGGGCAAGTAACATACTTACATACTACTGCATTAAACTAGATAGACTATAAAATCCCAGCATTGTAATGGGGCAAATTAAATGAAGAGTCATGACTAACAGTCTGAACTCAAAATATGACTCTATGATTTAGACACTTAAATAAATACTTCATGTGACCATATGTAACATCTTGAATTTAGTCACACAAACACTCAATGTGACTAATATCAAGGTTAATGATAACTGAGTTCACATTTTGCTATACATATTAGTCACATGAATATTTCACAGTGTGACTATTTTCAATGTATTGGTCACATATAATACCCTTATAATGTGGCCATATATAAACATAATTTAGATGCACATTTGTGGTATGGTGTTACTATTGTATAGCCTATAGTCACATGATTGTGCTACAATTAAGTGTGACCATACACATTAGGAATTGGCAGGCAAACACACACTTAACTTTAGACACACATATTAACTTACGTGACTATTTGTATCGAATTTTGGTCACACTTAATCATGTATGCCTATGGTTTAGTGTGACCATATATGACATTTGGTCACACATCTCAAGTGTGTGACATATATTTGTCACTTTTAAATGCATATCGTGACTATGCTTCAAACTTGCTTTTCAGTTGTCACACATTTCAAATTCATATGTGGCTAAATTTTCAACAAAAACTAGCAGTCACGCTTAAATAATGTGTGACAAACTTGAGCATATGATTTAGCCACATACACAATTACTTCGTGTGACCATATATGGATTTTGGTCACACTTTTCAATTGCGTGACATATATTTGTCACATATGTATATATATAGTGTGACTAATGTTTCAACCTTATTTGTATCCGTCACACGTCCCAAATTATAAGTGACTAAAAAATCAAAATTTTTTTTACCAGATACGTATAGTCACGAAAATATTCAAATGTGTGGCTGTAGCCTCGGATGTAATTCCGAAATGGTCACACAAGTCGGATCAAGTGTGGCTGTTTATTTTATTCTGGTACATTTAGTCACATAAAAAAGCGACTGTGTGGCTGTTCGAAAAACAGCATGTGTGACTAAATCCACATTTTGGCGTAGTGTTAACTACATACACTTCATATAAAGCTATCAATAAAACAAGTGACAATCTACTTAATTATAAGGACAGCCCTCTTATTGTCTCGAGTATCTATCTGTGTACGTGTGTGCTACTTGCTGATTCGTGCCTATTTGTTTATTTTATTATTTAATTGCAAACAAAACTGTGCCAGTCTCTCAGGCTGAAAACCCCCTTGCGTTAGGATATTAAAATACTGATTAGATTAACGAGATAATACGTTCCACTCTTAGTGATCGACACTCTACTTACCATTATCTTCATACTGACCGGGTACACTGCTCGTTAAGTGTGTGTGTTATTGATAAGTCGGCTAAATATAAATTTAAAACTTGAGTAGGCATTAAAACTGCTAAACCGCAACGATACATCACGCGCATCAACTACCATAATTTTTATTAAATGGATCAAGTTATCATAAGATAGATGAGATAGGCCATTTACTTCAAATGGAACAGGTTGTTGCAGTCAAACGGGTCAAACAGGTATTTGTGCTTAAGTGGGTCAGATGGGTCTTTGTAATAATAGTAACATGTCAAAAGTTTCTCTATTCAACTATTTGTGGCCAAAGACTTCTATTTTAAGTATTCAAGTTTATTCGTGGCTCTTTTGAGGTTTTTGACCCGTTTATATGTGTATGAGTCTGTTTGGGTGTATTTTTAACCCAATTGGGTCATATAATTTTTCAAGCTAAAATGAATTGGATCGAATAGATTAGAAGTTAATTCGCAAGTCTAAATTTATTGCAGACATCTGAATTGATTTAGTTAAATACTTCAATTGTTATTCTACTAATAGCGTTTTAATTTTATGTACTAATATCTAACAACTGATTATTCGTAATAAAACAAAATTCTTTTAAAAAAGAACAAAACGTGGTATGGGTGAATGTAACCTTGTTCATTTTGATTGTCTACTGATATAGTGTCCATATATCAGTTAAGTAGTAGCTAGCAGATTTATAACATAACCTACATTGCATGTTTCTATTAATTTAGTTATAAATCCAAACACCCCCTTAGATAATAGTAATGTAAGTTTACCAGTGGCTCTTTTGAGGATTTTGACCCATTATGGTTTGTTTGCTCAGTATGTGCCATTTACTTTATCTAAAACCTCTTTACTTGGTACATGAGAGAAAGTAGAAAAATAAAGAATTCCCAAAAACCCTTTTATCAGTTGCGTGATTTAGTTTCTTTTAAACTATGGCCTGTAAAAGTAGACTTTGGCCGACTCTTAACCCGTTTGACTGATGATGCGTGGTTTTGCGACCTTACAACAAGTTTTACCTCTCGAGGGATCTCAAGAGGCTTGCAATCCCCACCAGGCAGTGTACCTGACCGATGTAGTATAGTGTAGTGGCAAGTACCGAGGGATTGATCGTTCTCTAGGGGAATAGTGTCGTTAGGATTGAAAAACTACTCTAATAGGTCTAAGGGTGAGGGAAGATTCTTTTTGTATTTTTATATTTTTTATAAAAGCAAGTAAAATCTCGGGTTTGAAAGAGTGGGCGGAATTAGTTGCTAGTCAACTAACCCAAATAACTACAATTGCAAATAAAATAAAATAACTGAAAATGAAAAGTTGGTGGAACTTATATGGAGAGAAATGTGTTTACTTAGATTTCCTTACTCCCTAACTATCTTTTACCGGTTGATTAGTGTGTATTAATCGCGTGGATGACGGGTGTATTCCTTAATACCAATCGTGGGGTGGCGTACGTACTTCCCCAACTCTACAAGCTCCTACTTCACTCCTATGTCGAGCCGGCTAAGAAGCTCCTAACATGGGATCACTAGAATTCGCTCATGCATTAAATACAACCATAATAACCTTAGTACGCATTGGTTCATGTTTCTTAAGACGTTCAAGCAAGTTACCATATAGGAGGTTAGCCAGTTTTCTTAAGCCTAACATCGATAAACAATCATCCAATACAATTAATAACACACCAATAACCAATAATCAATAGTTAGGTTTCATTAGATCTAAGCAAACACAAGATAAATCTAGCCTAGCATGTTAATCAAAAGACAAGAACAAGATATAATCAAACAACACATAGACATATTGATTGATTAAGTGATTACTTATCTTCAATTAAACATGGGAGATCCAAGGGCATAAAACCCTTAAAAATGGCAGAAAATTCGTCTTAGGGTTTCTCCTCACAAAGTTGCACACTAATGACTAAAAATTGCAAAACTATATATAGAGTTTAGGGGCTGACGGCGTCACGTTGTAGGAGGTGACGCCGTCACCTCGCCGCGGCTAAGGTTCCCGGATGGCCTTCCTGACGTCGTCCCTCTTTAATCCTCCAAAATCCACTCTGGCGCGTCAAGGGTTGACGCCGTCAGAAATGTGCTTGACGCCGTCTCTCTTTAACTTAAACCGTGACGACCTTGATCACCTTAAAGGGTGACGCCGTCAGACTTTCCATTGCAAAACTCTCTGGCGCGTCACGTGTATTTTGTCATGTCCACCTCTTTTGCCAAGCCGTGACGCCGTCAGGAGCAATCCTTGACGCCGTCACATGTACTTTTCCAGCAGCTTTGGAGACTTTGTCGTTTTCTTCACTTTTATGCTCCAAAAACGTCCAAAATGCTTCCTTTTCCAGATTTCTTCTCCAAAGTACCTAAAATGACAAAAGGAACGATTTAGGGCAATATTTGATCAAATAAATACGATTTAGGGCTTAAATGACCCCCTAAAAGCGGTACACTTTTCGCTTCATCAAATACCCTTACACTTGAGATTTGCTTGTCCTCAAGCAAATGCGCTTTTATTCTAATCAAAATACAAGTTAGGGGTCATTTAACGCTAATATAAAAGTAATTACAACAAATACTCGTTCCCCTTTAATCATAATAAGCACAGAGATTACAAACTAGCACCTCACAAGTAGTGTTTAGATACTCACATCTCTCAGGTGTCATAAAAGTATATCTCATAAATGAAAACGGATAATATCTCTCACTACCTGTCATAGCAAATAGATTACCATAGGCTTGGGAAAGGATCGAAAACCTCCTCCACTAGGCGTAAGCACCTAAGATAAACTATCAAAGAGGGCTTTTAAACGGGTTATAACGTTAGGTGTTGGGATATGATAAACACGGTTTTGTTGGATAAGGGATATTTTACTGGTGGCGAGTTAAAGATCTTGATTAATTACATGTACAATATGGCGTTGCTAAGCCAAGACTAGACTCGACTTAAGCTAAAAACAAAATAACAAAAACATAAAATAAACATAAAATGAAACGGGATGGTAGTCCATATGTTTTTTCTACTTTTCTTTTTTTCATTTTTTTGTATTTTTCTTGATTTCTTCGATTTTTTTTTTATTTTTTATTTTATTATTATTTTTTTTTCATACACTCTTGCCCTACCATCCAAAATAATACATCATAGGGGCGTTGCATTCCCCTTACACTTGAACTTTTACATAACTTTACAATTAACTATTCTAATGACTCGAATTAAGATAATCGAAACACTTGGAGTACTTTTAGAATATTTAGCACATATAGGGGTAATAATGTTGTTCTTCACCATTACTCCATTACACTAGTACTTTACCCATGAGTCCCAATCGTCCCAAAACAATATGTACAAGGATATGAATCGACTTAGCAACCATGTAATCAATTAGATAATTAACTTGGGGTTTAAACAAATGTTGTCACAATAATGCACTAAAGATGAGTGCACACAAGGTAGGCTAAGACGATTTGGGTGTACATTTAAGTGGGGTGTAAACAAATTCTTACTTTAAGTAAAATGCTTAAAGTTAGAAACGAAAAGATAGGCTCTGAGGGGTGTACTAGGGGTATCGTGTACTAAAAATGAGTACAACGCAAAGGGTGTGGGAGAATTACTTGACCAATGTAGTCAATGTAATTATAACAAAAACACAGGTGTAAAACAATGGGTTAATCCTAATGCCTCTTATCATGTAGTAAATCTAACTACACGAATGTAGTCTCACTTGTGGCATTGGAATGGTCCTAACGCAAGTTCTAGAATCTAAGTGCTACCGGTACACACATCATAGCATTAATGCTTTTCCTACCAATTCTAGGGGCGAACCTCACATATTTGGGGGTGGAAAAAATTTTAGTGGTACGGTTTTGTGCTAGTCATATAACTCCTATCCATGAGACGCTCATTAAGATCAAAGTTTCACTCCTATATGTTGTAAAAAAATTTAAATTTGGCACTGAAATTGCCCTAACAGGTATTTCTCTCAGTTTTATTACACATCTACCATTAAACAAACAAAAATCAAGTGCAATTGTATTCTCTAAAGTATCGTACTTTACCCCGCCTTACACTTAAGATGAACATTGGGGAACATTGTCCCCAATGTTCAAATAACAAGATGTAAAAGTAATAAGGTAAAAGAATGAAATCAAATACTCCCCTGATTCGTTTGGTGGATAAAGAGGTAACATGGTTAGATCTTCTTCCAAGAGAAAGTAGAAGCTCCAAGACTAAAGCATCGCCAAAAGCTTGATTCCACATACATCTCCTTGTCCAAAATAACCTGTTAAATCTGAGAAAACAAACACGAAAACCTGCATAACATCGGCGGGATAAATCTATATAAGGATATAATGCTTGTGGAATGATTATTTTGCAGATTCCTGGAGTTTATAAGTTAGAGATTTAATAAAGACTTTTTATGATTCCGGTAAAAAACAAAACTTTCAAAAATTTCAGAAAATTAAAACCTGACGCCGTCAGAAATGATCTGACAGAATTATCATGTTAAGTTTCCGGAAAATTTATGGAAAAACCTATACCTTACTTCCTGGAATTCCTGCAAAATATCATTATGACTCGATACAAGCATTTGACTCAAACAAATACTAATATGTATGTTAATTTAATATTGTTATGATTCATGTTCATTTGTTCTAATAAACCGATTTGGATTTCCCTTACACTTATCTTTTGCAAAATACCTTTATATGTAGTTAAGACGAAGTTAAAAACAAGATAAAGCATTTTCACAATTTAGTTTCGAACATGAATCAATAATAATAAAAATTAAACATACATACGGAAGCAAATAAAATCAAACAAACAAATAAATAAACACACAAAAAGAAAATAAAGCTTGGGTTGCCTCCCAAGAAGCGCTTTTCTTTATTAACGAGTCTTGTAGCTAGACTCAAAGTCACCGTACATTATGTGACTCCATTTTGCTTCTCAATTGCCCCTCTAATCATCCTAACAACCTCCATATCAACTTTGTATTTAGGTCCTAGGTTCAAGAAATCTTTATAATAAAGGCTTCTCTTATTCCAAACATAGTCCATGCCTTTCTCTTTATCCTCATCATTGATGTCCTCAATCGCACCAATGTTGTCCTTGTCAAATCGAGGCACAAAACGAAATTCATTTACCCGATAAGGCATCCTATATGTGATCCTATCTATGTGATTAGAAAACTGAACCGTGCCTCTCAAACGATCATACTTTAAATTGGATGCTTCAATAAACGGCTTACCTAACACCACGTGAGATAGGCGGCAGTCAACAACACATGCCAAATCCTCTAGAATCATGAAGTCGGTGGCAAAGGTAAAATTCCCAACAAGGATATGCATGTCCTTAATCCTTCCAACGAAGTTGCAAACTCCACCGGGGCACTTGGGGTCTTTTCTAGGCTCAAGTGGTGTGTTTATGATGTGGCTATAAAGGCTTGAGGACATCACGTTGGTTGGGGATTCACAGTCAATGTAAGCATGCTCAACGTATTGGTACCCAATCATACATGGTATCTTCACATTCCCGGGATCACCTCTCTTAATCTTTGGGTCAATTCTAACAAAAGGTGGTCGAGGGTTATCAACTAGGTTATTATAGTAAGCAATCTCCTCCTTAGTGGGGTATTCATTGAAATAATCATCCAACCTAGGATCTACCTTCTCTTCATCGAGTTTCTCAATCAACTCCTCAACCGTAAGATTATTACGTTCTAAGTAATTATCTGAGTATATGGCGGTTTCTAGGTTGTTAAAGGCATAATCAAGCTCTATATCAATCATTCTATTGAGCTCTCTGAGCTCACTAATCTCATCCTCAATTTGGCTATGCAACAAAGCCACTTCGCCAGGTGTAAGGGGTGGATTCGCGTTTTCCATAATGGCAAACTGAATAGTTAATGAAAATCTTATACGAACAAAAGCACGAAGAAAATAGATAGACTAAAGAAAACCTAGAAAAATAAAATAGAAATCTCACTAGAAAGGAATCTAGTGAGTAGACCTAATAAAATAAAAATTCAACCTAAACAATAACTATTCCCCGGCAGCGGCGCCAAAAACTTGATGCGTGGTTTTGCGACCTTACAACAGGTTTTACCTCTCGAGGGATCTCAAGAGGCTTGCAATCCCCACCAGGCAGTGTACTTGACCGATGTAGTATAGTGTAGTGGCAAGTACCGGGGGATTGATCGTTCTCTAGGGGAGTAGTGTCGTTAGGATTGAAAAACTACTCTAATAGGTCTAAGGGTGAGGGAAGATTCTTTTTGTATTTTTATATTTTTTATAAAAGCAAGTAAAATATCGGGTTTGAAGGAGTGGGCGGAATTAGTTGCTAGTCAACTAACCCAAATAACTACAATTGCAAACAAAATAAAATAAATGAAAATGAAAAGTTGGTGGAACTTATATGGAGAGAAATGTGTTTACTTAGATTTCCTTACTCCCTAACTATCTTTTACCGGTTGATTAGTGTGTATTAATCGCGTGGATGACGGGTGTATTCCTTAATACCAATCGTGGGGTGGCGTACGTACTTCCCCAACTCTACAAGCTCCTACTTCACTCCTATGTCGAGCCGGCTAAGAAGCTCCTAACATGGGATCACTAGAATTCGCTCATGCATTAAATACAACCATAATAACCTTAGTACGCATTGGTTCATGTTTCTTAAGACATTCAAGCAAGTTACCGTATAGGAGGTTAGCCAGTTTTCTTAAGCCTAACATCGATAAACAATCATCCAATACAATTAATAACACACCAATAACCAATAATCAATAGTTAGGTTTCATTAGATCTAAGCAAACACAAGATAAATCTAGCCTAGCATGTTAATCAAAAGACAAGAACAAGATATAATCAAACAACACATAGACATATTGATTGATTAAGTGATTACTTATCTTCAATTAAACATGGGAGATCCAAGGGCATAAAACCCTTAAAAATGGCAGAAAATTCGTCTTAGGGTTTCTCCTCACAAAGTTGCACACTAATGACTAAAAATTGCAAAACTATATATAGAGTTTTGGGGCTGACGGCGTCACGTTGTAGGAGGTGACGCCGTCACCTCGCCGCGGCTAGGGTTCCCGGATGGCCTTCCTGACGCCGTCCCTCTTTAATCCTCCAAAATCCACTCTGGCGCGTCAAGGGTTGACGCCGTCAGAAATGTGCTTAACGCCGTCTCTCTTTAACTTAAACCGTGACGACCTTGATCACCTTAAAGGGTGACGCCGTCAGACTTTCAATTGCAAAACTCTCTGGCGCGTCACGTGTATTTTGTCATCTCCACCTCTTTTGCCAAGCCGTGACGCCGTCAGGAGCAATCCTTGACGCCGTCACATGTACTTTTCCAGCAGCTTTGGAGACTTTGTCGTTTTCTTCACTTTTATGCTCCAAAAACGTCCAAAATGCTTCCGTTTCCAGATTTCTTCTCCAAAGTACCTAAAATGACAAAAGGAACGATTTAAGGAAATATTTGATCAAATAAATACGATTTAGGGATTAAATGACCCCCTAAAAGCGGTACACTTTTCGCTTCATCAACTGACTTGATCCATTCTTTGTCCATTTAAAACGCCCCTCTTTCTTATTAATTGACCCGAATCAAGCCATTCATACATATCCGGTCGTCACTGTCCATATAGATGATGTTGGTTAAAAAGATAGTATTTTTTATAGCTAATCCATATGCTTAGATCTATTTTAACAACAATTAGTAACAACTAAAAAGAATTCATTAAACTACATAAATAACAACATTGGTGTAAAAATAAGCAGGGCAAAACAGTTAACTGTATGCTATTTTAGACCCGTTCAGCCAATTATCTATAATAGACCAAATAGTCCACTCTAAAATTTATTTATATACGAATCATAAATATGTTAAAGAAAGCATACTTCATTTCTATTGGTACCCATGAAAATACCAACCAGTATGAGCACTAAGTGGAGGCTTCAAAATGTTTTATTTCCACGATCATCTCCTCATTAGTAAGTCTATAAGTATATATGCAGATTTAGTGTCCTGTATGTAAAACTAAAATCAGAAACTTAACTATTTTCATCGAATTAGACTTTTGAGAAAGTAAAAAACGCTAATTAAGATTGCGTGAAGCTTTTCAAAGAAATTGATTACACCACAAATCACATAAGATCTCAAAATTTTCATGTGTTTTTAGGCCAATATATAAATATCATACATGAACGCGATAATCAAAGCTGGTGCAATTGTTGTAGTATTATATCAAGTGTCAAATACACTACTAAGGATGTTGGTGCACAGGTTCATCTTTCATCTTATAAGAATTCTAACAAAAGTATTATACAATAAATTACACGTTCATGATTCAGATTATCCTTTTTCTTCTTGCTAGGTCTTTGCTGATAAAGACATTAAAAGATCAGGCTTTCTTTAGCATGCTTCCCCTTCATCAAGGAGGCGTTCATCAAGCAATAACTCAAGTCCCTGATTAATATTGGATGTTTAGGATTGCATTTTGAATTTATTATATGATTATTGTGCAGCAAATTATATGGTTCCACTGCACAAAAAACACAACTTTATATAAGAATGATAGCGTAAGAATCTTTTATTATCGTCACCATTGAATCAGATGCTGCAAGATCCATATCAAAATTATACTATGATCAAATCATTCAACCGGAAATTAAATTTTCACTTCGTGGGCAGTAAACACCTAATTGTAGACATTTAATAAAACTTATAGAGTACTTGGCCATTTTTAGGACATTGCAATTCAACTTTCAAGCTTAAAACTTGCAAACATGCCCACTATTCTTTCTGTAAATTTTTGGTATAACCGCGTACACAAAGAAAGATATCTAGTCTTGATTTGCCTAAACTACCCTTCTTTGATAAAATAATAACCTGCCCAGTTTAGTTGCACAAAATCATATAATCACTAAGACGAAGCCAGACTTTCAATCTTACAACGACAACTTTAAACACCCTTTTTAACATGAAATTATTCAAATGAAGTAAACCGTACCTTGTCAATCTGCAACTCACCAACCTGAAGTCAACAGAATGCTGCTCTTAATCTCCGTCATGGTTGTTGTGTATGATGCAACTATCAGAATACCAAATGGTTGTGTTTCACAACACAATCAGCCCAAAAATTAAACCTTATTGAGGACTTATTTAAGTATTAAAGAGATGCCTATTTTAGCGACTTAAGCACTTCCAAAGAAGCTAATCCAAACACCCGATAAAAGCAACCCAATAGTTAAATGATCCACGCAGAAATACATACATTTGCTAACAGATTTTAAGATTTTTAAAGCAGAAAACTTTAGTTACTTAAGTCTTCTGCAGTGGCTATAATATTAGGATGAAGAGCATAGAGTGAAAAAAAAGTGACTAACCTTGATGATATAATCAGTGATCAAAGTAGTTTCCTGGCAGGGAACAGACGTGCCCTTCATGAAAGCATCAATAATTCCTACTGAATAGCATCTGCAGAAACTGAAACTATAACTCTTCCAGGCTTTTCTTCTTTCCACATAATTAGATGAATGGTATGCAACTTCGGCTGCACGACAAATGCTACGATCTAGAAATACACCGTAAGAATTGGTAATGATGTAATTTGTGAGTTTTATTAAATGAAGAACACGTTGCCTGAAAAAAAACAATAGTGGTAAGTAAAGGTGGTAGTTTTCTTTATGTGGGAAAGAAGAGAGGCTGCCAAAACACATAAACTAAACCCCCTCCATATAGGATACTTACTTTATTTCAGGTGGATTTTTTTTTAATTTCATTTTTTTGTATTATCCTATAAGTTATTGGTCTACGTTTTAGCCTCAAGCCGAAGAATTCCATATTTTCCATGATATTTTAAGCAAAAAATAAGCTTTGTGACAATGATCCTATGGAAAACTAGAAGGGGGGTTGAATAGTTTTATGTCCTTTTAAATTTTATTGTGAAAACTTTGTTTACTTTTTAAAACTTAGATTCGAATTTATGTGATCTCAACTTCTTGAACAATATGAACAATATGTATATAAGTAAATATAAATAAGTAATGCAAGTAAGGTAATAAAATGAAATGAAAGCTAGAGATGGAAAGATCTAACCGGGAGACAAGAGATTTATAGTGGTTCGGCTACAAGGACACCTTCCTTGCCCTACTCCACTCCCCGAGCACCTAACTCGAGAGTTTTCTTCACTATGTCAACAAGCTCCCTTATGGCGGAGAAAACCTTTACACAACTTTAGCTTACACCGGCTTAACGACACAAAGCTAGATGTCGAGTTCTAATCGTAGCTAGAACCAATCTCACAACTTAAACACGACTTAATCACACCTTCTTCTTCACGACTTCTTCACGACTTCTTCACACCTTCTTCACGACTTCTTCACTACTTCTTCACGACACTTCACAACTAAGCACAACCTATGTACACTTCTACTTCTTCACACCTTCACTACTTACACACATTAACAACACAACTTCTCTACTTACACACTAGCCTATCCCAAACAATTATACACACAACTATCTAACAACAATACACAACTTATATACAAATGTATGATGACACAAACAACTTAGGTATCTAAGTTGCAATACTTCTTCTCTAGTTGTTGAAGGAGTATTCTTATGTTGCACTTGAATGGAGGAAGCTTGGATCACTTAGAAACCAAAGCTTAAGATTATATGATCAAAGGGTTTTTGAAGATATGAAATGTGATTTAAAACAGAAAGTTTCAGTGTGCAAAAGGTTAGTAAAAATCCAGGAGAAGGCTGGTATTTATAGGAGAAAAACTGGACAGCTGGAGACCTACTGGAGCGTGGTCGGCCCCCTTAAATAGGGGGGTGGTCCCCTTAATTTTAAGGGGCCGCCTAGTAAAATTAAGGGGGCCGCCCAAGGTGTCCGTTGCCCAGATTTGTCCTTTTGTGGGGAAGGTTTTTCTGAAACATTTTAACTGATTTTGGTTAAAAATTTGAATTCATATTTTTATAAAAGATTAAACATTTTTATTTATTACCAAAAATGTTTTTCTAAAAGATATAAAATGTTTTTGACATTTTATAAAAAATCTAGTGTTTAAGAAAATGTTCCTTTGATCATATAATGCATTAAGCACTTGTTTATTCATACCTTAAGTGATTAAGTTGTAGAAGTGAATATTTACAACAAAATATTTGTTTATTTGATAAGTTTATGTTTAATGAGTTTATATTTTGTGATCATTAAAACATAGAGATATGAATAATGTTTTTAGGCATTATTTATGTCAACAGTCTCCCCCTTTTTGATGATTACAAAACTTAAACTTATTAAATCCAAAAATTTATTTTTGGACAAGTATTTAGTGAGTTTATATTCACTTCTCCCCCTTTTTGTAGAATCAAAAAGGTTATGCCGACAAGTTTTAGAAACTAAATTTGTCGGGACGAGAACTCCCCCTTGATGTTTACTCCCCATCGTTCGAGGGCACCAAGGGGAGGAGCTATGGAAATCTTGGCTGCAAAAACAAGTTAGGAGACACAAGATACATATACATAGCAAAAATATTTAGAACAACCAACTAATTTATTTATGCATTCAAGATGATCATATATAACATATGAATCATCATTACATTACATAAAATACTTGAAACATAATGATTACAACATAACAAGAAACACTAATGATCCTCATATTGCCAAAGAGAGCGATTAGACTTGCTTGCGACACAAAAGGGTGAGGGATTTTATTTTGAGACGGAAGGCATGTGGATGGGTTTTAGTTATGTGATGGTGAGGGAAATGGAGCGGATCCATTGATGTTATATCGTTGTAGTGGAGGAATGGGATGAGGACGAGTGAGTAGATATTCGATCCAAGAAATATCTTCACTTAAGTGGAGAATTTGTTATTAAAGGAAGATGCAACAAGGGCAATAGTGGGTGTGGTTTGAAACTTGATCCAAGTTAAGAGAGTGGGGTAGCCAATTTGAGTAAGGTGAGGATGGAGGTTGTCCCTTGTTGCGTTGTGTGAGGTGCATAGCTAGGAGCTCATTAAAATCATGGATTTGGTTAATCTCTTCATGAAGCTTTTGCCTTTCATGAATGGGGATTTGATTATTTGTTGGAAATGGATGGTATTGGGGTGAAAAGTTTGATGTTTGACCAAGGTGATGAGGGTTTTCAAGGATTCCATTGAAGTTGGTTTGAGGTTTAGGGGAATAGTTTGGAATGAATGTGGATGTTTGGCCAAAATGGTAGGGTTTGTGAAATGGTTCAATTGAATGAGGTTGTGATCTTGGAGAGTAGTTGGGGATGAATGATGAAGGAGGTGTTGGTTGTCTAGTTGTGATGGGCTTGTGGTGAGGGTGAGGTTTTCTTTTCCACCCGGGTTTTAAGGTCATCCTTGCTAGCTTTGAGGTTTTTGGTTTTTGGTTGATAGGAGAAGACATGATGGGATGATTGAATGTGGTGAGATATGGGGTTATTTATAGTGGAGGATTTGTGTTGTTTAGGAATGAATAGGCTTGATGGGTGATTAGGACAGAATGTGTTTGTAAATTTTGGGGAGGTATAGGATCAAATGGGCGGTCCCCTTAATTATTAAGGGGGCCGCCTTATGAATTAAGGAGGCCGCCCATCTGGTACCTTTCTGGGTTCCAGAAATGGGTTTTTCTGCAGAAATAGGTGAGGATGGCTATGTTTTGAGCTTCTGGTTTTAGGCAAGTCCCACTCTTTGAGGCAATAGAGAAACATATTAAGCATGCATGGCATATAAGATAAATAAATAAGCAAGCAATAATTAATATCTAGCAATTTAGAGAATTAAGGAACCTAATCATCTAAGGCAAGGGTAATGAAGCAAAGGCACTAGAAACTAATGGGGAATAGGTGATGGAATAATTGTGAGGATGTGATTAATAAGCTTGTTCTAGTGTGTGCCTATATGCAACAAATGTGGAGATTTGATTGTTTCGACTCCTAAATGCAAAAATTTCCTAAGAAACAATCCAAGGTCTCCTTGATTTGATTTTGCTCAATATATGAATATCAAAGATGTATATATTAGATTATATACTTTGACAATTCATGTGAGATCTTTATGCATGAAACAAAATGTTTTTAGCATTATTCAACAATGTAAGAAAAATGGTTTTCATGTGTTTTCCTAGATGTGAGAATGATTTGTAGAAAATAGATTGGGTTTTGTTTATAAATATGTTTATGCAAAGAAATATCCCAATCTTTTATTTTGTGCAAAACAGATTCCTAGACTCAGATGGGAGGAAACAGAAAAAAAATGTTACAGACAAATGGCCGGTCCCCTTAATGACAAGCCGGTCCCCTTAATAATTAAGGGGACCGCCTTTATAACATTAAGGGGTCCACCCATCTGGAAAAAAATGTACCAAAAATGCAGAAAATTCAGTCAATTTGTTCCATCATTCCTAGGCCTAAACGTAAGTGGTTAAAGAGTTCACGCTTAAGGGGCTTAGTGAATATGTCTGCTAAGTTATCTTCCGATGCAACCTTTTCTATAGATATGTTTCCTTTTTGAACGTTATCGCGGAGGAAGTGGTGGCGTATTTCTATATGTTTAGTCCTAGAGTGTTGAACGGGATTCTTACTTAAATCTATAGCACCTTTGTTATCACACATAATTGGGACATCATCTAACCTAATGCCATAATCTATGAGAGCTTGTTTCATCCATAGTGCTTGTTGACATGCCTTTCCAGCGCTTACATATTCGGCTTCTGTGGTAGAAATAGCAAGAGTGGTTTGCTTCTTCGAGAACCAAGATGTTAGACAACATCCCATTAACGTGCAAATTCCGCTAGTGCTTTTTCTATCCACGTAGTCTCCCGCATGATCCGAATCCGCATAGACGATGGTTTCTATGCCCGATCCCTTAGGATACCATAATCCTAAGTGTATAGTGCCTTTAATGTATCGGAAGATACGCTTAACCGCTTCTAGGTGAGAGGTTTTGGGATCCTCTTGAAAGCGAGCACAAAGGCAGACACTAAACATGATATCCGGTCTACTTGCCGTTAAGTATAGTAAACTACCTATCATTCCTCTATACTTAGTGTTTTCTACGGACTCACCCTCTTCATCTCTTGTGAGTTTTACTTCCGTAGACATCGGTGTCTTCATGGGCATAGCGTCTTCTAAACCAAATTTCTTAAGCATTTCCTTAATGTACTTAGATTGATTAAAAAATATTCCATCTTCTAATTGTTTTATTTGTAATCCTAGGAAGAAATTAAGTTCACCCATCATACTCATCTCAAACTCATCATGCATGATTTTGGCGAATTCATCACACATATCCTGACAAGTCGATCCGAATATAATGTCGTCGACATATATTTGGACAATGATGAGATATGGGCTTTTCTTTTTCGTGAAAAGAGTGTTATCTACCATTCCCATGGAATAATTGTAACACCCCAACCCGGCAAGGGTAAAGATATCACAACAATGGCTTTATATCAGATTACAAGCATTAACTCCAAAACATCATAAGTCCATAACATTAATGGTCAAAGGAAATAAGTCAACATAACTTATGCCCAAAACAGAAATAAACTGAAGTACATAATCCAAAATGCCTAAACAATGGCATAACAGAAACAGAATCCAAAATGGCATAACTAGAATGCTAAGGTCTAAGCTTCACACAGTTGCTCTCATCCCCAAAGCTAAGAACCCTGATCCAAGCTTAAATACCTGCCGTACATGAAAAGAAACGTACAGCTGAGCTTAAAAAGCCCAGTGAACAGATACATATACAAAGCAATAATAATGAAACAGACTGAAATATGGTGCATGGGGAAATATCATGAAGTATAAACAAGAGACAGAAACATAAAAGAAGAATAGGATAGTCATCCACCACGAGCCCAGAATATATCAGATATTAACCATCATAATCTAGAGGGGATGCCTCTTAAGTAACCAGATAATATGAGGGGTGTCCTCATGTATCAAATGGAGTGATCAGTTCCCAGATAAATATGTGAAAGGCGTGTATTGCACACAAGCACCAGTCACCAGAACAGAAATCATATCATATATAGTTAAATCCACTAACAGAACAGATCTAGGATGCATCCATACGCCCCCCCAGAAACATATATAAACCATAATCAAAATAATGCGCATATCATAATCAGAATGGGGACGTGGCGGAACATCACTCTACCGCCCTAGAGTCATGCCATTGGTGCATCAATGACACGGACATGGAACCCCCATGCCTAGTGAAATGGCTCGGGTATCAAACTAAGAGTCAGATATCATATCATAATCAGAGGTCATATATCAAAGGGCAAATCAGATGGTCCATAATAGATGGTTCATAACAGATATATCAGATGAAATACCAAAGGTCCAAATCAGAGTGTAATCAGAAAGGTTCATAATAAAAGGGATCATAGCAATGGCTTTGGGAAAACTTAAACGAATCAGAATCAGAATCATAACCATGGGATAGGACACCCTTACTGAAAAAGGGCAGAGTATCTGTACCTTATTGCTTGACAAAGGAAATCACAAAATAAGATGATAACGAGCACAGGTCACTCCCTCTTCACACCTAGAGGAGTAAAGACACGATTACTAACGATACCATTTTCAGATTAAGTAACTTCTATTTTTAGCAGGTTTCCATTTTTAGAAAGTTTCCATATTTAGTAAGTTTCCATATTTAGAAAGTTGGATCAACATTCTTAGTTAAATCATTATTTCTGGAATTAGGATATCTTTTATCACATTTACATATTAGGTCCTTAAGAATTCACAATTTACACTTTACACCCTTTAGTTTCAAAAGTTACACTTTAAACCCTTAATTTATCAAAGTTTCACAATGGTCACTTATTTTATCATATTATAAGAATGTATCCTCAATTTTATAGAATTTACACAATAGATCCCTCTAGTTTACAAAGTTACATATTTAGTCCTTTAATTTATAATTTCAACTTTATATTAATAATAAATACACATTAGTCCAATAAATTCCCAAAATTACACATGGCATCCTCATTATACTTTAATGTTCGAATCACACCTAACTTTCCAGAATTTACATTTTTGGTCCCTATATTTTAATTATTTCCATTCGGTTATATATATTTACCAATTAATCCCATAATTATCGAATTAACACAAATGGTCCTTCAAGCATATTTTATACATTTTTCCACAGGTTTATAACACCTTACAAAAATATCCCTATAGTTTATAAATTTACAAAACACACCTTTAAATATTTTATTTCAATCGGTAACTATTTTTATTATCTAAAATCGAACCCTAATCACCCAAATCATTTTGTAATCATTACCAATACATTAAAACTACAGATCTAAAAACATAAACCCTAATTCGAATGATTCTTAGGGTTTTCATAATTCTTCCTTATTTTCCAATTAAACCGATTTACCAAATAATTCGAACACAAGTATTTTAGGCTTCATCAATTCGAACAAACATTTTTGTGGTGTTATATGATGAATATATAGGCCACGAAAAATATCCAATATGTCCAGAAAATTCGCATGAATGAATTAGAGATTTATTTCGAATTTAGGGTTTTCGAATCCATTAAATCACAAACGATTTATGTAGCATGCATAGGTCGACTTTTGTATTTTATATACGACTTATATGATGTATAAAACATGAGAAAATTACCAGGTTGATTTTAGAATGAGTGGTAGAGGCTGCACGAATTTGTGTCCTTCGGATGTATTGCTCGACAAGAAAAGAATTCCCAACGACCACACTAGTGATCTACAAACCTTGTAGATATTTTTCTCAGGTCATATATCATATGAGGATCAAGAGAAAAATGAACAACGAATTTTACAAGAGTCGAATGAATTGATTTGGAAATTACCTTCGGATTGTATTTAGCGACAAAGAAATTAGCTAGCGATCAAATGAATGCCTCCCACGACCTAAACCCAATTTTCTTAACTCCCTTAGATCACGTACAACACCAGAAAAATAGCCTTGGATCTCCAGAAATTTGTATGAAGGAATGGTGAAATTATTTGTGTGTTTTCTTTTAGTCGGCAAATAGAGAATTAGGGTTTGATGAGATTTATTTTATTTAGAGCATAGGAGCGTCCTAGGGGAGGGAAATCAGCCCCAAAAATCACGGAAATTTTTATGGCCATCAATGTGATTTAATTTTCCCATTTAAGTGTAATTTTATTGCTTTTAAAATCTAATTAATTGTTATTTATCCCATTCGGTTGAATCAAGGGTATTTTGGTAATTTCGTAACTTGTATAAATATTAATCGAAGTTGTAAAAATTATTTTACATCATATCTTGTTCTTTTCTAGAAGTTTGGGATCGATTCGGTACTTTATAAGCTTTTAAATAATTTTGTTAGGATCTCTGGGAAATAAGAGTTTCATTGTTGCTGCCGATAGTGTTAAGCTGGTTCCTGCCGATAGCTTTGGTTCCTGCTGAAAGCTCATTGCTGCCGATAGTGTTATCTTGTTCCTGCCGATAGTATTGTTGCTGCGGATAGTATTATTTGTTATCCGTATATTTAGAATGTTTGTTAAGATTTATTTTTAGAAGAGATTGTTGTTTATCTCTTCACACGTTTACTTGTAGAACGGGTTAGGGTTAGGTCATCTTGTTAGTATAAAAGATAAACCCGTCTATGAGATTAAGTACACCTTTGACACCTTTAACGTTTTCAATATTCAATATCACAATTCTTAGTTCATAGTTTGATCCATAGAGGATCATTGTCGTTTATAGTTTTCTTCTTTATAATACTTGCTGTTTAGTTTCCGCATAAATGCTTGTATTGCATACAGAGGTTCTTGTTTATACCAAGCTCAATCAAGCTCCAAGTACTCGATCCTACAAGGGGTATCAGAGCCTGGTAAGGATCTCTGATAAAGAAGGAAACATTGTTGAGTTGTCTTTCTTGAATCTTATAACAATGTCGCTGCTGTCGGGTGATAAATTTGAAATGTCTGCAATGAAGATTAGGAATTTGTTTCAAAATAAGTCTGTGGAAAAGCTGACTGATAAAGGTGAATCCTTTAATACAAAAGAAAATATGGAAGAATATGCTCTGTTGGGATTCCCATCTCAGGTACAAAGATGTAATTCTGCTTGTAAAGAATTGTACTCAACCCTTAATAATGAATATGATGAAATGAAATCTAAATATAATGAATACTTTATTAAGGTTCAAGCTTATGACAAAGCTGTTAAGACATTAGAAAAGCAAAAAGTGTGGTTTCAAAAGAATCAGTTAGCTTATGAGGAAAAGATAAAAGTTTTAGAGAGGGACTTGAAAAACACCACTAATGAGCTTAAACATTCTGAGTCTCAAAAGGCTGAGATGGTATTAGAAAAACAGGATGTGCAGATTAAACTAGACAATACCTTGGCTAGGTTTAATAAATGGAAAGATTCATCTAAAAACCTAAACAAGTTAGTTGATAGTTCTATGTCTACGAAAACGAAAAGAGGTTTAGGGTATGGTAACCTGATAGGGCCAAATCAATTTTATGACCCTAATGAGTATAGTGTTTTTAACCCTGAACCTGTAGACTACCAAAAACCTGTTAAGTATGTGATAGAAGGTGGAATAAATGCTGTTTCTCCACCTATAAGAGGAGTTTTTATGCCTACTCCTATTCACTCTCTCTCTGATATTGACTCAGATGAGTCACAAATGATTTATGGTAAAAAGTCCAAAGACTTACCTGAATCTAATGATTGTGTCCCTTGTCACACAAGTGACAAATCCTCTGAAGCAGAGTCTAAAGACTTTGTTTCATGTGACTCAAGTGAAAAGTCAACAACACCCAAATATCACAAGTCCTCAAGTTCAACTAGTGGTAAATCTACTCCTAAATCAGTCTTTTCAGATAACAGCTCAATGAATTCTTTTAAAAACAACTGTGTCTCTAGTTCCACTAGTGATAATGGTTTCCATATTAAGAAAAGTTGTAGTAAAAACAAGGCTGTTAGGAAAAAGACATGTTTTGTGTGTGGTAGTCAATATCATCTTATTAAAGATTGTGATTATCATGAGAAAAGATTGAATGGTGGGAAACATCAGAACAGATCATTGTGGAAAAATGTTAAACAAATCCCACCATATGTTCCACAAGCAGCAGGAATGAATTTTTATAGGAGTCCTTTTCCTGCTGATAGACCTGTTCCTGCTGGTTCCTCTGTTCCTGCTGATTTTCAAGGAACCATTCCTGCTGGTACTTCTTCATATATTCAAAGGGATTTCAGACCTGTCTATAATAATCACATCTTTGGAGGGGGAATGGCTTATTCTCCATGGTTTCCTTGGTAATCGTTCTGTTTGATCTATTATGTTGTTGTGTTTGAAAGGTGGTGTTAGCCTAAGGGGAGGCTAATGCTTGTAATTTTGTCTTGCTTTTTCATTCATTTATGTTTTGTTTGTATTTCTCTAATTTTGTTTTGCAGGTTTTTCAATGTCTTTTGTTAGTTAACTTTGTTTTGCAGCTTAGTGATGCTTGGGCTTAATGCTAATCACAGAAATTTTCATTCATCTTAAGAAAGTTAAGCACATTCAATTGCTGATTACAAAAGATTACGGGTTACAGGGTTACAAAAGCTACCTATTAACATCATACCAACCTTCATACATCAATCTATCTAAACCCTACCACCTATTCCATTTTCCCTTTACCCTTACCCATATTATCAGGCATGAACCTCCTTCCTCTCTGGCGACAGATCTCTTCATAAATATGGGGGACTGGAAGTGCCAATATCACTGGCAATGGTTGTCTTGGTTCAGGGGGTGGCTTTGAAGAGCTTGAAGTAGTTGGCCTTTGATGTGTTCTGGAGCGTGTCCTTGCAGTTGAATGGCTTGGCTGTGGAATAGGCTTGCTTGATTCTGGAGCTGGATGAGCTGGCTTGGAAGTTGGTCTGGTGGGATTCTTCCTTTGTCTTGGATCTTTGCCTTCACTTTGTCGATTGTGTCGACTCCTAGGGTTTGGTGTTTCTCGACTTGAACCTTCTTGATGTTTAGCCTTACCTTTTGGTACCGATACTTTATAGAAAGCTGCAGTTGTCCTCTCCATCTCTTCAGCTAGCAGAGCTTCAGTTTCCTTCATCTGTTTCCTAAACTCATCTGTAATGGGAAAATTGGGAGGGAAAGTCTCCCATTCACCCTGACAATAAACCAAAGACTTCAACTCTGATGAATCTTCATCATCAGAGCTAAAGTACTCTAATGAAGAAGGGGTAGATGGAATAGGATCAGATGAGTCATCCTCAATCTTGGACTTACCTTTGTTTTTAGAGGATGATGCTGTTTTGGGGAAGTAGTTGTTCCATCCTGAGTCACTAGAGGAGGAAGAATCTGATGAGATTTCGATGATTGGATGTATGGATGAACTCATATTGTGGCTTGATTTTTGGAAATTTTGTTTGATTTGTGGTAATAAAGGGTTATGTGATGATAAAGTTATGTGATTTGAGGGTTATATAACGATATGGAGATTAGTGCAAAATTTATTGATGGTTGGTATTGAGAGTTAATTCGGGTAAGTTACTCTTAATGACTAAGTTCGGAAGGTTGACTTTGGTCAAACCACTTCATTCCTGCCGATTGGTCAAACCTCCTATTGCTGCCGAATGACCAAATGTTTCTGCTGAATGGTCAAACCTTCTCAATTTAATTGGTCAATGTTATGTGCAAAGAATTGCAGCAATTTAAAGTGTTATTTTTGGCAACACAACGCATAATTGCACATCTCTCATCTCAAATTCTCTAAAACCTCTCGAACCCTAATTTTCCCATTTCAAACCCTAAATCATTTCTTCAACGCAATGACAACAACTCTTCGTTACAAGGATGATCATAACAAGGTGGCTTATTTGGAGTCTTCTTCAAGAAGTGTTGGTTATGATGAAGTTCTAGCATTTCTTCGTGGGTCATCTATTCGTTATGCCCTCACTTATTGTCCAGTGACGGTATATGATTCATTGGTCAAACAGTTTTGGAGGACAGCTAAGGCAAGACACATCGTGGGAAGGGAAGTTGATATTGTTGCTACCATTGATGACCAAGAAGTGATTGTTACTGAGGAGTTGATTCGAGTTCAGCTTCAATTTCCTGAGGAGAAAGGGGAATATGATCTTTCAAGGCAAGATATTACTGATGGTATGGCAGCTATAGGGTATCCTATTACTGGAAGTTGCACCTTCTTGAAAAGTAAGTTGTCTCCTCAATGGAGGTTTCTGATTCACACTTTACTCCAGTGTCTTAGTGTTAAGTCAGGTGGTTGGGATCAATGTCCAAGTCCTATTGCATCTGGTCTAGTCTGTTTATCTCAGGGTAGGATCTTTAATTGGGCAAAATATATTTTTGAGGGAATGATTGAGAATCTCAGTAATGGTAAAAACAGCTTTTTGATGTACCCTAGATTTCTTCAAATCATCTTAGGTGTACAGACCATTAATACATCCCCTAAGATTATAAATAGGTTGACTGCCAAAATGTTTGCCCTGATGAAGATGAACTTTACTGGCCAACATTTGCCTTTGTTGCCTCATATGTTACACAACCCTGATCCTGCTGATATCCCTGATCCTGCTGATATCCCTGATCCTGCCGGAAATCCTGATCCTGCTGATAATGTCAATATCTCTCAATCACCTAATGCAACTGAGCAAGAGCCTCCAGTTGCTGCTGATGCATCTGCATCTATTGCTGCTGATGATCCTTTACCACCATCACCCAGACCAGTAACACCTACACCTGAGCCTAATGACAATGTTGAATCTAATGATCAGACCATCTCAGCTGATACACCTATTATCCAGCCATCTCCTTCTGTGGATTTACCTTCTTCTTCAAGGCTTTCCTCACCTAGTCCTACTAGGCAGCCATTTAGTTATGACACCAATGCAGGGGAGGGATTTAATGTTTCTCCACCCAGAGTCAATGTAGCTCCTAATACCTCAAGTGCTCCTGCTGGTGGAGATGATGATGCTGTTGATCTCACCTCTATGTCCCAGTTACTTGACATATCTGTGAAGAAAATTGAGGCATTGGAGTCAGAACTTAATGAGACAAAAAGGATTTTTAGTGAGAAAGTGAAGAATTTGGAAAAGGAGCTCAGGGATTCTAATGAAGCTTTTAGTAGAACTATCCAAGAACTAAATGAAAAGATCAGCATATTGGAGGGTAGTCATGTGCAAAAGAAAAGAAGGGTTATTCTTTCTGAGTCTGAGTCTGAGGAAGATCAGGATGATATGATATTTGATGGGCTTAATGTTCTAGCATCTGTTTCTCTTGATGGTGCAAATACTGAAGTACCTACAACTTCTGAGCACAACATCACTCCTCAAGCACAGGTCTCCACTGAAGCAAGGACCACAGCTGCCGATGTCTCCATTGCTGCCAATGTCTTCATTGCTACTGATGTCTCCATTGCTGCTGATGTCTCTGCTATTACTGCCAATGTTGAAAATATTTCTTCTGCATCTAAGGCTCCTGTTACTACTGATGGAAGTTCATCTGTTGCTGTTGAAAGTAACATCATTCCTCCTGAAGCAACTGAAAATGATGAAGAGATAGCTGCAAAGGTGCATGAACAGGAAATTGCTGCTGAAGAAGCTAGATTAGCTCAGCTTGCTCAAGATGAAGAGCTTGCAAGACAATTGTCTGTTGATGAGAAGAATGTTGCTGGGATTATAAATAACCCAAGTTCAGATGATCCTTCTTCAGAAGTGTTTAGTGCACAAGTTGAATATTTATTGAACACTGACATGATTATTAGAGCTCATGGGTTTATGGTTCTTCAAATGTCAGAATTAGATTCAGATAAAGGTCAGAACTGCTCAAGGCATTCATCTTAAAGAAACAAAGAGCAACCACTTGGAATGAATTGATGCACAGGATCAAGGAAAGACAAAGGTTAGGATATAAGATGCCCACAAACAGAGATAATATCAATTTTATGAATGCGTATCTGAAGAATGAAGCTAACTACAAGATCAGTGACTTCAAGGGTTGGAATGATGGTGCAATTCAAAAGTTGTTCCTTGATACTTATGCAAAGCTCAACTCTTTAGTAGACACTGATATTCCACAAAGCAGGAAAAGAGCATCTTCATCTTTGGAGTCTGATGTTGCAAAGAGAATGAAGTCTGGAGAAGGTTCTCAGGATGATTCTTTCAATGCTCCAAGTTCTAATGTTGATGCATCTGAGGTACCACAAGAAGGTTTTGTTCCTGCTGATCTTCCTACTGCTAATGCTTCTGTCTCTTCTGAGCCTTCTGTATCTGTTCCTATCCTTCAATATGGTCTAAGAACAAGGCAGAAGAGTCAATCTTTCCACTCTTCTTCTGTGGATATTCTTGAAGTGGATGATCATGATTTGATTGAGGTTGATTCTGAAAGTGATTCAGAGGGTGACTCCATTCAGTCTTGGGGTCATATTGCTCATTGGGAGATTAGATCTACTTCAGATGGTGATGTTCATGTTTGGTTTTCTCTTGATGGGACAGTCAAATTCTTTACATTTCTGAGGGAGATCTTGAATAGGGTTGAAAGAAAAGATTTGGAGCATCTTTATAGGATAGTGGATAATCATTATCAATCTACTACTCCAACTGGAATTGGTTTGCTGCTTTGGGGAGATTTACAAGTCTTGATGAATAAATTGGATGGAGACAAGGCTAAACTAGTGTGGGGTAATCAATCATCATGGAGAGTATTTTCTTGGAGATTATATCCCTATTCCAATGTTCATGTTGTGGAACTCACCTCTGGCAAGTTCCTAACTATGTTTGTGGATATTGCTTATCCTTTAACTGAAGGAGTGTTAAAGAGAATGCTAACTCAGAAGGTCAGAGTTCCTAAGCATACTATAGGAAATGATCTAACCACAGCTGAACAATTGGTTAAATTCATCAAGGATCAAATTGCAACTAAGGGATCATCAGCTTAAGGGGAGGATAAAGCTCAAGGGGAGGATTGTTCTTGTTGTTGTTGTATATTTTCTATCTTTCTTTCTTTCTTTTGTTTCTTTTCTTATTTTCTTTTATTTTGGTGTGTTTCTTAGTTCAAAAAAAATTTTTCTTTGTATATTTTGTGTGCTAATAAGTGGTTTTGAGCAACACCTTGCAGGTACAGTGTTGGTGTTTACACCTACACAATAAATGGTGCTCAACTCACCATGTCTTGCAGACAAGAAAGAGTTGGCTCACCAAGAGGGTACGGCTCTGGTGTGATAATCAAATCCGTTGATAGCTGTAATAGCTTGCTCAAAGCTATAGGGTACTTCAACTCACCCATGATTTATTTCTGAGAGTTGAAAATGGTTCTCAATTCACCATGGATGTAACCTTTATGGGATCCAAAGGATTGGCTAGTCCACAAAAGTATGGTTTGTGGTAAAGACACTTGGTATCCATATTTGGTATTCAATTCACCAAGGTTTGCTGTAACCTAAGAATTGACTAGTCCTGAGCAAACGGCTACAGGTAAAGACAAGTAAAATCCGTTTATAGTTGCTGATTTGCTAATAAATCAGATGGTTATCAATGTACCATGGTCTAACACACCTAAACATTGGCTACTCCAGTAGTGATGGCTATTGGTAAAGAGACATCAAATCCATTAATTTGCAATGATTCACCTCTCACAGGAGTTTACACACCTGGATGTGATGAGAATAGTATGAAACTTAAAGTGATTTGATGTACATATTGTCATAGTAGCAGCCAAGTTCAAGTGAAAGTAATGGTGACCAGTATACATGTTTTGAAGAAGATTTCTTGTTCCTGCTGAACTATTGAAGTTGCTGCTGGATGCTATAGAAGCTGGAATCTTGCAAGTTATGGATGTTGCTGACTGGTTACTTAAAATTGTTGCTGCTAAGTCGCAGTCCTCAAGCCTGAGAGTTGCAAGCTCTATCACATTGGAATCTTGCAGGTTAACCTAGTCAACCTCAAGATTAGGGGAGGATTGTTAGGATCTCTGGGAAATAAGAGTTTCATTGTTGCTGCCGATAGTGTTAAGCTGGTTCCTGCCGATAGCTTTGGTTCCTGCTGAAAGCTCATTGCTGCCGATAGTGTTATCTTGTTCCTGCCGATAGTATTGTTGCTGCGGATAGTATTATTTGTTATCCGTATATTTAGAATGTTTGTTAAGATTTATTTTTAGAAGAGATTGTTGTTTATCTCTTCACACGTTTACTTGTAGAACGGGTTAGGGTTAGGTCATCTTGTTAGTATAAAAGATAAACCCGTCTATGAGATTAAGTACACCTTTGACACCTTTAACGTTTTCAATATTCAATATCACAATTCTTAGTTCATAGTTTGATCCACAGAGGATCATTGTCGTTTATAGTTTTCTTCTTTATAATACTTGCTGTTTAGTTTCCGCATAAACGCTTGTATTGCATACAGAGGTTCTTGTTTATACCAAGCTCAATCAAGCTCGAAGTACTCGATCCTACAAATTTTATAACTTGTAAGGGCAATTTGGTCATTTTACACGTTTTGGATTTTTAGGTGTTACAACTTCTTCCCCTCTAACAGAAAAATTTCGTCCTCGAAATTTGCAAGGAAGTACAGATGAAATGAAACAGAAGACAAGACAAAGACATACCAGATCAGAATACAAAGTGAGGATAACTAGCACGAATCGATTCTTCAGTTTCCCAGGTAGCCTCGCGCTCTGGGTGATTCTTCCAAAGAACTTTTATGAAAGGAATGACTTTATTCCTCATGACCCGCTCTTGCCGGTCCAGAATAGCCTCCGGCTGTAACACCCCAACCCGACAAGGGTAAAGATGTCACGCAAATGGTTTCATATCAGATATAACAAGCATACCTTCATAAGTAATACAAAGATTCTCAAAGGTTACAAATGAAATACTGGAATTACAAGGTTACAAAAGCGAATACAATTTCTAACAATAGAATACTTTCTAATCATCTCTAGGCCGAAACTATCAAGTCTTCTAAGTCCAAAGTCTCTTCACTCGTACCCATCTTCCAACTAAAACCTGCCGCACACGAAAAGAAAACGTGCGGCTGAGCTTAAAAAGCCCAGTGAACAGATACATAATACAAGCAAAGATAACGAAACGGTAATATAATGAAGTACTGGAGATGTCATAAGGTATAATCAAAGCGAAAGAGAAATAAGGAAATATAGGATAGTCATCTACCACGAGCCCATAACTCAAAGTCATAATCTCAACATCAGAATCTCAAAGTCATAATCTCACAATCAGAGGGGATACCTCTCAGGCAACCAGATAATATGAGGGGTGGCCTCATGTATCAAAAGGGGTGGAGTAGCTAGCTCCCAAAAATGTGAAAGGCGTGTATTGCACACAGCACCAGTCACCTCAAAGTCATACTCAAAGTCATAGTTAAATCCACTAAACATACATGCCTAGGATTGCAATCCATACGCCCCCACTCAAAATCAATCTCAAAGTCATACTCAAAATCATAGTAGCCATGGCAGATAATATAAAAGGGGAAGGCGTGAGAAATCACTCCCCCACACAGGAGTCATGCCAGTGGTGCATCACAGACATGGCCAGGTTACCTTCCTGGCTAGGAAACAAAAGGTGGCTCGGGTATCAAACTAAGAGTCAGGTCTCAAAGTCATGCAAACGGGTTCATCTCAAAGTCATATCAAAGCATATCTCAAGGTCATGTCAAAAGTGAATCTCAAAGTCATATGAAAAGGTTCATATAAAAAGGTTCATAGAAAAAGGGTCATAGCAAAGGTTCATAGCAAGGTTCATAGCTCAACATCGAAGCATAGGTGATAAGACACCCTTTCTTAAAAGGGTAGAGTATCCGTACCTTATGACGAAAGCACAAACAGAAACAAAGCACAGAAAAGTAGAGAACAGCTCAAAGTCACTCCTTCTTCACACCTAAAGGGGTAGAAGAGAATTACAATCTTTCCCATTTAAGTAACTTTCCATTTATAGCAGGTGTCCATCTTTAGTAAGTTTCCATTTTGAGAAAGTTTCCTTATATAGAAAGTTTCCATATTTAGAAGTATAGGGTAGCATAACTTAGTTAAATCATTATTAAATGAAATAAGGTCTCTTTGATAAGATTTACACATTTAGTCCTTAGGGTTTCATAATTTACACTTTACACCCCTTTCATTACATAAGTTACACTTTAAACCTTCAAATATTCATAGTTACACATTAAACCCTTATTTTATCAATTTTACACAATGAGTACTTATTTTAGTGAGTTATACAAATGAACCCTTAATTATTCATAATTTACATATTAAGTCCCTCAAGTTATCAAAGTTACATATTTAGTCCTTTAATTTACAATTTCAACCTTTAATTATCAATAATTACATATTAAGCCATTAAATTACCAAAATAGCACTTAACCCCCTGAATATAATTAATTACTCAAATCAACCTTAAGTTTCCAGAAATTACATATTTAGTCCCTCTATTTTAATTATTTTCAAAATCGATTTATACTTTATCAAATAAACATTTTAACCCCTTTAAATATAAAAATTACACATGGGACCCTCAAATTATATTTTATTCGAAATGTTCACAGCCCAAAATAAGTTCCAAACATACCCCTTGAGTTTTAAAAGTTACAAAACCTACCCTAAACATTTTAAAACAAATCGTTAATCCTTTTAAAATCATGAAACCAAATCCTAATCTTTCCAAACCATTTTTAATAATCACTATATCATTAAACACTAATTATCATCATACAAACAAGCCCTAATTCTTAGATTCTCAATCGAATTCCATTTCTTCCATTTTTCTCTTATTAGCCGATTTTAACTTAATTCAAAAATAATTATTCTTGGCCTCAATAATTCGATGTATCATTTTTCCAGGTCTAATATGATTGTATAGAGTCCAAATAAAATAAATATGAAGCCTCAAAATTCCGAATTTAATTATTTAGGGTTTATGCATGTTTTAAAGATTTAATTCACAAATATAATATAGAGCATGCATGGATCGAATGGAGCATTTTATATGATGTTTATATGATGCAAGGGACCTGGGAAAAATACCAATTCAATTTATGAATGTGTGGATTTGGCTGAACGAAATTGGTTATACGCGTATGAGATAACTCGAACAATAATTCCTCACGACTCCAAAAGCTACTCCACGACCTTTCCATTATTTTTCACAGAGTATATTCGACATAAGGATCATAAGAAAAATGATGAACGAATTTTATAAGGCTCGTACGAATTATTTGGAATAATACCTCACGAATTGACAATAATTCCTCCACAAACGAATCGAGCAAGACATGACCCCAAAGCTATTTTTCACAGATCATATATGATGTGAGTAACATGAGAAAAATAACAAAAGAATTTTATAATGATCGAATAGATCAAATCGAATTATGGCTTACTTTTTGTGCGCGAACTAAAACAATGAGCCACGATCGAATCAAGCAAGGTGCAGCCTCAAACATATTTTTATAGACTTCTATGGATGATGAATAACACAGGAAAAATAGTCTTGATGCTCCAAAATTTCGTATGGGAGGTGGACGAATTTTGTTAGGGTTTGTGGTTAATCGGTTTTATTAAATGAGAAGAAAGTGATATGGTTGCATTTTATTTGGGGAATGCCGTGTAGAGGGGGGAGAAATATGGCCAAAATTTCGGAAATTTGGAAATACCAAATAACTTTTGTGATTTGATTAGAATTTACCAAGTATAACATGATTTTAGGAAATTAAGATACTTAATTTTGTATCCTTAATAAATAAATCGACCTAAGTATTTTTAAGGTGCCAAATGACATTTTTAATGTGTCACAATATTATTTAGGTGCCTTAGTGTTACTTTGTTTCATAGGTTATTTGTTTACAAAGATTTGGGATCAAAATGGTACATTATAATCTCATTAATCAAAGTTTTAGATTGTAGGGGCAATTTGGTAAATTTTACATGCTTTCAGATTTTAGGTGTTACAACTTCTTCCCCTCTAAAAGAAAAATTTCGTCCTCGAAATTTGCAAGGAATCAGAACGAAAGGATCGGAAACAACAGAGACACACTTTGCTGAGTTGGAATCCAAATGATAACATACCAATATACGGATGATACTTGAATTCCCTAGGAAGGGTACAACCAACACGTAGGGTTAACATTGACTTGATTAGGCGAATTAAACGAGAATACATCGAATCGTAGTAACCATGAGGTGGTGTAAAAGTAACTCTTCAGCTTTTCAAATAGTCTCGGCCTCAAAGAGCCTACCAAAGGTGTTTTCATAAACAAACAGGTCTTGTTTTCTCAGAATCCAAAATCTCATATCTTAACTCATAGAAGATCAAAATGAACAGATTTAATGAATGCGGAACGTATACATAGCAGAACAGATTGAATCCATACGGACAGGAAGCATATCGTCAGACATCATCAAATGGCAGAAATCCCTATAATAGAATCTAAGATCATTATCGGAAATGTAGAGATCAGCAAGACGCTCGTCGAGCATCCAAACGTATCAAGTCGAATATCAAAGACAGTAGATCAACTGGATAGGTAGAATGAATCCAAAGTTTCACTAACGCGGATGATCAGATATCAGAAATTCTAAGGTTCTAAGGCACTCCTCGAAATATCCTATGCCCACAACAAGTGCACGTTATATGATGTAAGTATTATCACGTTGATCAGGCGTCATAATAATAACGTCATATAAATATGCCCCCATGATGGTCATACTTTATCTCAAATCGTGAACAACACAACTTATCTAAATCCGCCTAGTCCACCTACAGTCTAGGGTCACCAGAGTCAAACATCATAACTAAGAATACGAAATCACTCGAAGAGTAACGGAAATCCGAAAATGTCCATCAGAATTCAGGTACGTCGTTAATAGCGCCAAGACTTCATAACTTACCGAAATCAATTCAGCCAAAATAAGTGGTTACTTCATCATCCGTCTATTCGTATATATCCAAATTCCTTCCATAGCTCGTCAAAATTCTCATACAACTCGTTATTCAACAAACGCAGAATGAACATAGAACGGAATTACTAATCAGAGAACCAAATCATTCGAAGGACCTCATTATCAGGTAACGGAATTTAAGTAGGTTGAGAAGAAACGAATACGTCGTCGATAGCTTCATCCCTCACAGAATCATCTCGTCTAAACACAATTGTCAAGATTTTAAAATTCCTTCCAAATTGGAGTAGTTTTACGCTTGTCCATCTTATCTCATGGCGAAAAGGAATTTACAAACTTGAGTCTGATTCCTCAAGCCTTCGGCAACTCTTCTCGATACTGCGGCGTCGTAACGGTAGTCTCTGGCACGATCACTGTGCATCCCTCCATCCGCAAGCCTGCTTCAGCTATCAATTCATCTTAGTACAACCAAAATGAATAGGGAAACAAAATTGCGTTTCTTCAACAGGTCTTCTAACACAGCTCCAGGTTTTAAGGTAACACCGCCGTTGTCGACTCCAGGTTATGTGTTGAATGCTTCGTCTCCTACGGTCTGGTTGTCTTGATGCCCGAGCTGTAATCTTCACGGTTTGCATAATATATGGTTGAGTATTATCCCAGTTTCTCTCTTCTTCCTATATGCTTCTTCTCTGGTAATGCTCGTCGCCACCATCTTCTACTACTCTTCCACCAAGTTTCTCACTCTGATAACTGTCTTCGATCTCGGTTCTTCCTGGGAAAAACTCTGTCTTCACAACATACAGGGTAGCGTCGTCTACAATGGTTTCTGAATGTCAATCAAGTTTCTCTTCCAGATCAAGTGGTCGTCTCATCATTAATCCCTATGTTCTTCTTTCGTTTTCTGAACATAACACAATGTCATACTATGACAAATTGGTCCAAAATACACAAAGACATGACCATTTTTAGCCAATACCATTGGCATCACTCAAACTCATAAGGTTTTAACGAGTGTAAGGACAGTCTCTGAAATCATTTAGGGAAAACTTTCACATACACTTCATGCCGCCTTCCTCCTTCTTCAAAAACAAAACTGGACTACTTCACAGAGGTTACTCTCGGTTAGTTAACCCCCTTCTTAGAAGTTCTTGTGGTTGCTGCTTCAGCCCTTCAAATCTAAAACGATGAAATCAGATACGAAGTTTCAAAAGAAAGACCAACTCAATTATTGGTACTTGGAAACGGATAATGATTACTGATAGCGGTACGGTTCGGTTTACAACAGTCGATACGTCGACACATCCTTCTTCCTTTCTTCATAAATCAACAAGAGCATACAAGAGAATCGCTGAGGTGAACAAAATCATATTACATCGAAAAGACCGGAAAATCTTCGTACAACGAATTTCTTACGATGACAGAACTTTCCAAGGGTAGATAGTAATGGTTGTCAGGAAAACTTGATAATCATATGAGTTCAGGGTTGGTGTTTCCATAGCGGCAAAACTTTAGCAGGTTCAGGTGTAGAGATTTATCATAACGAAACAGGGTGAGATAGATTGTCAAAATTACATTTCAGATACGGTAGTCTTAGGGTAGCTTTACAAATAGTCATCCAGTCCAACCAAAGACCACACAATAAGGCATGTCAAGATCAAAAGATTCATAGAACGAATACAGTCATCAAATCAGATGGATAGTTCAATAAAAGAGTTGAGATGGATCAACGAACAGTTCAAGTGTGGGAATTTGTTCAGCTTCTTAGCATAAGCAGTAAGCAGGGTGTGTATTATCAGTATTACGAACATCGTATAATTGTCGAAAGTAAGATGTACGGAATATCAGTCATCAGCATCATCATGCTCAGTTAACAAACCCATCCAGAGATAGTATAACTTCATATCCTTCCAAAGGAACTGGTTGGCAGAACAAGGTTTGTCATTCAAGGGAAAGGAACACAACTTCCTATATCCATGGTTAATAGTTACCAGAATTCTCATAGGAGTAGTAATGGATTCATGCAAAGTTAAGTAGTATCGGATGATACATTTACATTCAGCCTAAGCAATGAATTCACAAAATGTGTCGAACACATTATGGTTGAATGACCTACGATGTGGTCGGAAAGGTGTCAAACGGCTCATCAAACAAATCGGAGGTGGGAGTAAAAATCTGAAAATGAAACTTAAATGGTGTAAGGTATCCAGGTGAGGTTTCCGAGGTATTCCAAACTTGCTTGGTTTCAAAGCTTTAAGTTGCAAAACTTCTAAAGGCAGAGGCATGAATCAGAGTGATGCGGAAGCAAATAATAATCACATATATGCCTTAGTCTACCCATTCCTCCCTGGTCAAATTTAGGTTCCTATAGGGAGATCCTAAAGCAAATCTTACAGGTTATCTTATGAGCGCTTACAGGGAAACTTAGTGGTCCTAACTTACACAGGCCAAGGGTAAATGTATTACGAATCGCAACCTGTCTCTCTGATACCATAATTGTAACACCCCAACCCGACAAGGGTAAAGATGTCACGCAAATGGTTTCATATCAGATATAACAAGCATACCTTCATAAGTAATACAAAGATTCTCAAAGGTTACAAATGAAATACTGGAATTACAAGTTTACAAAAGCGAATACAATTTCTAACAATAGAATACTTTCTAATCATCTCTAGGCCGAAACTATCAAGTCTTCTAAGTCCAAAAGTCTCTTCACTCGTACCCATCTTCCAACTAAAACCTGCCGCACACGAAAAGAAAACGTGCGGCTGAGCTTAAAAAGCCCAGTGAACAGATACATAATACAAGCAAAGATAACGAAACGGTAATATAATGAAGTACTGGAGATGTCATAAGGTATAATCAAAGCGAAAGAGAAATAAGGAAATATAGGATAGTCATCTACCACGAGCCCATAACTCAAAGTCATAATCTCAACATCAGAATCTCAAAGTCATAATCTCACAATCAGAGGGGATACCTCTCAGGCAACCAGATAATATGAGGGGTGGCCTCATGTATCAAAAGGGGTGGAGTAGCTAGCTCCCAGAAATGTGAAAGGTGTGCATTGCACACAGCACCAGTCACCTCAAAGTCATACTCAAAGTCATAGTTAAATCCACTAAACATACATGCCTAGGATTGCAATCCATACGCCCCCACTCAAAATCAATCTCAAAGTCATACTCAAAATCATAGTAGCCATGGCAGATAATATAAAAGGGGACGGCGTGAGAAATCACTCCCCCACACAGGAGTCATGCCAGTGGTGCATCACAGACATGGCCAGGTTACCTTCCTGGCTAGGAAACAAAAGGTGGCTCGGGTATCAAACTAAGAGTCAGGTCTCAAAGTCATGCAAACGGGTTCATCTCAAAGTCATATCAAAGCATATCTCAAGGTCATGTCAAAAGTGAATCTCAAAGTCATATGAAAAGGTTCATATAAAAAGGTTCATAGAAAAAGGGTCATAGCAAAGGTTCATAGCAAGGTTCATAGCCCAACATCGAAGCATAGGTGATAAGACACCCTTTCTTAAAAGGGTAGAGTATCCGTACCTTATGACGAAAGCACAAACAGAAACAAAGCACAGAAAAGTAGAGAACAGCTCAAAGTCACTCCTTCTTCACACCTAAAGGGGTAGAAGAGAATTACAATCTTTCCCATTTAAGTAACTTTCCATTTATAGCAGGTGTCCATCTTTAGTAAGTTTCCATTTTGAGAAAGTTTCCTTATATAGAAAGTTTCCATATTTAGAAGTATAGGGTAGCATAACTTAGTTAAATCATTATTAAATGAAATAAGGTCTCTTTGATAAGATTTACACATTTAGTCCTTAGGGTTTCATAATTTACACTTTACACCCCTTTCATTACATAAGTTACACTTTAAACCTTCAAATATTCATAGTTACACATTAAACCCTTATTTTATCAATTTTACACAATGAGTACTTATTTTAGTGAGTTATACAAATGAACCCTTAATTATTCATAATTTACACATTAAGTCCCTCAAGTTATCAAAGTTACATATTTAGTCCTTTAATTTACAATTTCAACCTTTAATTATCAATAATTACATATTAAGCCATTAAATTACCAAAATAGCACTTAACCCCCTGAATATAATTAATTACTCAAATCAACCTTAAGTTTCTAGAAATTACATATTTAGTCCCTCTATTTTAATTATTTTCAAAATCGATTTATACTTTATCAAATAAACATTTTAACCCCTTTAAATATAAAAATTACACATGGGACCCTCAACTTATATTTTATTCGAAATGTTCACAGCCCAAAATAAGTTCCAAACATACCCCTTGAGTTTTAAAAGTTACAAAACCTACCCTAAACATTTTAAAACAAATCGTTAATCCTTTTAAAATCATGAAACCAAATCCTAATCTTTCTAAACCATTTTTAATAATCACTATATCATTAAACACTAATTATCATCATACAAAAAAGCCCTAATTCTCAGATTCTCAATCGAATTCCATTTCTTCCATTTTTCTCTTATTAGCCGATTTTAACTTAATTCAAAAATAATTGTTCTTGGCCTCAATAATTCGAAGTATCATTTTTACAGGTCTAATATGATTGTATAGAGTCCAAATAAAATAAATATGAAGCCTCAAAATTCCGAATTTAATTATTTAGGATTTATGCATGTTTTAAAGATTTAATTCACAAATATAATATAGAGCATGCATGGATCGAATGGAGCATTATATATGATGTTTATATGATGCAAGGGACCTGGGAAAAATACCAATTCAATTTATGAACGTGGGGATTTGGCTGAACGAAATTGGTTATACGCGTATGAGATAACTCGAACAATAATTCCTCACGACTCCAAAAGCTACTCCACGACCTTTCCATTATTTTTCACAGAGTATATTCGACATAAGGATCATAATAAAAATGATGAACGAATTTTATAAGGCTCGTACGAATTATTTGGAATAATACCTCACGAATTGACAATAATTCCTCCACAAATGAATCGAGCAAGACATGACCCCAAAGCTATTTTTCACAGATCATATATGATGTGAGTAACATGAGAAAAATAACAAAAGAATTTTATAATGATCGAATAGATCAAATCGAATTATGGCTTACTTTTTGTGCGCGAACTAAAACAATGAGCCACGATCGAATCAAGCAAGGTGCAGCCTCAAACATATTTTTATAAACTTCTATGGATGATGAATAACACAGGAAAAATAGTCTTGATGCTCCAAAATTTCGTATGGGAGGTGGACGAATTTTGTTAGGGTTTGTGGTTAATCGGTTTTATTAAATGAGAAGAAAGTGATATGGTTGCATTTTATTTGGGGAATGCCGTGTAGAGGGGGGAGAAATATGGCCAAAATTTCGGAAATTTGGAAAGACCAAATAACTTTTGTGATTTGATTAGAATTTACCAAGTATAACATGATTTTAGGAAATTAAGATACTTAATTTTGTATCCTTAATAAATAAATCGACCTAAGTATTTTTAAGGTGCCAAATGACATTTTTAATGTGTCACAATATTATTTAGGTGCCTTAGTGTTACTTTGTTTCATAGGTTATTTGTTTACAAAGATTTGGGATCAAAATGGTACATTATAATCTCATTAATCAAAGTTTTAGATTGTAGGGGCAATTTGGTAAATTTTACATGCTTTCAGATTTTAGGTGTTACACCGGCTCTTCGGATAAAGACATATCCGGCTGAATCTGATCAAGTGGATAAGACACCACATGCAATGGGTGATAGTTGTATCCCCTCAGAAGAGATACATGGAAAACATTATGCACATGAGATAGCTGAGGAGGTAAGGCCAGACGATAAGAAACCTCCCCAATACGCTCCAGAATTTCAAAGGGACCAATAAATCGAGGACTCAACTTGCCCTTAATTCCAAAACATTTAACCCCGCGGAAAGGAGATACTTTCAGAAATACGCGGTCACCAACATTAAACTCTAGGTCACGACGGTGCTTGTCAGCATAGCTCTTCTGACGAGCACGGGCCTCCTTTAACTTTTCTCTAGCTACAGCTACCTTTTCGTTGGTGTCCCGAACCAACTCCGGACCCTCAATAATACGCTCCCCTACCTCGTTCCAACAAACCGGCGCCCTACACTTGCGCCCATATAACATCTCGAAAGGAGCCATCCGAATACTAGCATGCCAACTGTTATTATACGCAAACTCCACCAAACATAAATACTCGTCCCAACTACCGGTCCATTCCAAAGCACAAGATCGTAACATGTCTTCCAAGGTCTGAATGGTCCTCTCCGACTGACCATCAGTTTGGGGATGAAATGCAGTACTAAACTTAAGGCGAGCGCCCCAAGCCTTATGAAGTCCCTTCCAGAAACGCGAAGTGAAACGAGGATCACGATCAGAAACAATAGATGAAGGTATACCATACAATCTGACAATCTCCTGCTGAAAGATCTCCGCCAACTTACTGATACTATAAGTCATACGGATAGGTAAGAAATGAGCAGATTTAGTTAGTCGATCGACGACCACCCAAATCGCATCATGTCTTTTACGAGTCAAAGGAAAACCAGAAACGAAATCCATGGAAATCTCATCCCACTTCCAAGTAGGAATCTCCAGAGGCTGTAACAGACCACTAGCTCGCTGATGCTCAATCTTAACCTGCTGGCAGGTCAAACATCTAGCAAAAAATAACGCCACATCTTGCTTCATCCCGTTCCACCAGAAATGCTGCTTTAGATCCCGATACATTTTGGTAGAACCAGGATGTATAGAGAAAGGAGAACTGTGAGCCTCAGTCAAAACCGCCTCACGCAAATCAGAATCATTAGGCACGCATAAACGATCCTCATACCAGACAACTCCGTTATCATCAACTCTAAACTCAGCTTGCATACCCTCTTCAATATTTTGAACAATAGCCCAGAGTTCACCATCATCTTTCTGAGCCTCTTTAATACGCAACATCAGATTCGACTCAATTTTCAAACTAGCCCAGTAACCAACGTCACGCCGAACACACAACTCGACATCCAAACGCTCCAAATCCTTAAGAACATGCGGATCAATCTCCAAGCTAGCAATCATCCCAGACTTACGACTAAGTGCATCAGCAACTACATTAGCCTTGCCTGGGTGGTACTGGATGTTCGTGTCGTAATCTTTTAAAAGTTCTAACCATCTCCTCTGCCTCATATTAAGCTCCTTCTGAGTAAAGATGTATTTGAGACTCTTGTGATCGGTGAAGATATCACACGATTCACCATACAAGTAATGTCTCCAGATTTTCAATGCAAAAACGACCGCTGCTAATTCCAGATCATGAGTTGGATAATTTTCTTCATAGGGTTTCAATTGCCGAGAAGCATAGGCAATCACCTTGCCGTGTTGCATAAGCACACAGCCTAAACCCTTTTTAGACGCATCGCTATAGATCTGGAAACCTCCAGAACCAGAAGGTAAGGTAAGAATAGGTGCAGACACTAATCGTCTTTTCAACTCTTCAAAACTCTGCTCACGCTCATCAGTCCATACAAACTTTTCACCCTTCCGCATCAACTGAGTCAAAGGCAAAGCCAACTTAGAAAACCCTTCAACAAAACACCGGTAATAACCAGCTAATCCCAGAAAACTCCGAATTTCAGTCACCGTGGTAGGTCTCGGCCACTTGGTGATGGCCTCAACCTTAGCGGGATCCATGGTGATACCCTCTGCAGACACGACATGACCAAGGAAAGCGACTTGGTTAAGCCAGAACTCACACTTAGAAAATTTCGCGAACAATTTCTGCTGTCTCAGAATACCCAGAACAATACGCAAATGCTGCTCGTGCTCCTCAGACGATTTAGAATACACCAGAATATCATCAATGAAAACAATGACGAACTTATCAAGAAATTCATGAAAGACCCGGTTCATCAAATCCATAAACACAGCAGGAGCATTTGTTAGGCCAAAAGGCATAACCAGAAACTCATAGTGTCCATAGCGGGTACGAAAAGCAGTCTTAGAGACATCATGCTCTTTAACTCGCAATTGGTGATAACCAGATCGCAAGTCGATTTTAGAGAATACCTTGGCTCCTTGCAATTGATCAAACAAGTCATCAATGCGAGGAAGCGGATAACGGTTACGAATGGTAATACGATTCAACTTACGATAATCAATGCACAACCGCATAGACCCATCCTTCTTCTTCACAAAAAGAACCGGAGCACCCCAGGGCGAAACACTAGGCCGAATAAAACCGTTCTCCAATAGTTCTTCCAACTGTTCCTTTAATTCCTTTAACTCAACAGGCGCCATCCGGTACTGAGCCTTAGAGATAGGTTCGGCACCGGGAACCAGATCAATAGAAAATTCAACTTCTCTAGCCGGAGGAAGGCCAGGAAGTTCATCAGGAAAAACATCAGCAAACTCCCGAACAATGGGAACGCTAGCAACATCAGGACTTTCTACAGATGAATCTTTAACAGAAGCCAAATAGCCTTGGCAACCATGAGATATCAGAGTTCGTGCTTTTATGGCAGAAATAATTTTAACAGATTTCAGAGGCTGAGAACCATGATAAACGAAATCAGGATGATGAATATCGCCAAAGATCACCTTACGGGCATAACAATCGATGGTAGCCTTGTGATCAGCCAACCAATCCATGCCCAGAATCGCATCAAAATCAATCATGTCAATGGGAAGCAGATTTGCCGGACGAACACAATCATCGAAACGGAGAGGGCAGTTCACATATTCATGATCAATAACCACTTGGGTTTTCATTGGGGTTGCAATTGATATACGATTTATTAATGGTTTTGGTTTCAGATTAAGTTTCTTAGCAAAGTTTACAGATATAATAGAATGAGTAGCACCAGTGTCAAACAATACGAAAGCCGTACGATCTCCAATATAAAGTATGCCAGTAATGGTACCTGATGTGTTGGCCGCTTGGTCCCGAGTAGTAGCATAAACTCGGCCCATGGTGGGAGCTGGCCTAGTCGTGTTTACTGGCACGATGGGGTTCTTCTTGGGGCAATCTTTGATCCTGTGCTGAGTAGAGCCACACGAAAAATAGCCACCAGAAGCTTTATAACAAGGACCTAGATGTGGTTTCCCACATGTCGTACATGTAGGAGGAGGAGCTAGAGTCTCCACAGCCTTCTTCTGGCCTGACGATCCCGACTGCTGATACTGCTGAGAATCCCTACGCTTGCTATTATCACCCTGACCCTGACGGTCACCACCATACCGACCATAATCCTGTCTGCCCTGGTTCCTAGAATCCTGTCGCCTATAATCACCACCTCGGTCCTGGCGACCTCGCTGATCATGCCCATGGTCCTGACGACCATGACCCCGAGTATCAACCCTGTTGCCATCCCTATCACGTTTATTAGATCCCCTGTCCGCATGCAACAACTCGATGTTACGCGCGGCATCCTGAACACTAGCCACATCATCAAATGGAGTGTTAACAATCCGGTCTAACACCCATCTCTTAAGAGCCCACTTGAAATGACGAGCCTGTCGAAATGAATCCCCAGTAACCTCTGGCCCAACGAAGCTAGCCAGACGTAAGAATCGCTGCATAAAGTCTCCTGAAGACTCATGATCACCCTGACGAATCGACCCGTATTCCCTCTCATATCTCTGCTGTTCTGCCATAGGAATGTACTGCTTATAAAACGCCTCAATGAACTCTGCCCACGAAAAAGTCTCAGCAAAATCATCCCCCTTTGCCTGCACAAGAGCAGTCCACCAGTTCTGAGCGTCACCCTCCAGCTTGAATGTAGCCAAACGAGTTTTAAACTCGTCAGCACATCCGAGAACCCGAAACAATTTCTCCACGTGCGTAATCCAGTCCTCTGCCTCATGAGGAGTGGCAGCGGACTTGAACGAGAGAGGCTTGAGCTTGTTGAACCTCTTTATCCATACATGAATACCGACCGGTGGAGCAGCGGGTGGATCACCGCCAACACCACCTCCAGAAGGACCTGCCCCATTACGGATGTTGTTGGTGACCTCGGTCACCACCTGAGCAGAAAGGTTAGGAAGGACGTTTTTCAAAGCCTCAGTAATCATGGCTTCGAAATTTGGAGCATCATACTCATTATAGCGCGTGTTCACCATCTGAACGATTACAAAAAGAATTAGCAATTCAGATAGAATATGACAGAGCAGATCAAGAATATATGACAGAGCAAAGCAGGAAAAGAGTGCGCAAAAGGAAACCTAACTTCTACCCAATCCTCACAGGTCACGAGCCTAAGCTCTAAGGGTTTCGGATAAACCTGTCTCTGATACCATAAATTGTAACACCCCAACCCGGCAAGGGTAAAGATATCACAACAATGGCTTCATATCAGATTACAAGCATTAACTCCAAAACATCATAAGTCCATAACATTAATGGTCAAAGGAAATAAGTCAACATAACTTATGCCCAAAACAGAAATAAACTGAAGTACATAATCCAAAATGCCTAAACAATGGCATAACAGAAACAGAATCCAAAATGGCATAACTAGAATGCTAAGGTCTAAGCTTCACACAGTTGCTCTCATCCCCAAAGCTAAGAACCCAGATCCAAGCTTAAATACCTGCCGTACATGAAAAGAAACGTACGGCTGAGCTTAAAAAGCCCAGTGAACAGATACATATACAAAGCAATAATAATGAAACAGACTGAAATATGGTGCATGGGGAAATATCATGAAGTATAAACAAGAGACAGAAACATAAAAGAAGAATAGGATAGTCATCCACCACGAGCCCAGAACATATCAGATAGTAAACATCATAATCTAGAGGGGATGCCTCTTAAGTAACCAGATAATATGAGGGGTGTCCTCATGTATCAAATGGAGTGATCAGTTCCCAGATAAATATGTGAAAGGCGTGTATTGCACACAAGCACCAGTCACCAGAACAGAAATCATATCATATATAGTTAAATCCACTAACAGAACAGATCTAGGATGCATCCATACGCCCCCCCAGAAACATATATAAACCATAATCAAAATAATGCGCATATCATAATCAGAATGGGGACGTGGCGGAACATCACTCTACCGCCCTAGAGTCATGCCATTGGTGCATCAATGACACGGACATGGAACCCCCATGCCTAGTGAAATGGCTCGGGTATCAAACTAAGAGTCAGATATCATATCATAATCAGAGGTCATATATCAAAGGGCAAATCAGATGGTCCATAATAGATGGTTCATAACAGATATATCAGATGAAATACCAAAGGTCCAAATCAGAGTGTAATCAGAAAGGTTCATAATAAAAGGGATCATAGCAATGGCTTTGGGAAAACTTAAACGAATCAGAATCAGAATCATAACCATGGGATAGGACACCCTTACTGAAAAAGGGCAGAGTATCTGTACCTTATTGCTTGACAAAGGAAATCACAAAATAAGATGATAACGAGCACAGGTCACTCCCTCTTCACACCTAGAGGAGTAAAGACACGATTACTAACGATACCATTTTCAGATTAAGTAACTTCTATTTTTAGCAGGTTTCCATTTTTAGAAAGTTTCCATATTTAGTAAGTTTCCATATTTAGAAAGTTGGATCAACATTCTTAGTTAAATCATTATTTCTGGAATTAGGATATCTTTTATCACATTTACATATTAGGTCCTTAAGAATTCACAATTTACACTTTACACCCTTTAGTTTCAAAAGTTACACTTTAAACCCTTAATTTATCAAAGTTTCACAATGGTCACTTATTTTATCATATTATAAGAATGTATCCTCAATTTTATAGAATTTACACAATAGATCCCTCTAGTTTACAAAGTTACATATTTAGTCCTTTAATTTATAATTTCAACTTTATATTAATAATAAATACACATTAGTCCAATAAATTCCCAAAATTACACATTGCATCCTCATTATACTTTAATGTTCGAATCACACCTAACTTTCCAGAATTTACATTTTTGGTCCCTATATTTTAATTATTTCCATTCGGTTATATATATTTACCAATTAATCCCATAATTATCGAATTAACACAAATGGTACTTCAAGCATATTTTATACATTTTTCCACAGGTTTATAACACCTTACAAAAATATCCCTATAGTTTATAAATTTACAAAACACACCTTTAAATATTTTATTTCAATCGGTAACTATTTTTATTATCTAAAATCGAACCCTAATCACCCAAATCATTTTGTAATCATTACCAATACATTAAAACTGCAGATCTAAAAACATAAACCCTAATTTGAATGATTCTTAGGGTTTTCATAATTCTTCCTTATTTTCCAATTAAACCGATTTACCAAATAATTCGAACACAAGTATTTTAGGCTTCATCAATTCGAACAAACATTTTTGTGGTGTTATATGATGAATATATAGGCCACGAAAAATATCCAATATGTCCAGAAAATTCGCATGAATGAATTAGAGATTTATTTCGAATTCAGGGTTTTCGAATCCATTAAATCACAAATGATTTATGTAGCATGCATGGGTTGACTTTTGTATTTTATATACGACTTATATGATGTATAGAACATGAGAAAATTACCAGGTCGATTTTAGAATGAGTGGTAGAGGCTGCACGAATTTGTGTCCTTCGGATGTATTGCTCGACAAGAAAAGAATTCCCAACGACCACACTAGCGATCTACAAAACTTGTAGATATTTTTCCCAGGTCATATATCATATGAGGATCAAGAGAAAAATGAACAACGAATTTTACAAGAGTCGAATGAATTGATTTGGAAATTACCTTCGGATTGTATTTAGCGACAAAGAAATTAGCTAGCGATCAAATGAATGCCTCCCACGACCTAAACCCAATTTTCTTAACTCCCTTAGATCACGTACAACACCAGAAAAATAGCCTTGGATCTCCAGAAATTCGTATGAAGGAATGGTGAAATTGTTTGTGTGTTTTCTTTTAGTCGGCAAATAGAGAATTAGGGTTTGATGAGATTTATTTTATTTGGAGCATAGGAGCGTCCTAGGGGAGGGAAATCAGCCCCAAAAATCATGGAAATTTTTATGGCCATCAATGTGATTTAATTTTCCCATTTAAGTGTAATTTTATTGCTTTTAAAATCTAATTAATTGTTATTTATCCCATTCGGTTGAATCAAGGGTATTTTGGTAATTTCGTAACTTGTATAAATATTAATCGAAGTTGTCAAAATTATTTTACATCATATCTTGTTCTTTTCCAGAAGTTTGGGATCGATTCGGTACTTTATAAGCTTTTAAATAATTTTATAACTTGTAAGGGCAATTTGGTCATTTTACACGTTTTGGATTTTTAGGTGTTATAATAATCATGTTTAATAAGAAATGCCTTTAATCGATCATACCAAGCCTTGGAAGCTTGTTTGAGTCCATATAAAGCTTTCTTGAGTTTATAAACATAATCAGGTTTTGCGAAGTCAATGAATCCTGGAGGTTGTGCCACGTATACCTCCTCATTGATAAAACCGTTAAGGAATGCACTTTTCACGTCCATTTGAAATAACTTAAACACAGGTACAGATATTGCCTATCGTCACACTGGAAATGCGTGACTATATACATATAGTCACACACTTTTTTTTGGGTGTGTGTGACAAAAAGTCGCGCCACCGTAGGTATCATATGGTCACATTGTTTAGTTTGTGGCCGTTTTCATCGAAAAAGAGTGACCAAAACCCGAATATGTGTGACTAATTAGGCACAAGTTTTGTTGGATTCATCAGTATGTGTGACTATTTCCCATCCTATGGCCACACGAAAATATAATAAATGTGACGTTTGTGATGATTTAGTCACACATCGTGTGTTGTTTTTTTCGAGTTAGTCACATACAATTTAAAAAACAGTGGCCAAAAGTGTTAATAAGTGTGACCATATGCTGTTTAAAGTGAAGAAATGTGTACTATTGATCATCCAATGGTCACATGAATTCTTAGTTTGTGTGGCCTTTTGTAATATTTAGTCACACAAAGCATGTTTGCTTTGGGTATTTAGTCACATACAATTAAGCATAAAGTGGCCAAAAGTGTTGATAAGTGTGACCATATGCTGTTTTAAGTGAAGAAATGTGTATTTTGTATGACTATTGATCATCCAATGGTCACGTGAATTCTTAGTTTGTGTGACCTTTTGTTATATTTAGTCACACAAAGCATGTTTGTTTTGGGTATTTAGTCACATACAATTAAGCATAAAGTGGCCAAAAGTGTTAATAAGTGTGACCATATGCTGTTTTAAGTGAAGAAATGTGTATTTTGTGTGACTATTGATCATCCAATGGTCACATGAATTCTTAGTTTGTGTGGCCTTTTGTAATATTTAGTCACACAAAGCATCTTTGTTTTGGGTATTTAGTCACATACAATTAAGCATAAAGTGGCCAAAAGTGTTAATAAGTGTGACCATATGTTGTTTTAAGTGAAGAAATGTATATTTTGTGTGACTATTGATCATCCAATGGCCACATGAATTTTATGTTTGTGTGGCCTTTTGTAATATTTAGTCACACAAAGCATGTTTGTTTTGGTTATTTAGTCACATACAATTAAGCATTAAGTGGCCAAAAGTGTTGATAAGTGTGACCATATGCTGTTTAAAGTGAAGAAATTTGTATTTTGTGTGACTATTGATCATCCAATGGCCACTTGAATTTTATGTTTGTGTGGCCTTTTATAATATTTAGTCACACAAAGCATACTTGTTTTGAGTATTTAGTCACATACAATTAAGCATAAAGTGGCCAAAGTTGTTAATAAGTGTGACCATATGCTGTGTAAAGTGAAGAATTGTGTATTTTGCGTGACTATTGTTCATCCAATGGTCACATGAATTTTTATTTTGTGTGGCCTTTGGTACTATTTAGTCACACATCGAATTAAACAAAGAGTGACCAATAATGTTGGAGCAGAGTTGCTACTGCTAGCAGTACTAAGGTAGTCCTGCTGAAGAAGAGTTACTGCTGCTAGTACTATGCTAGTGCTGCTGGAATGAGTATATATATTATATATAAAACAATATTAAAAAACACAAGAAATTTCAAATTGAATTAAACTCGAATGTATATAACTGGACAAAATATACAATTGTAATGTCGTACTTAATTAATCAAATATCTAAAGACTTTTGAACCTTCACTCCCTTAGCAGTTTGCCTTAAGTCGTTAGTAGATATATATTGTTTCTTCGTTGGTGCCTGTGGTACACATTTAGTCACATGGTTTGTTGGTGTAACCTGTAGTAAACAAAAGACGCTTCTATCAAACATTGAATTACATATGAATAATTATATATGTAGGTTGAAAAAACACATGTACGTACCACCTCTTCAAAAATAACTTGATCCTTTGGCCATGCAACGAAACTACCTTCAACATTCTTAACTACTTTTAACCCATTATTTGCTACGTCCGGTACGCATGCTGCATCAACTAACGATTCATCAATCGACACTTTGTAGCAATCACTTGGGAGTGGTCGGTTATGCAGCACTTGCTTTCCATGAGACTGGTATATGGTACCCAAAGCAACAATATTTGTTTGCTTTATAATCCACAGTTTGCACTTAAGTGTCTACAAAAAAAGAATTTTTATGTATATATCAGAAATTATTTAAACAAAAGAATAACAAGAAACATGTTGAAATACATACTGTTGGCAGTGCTTGTGTTAGAGACACATCTTGTTGCGATTGGGAATCTGGAGACCCGTTTCGTCGCTTCTTTTTCTTTGGCTTATTGGGTCCGAATGTTTTAGCAAGTTCCTATATGTATATATAAAACACGTTACATTATTTAAACAAAAGAGTAACAAGAAACATGTTGAAATACATACTGTTGGCAGTGGTTGTGTTGGAGACGACACATTTTGTAGCGATTGGGAATCTGGAGACCCGTTTCATCATGACTTATGGTTATGCTTAGGCCTGACAGTTTTAGCAGCAGGTTCCTATACGTATATATAAAACACGGTACATTAGTCGATCATGTATGTAAAATTCAAAAATCAAAGGGCGATCTTTTATTACTATACTTACCATTGTTTTCGTTACCTTTTTAGAAGTTTAAAGGCCATTGGATTTCTCCTCAATTCCCGCATCTTTAGGACTTACAACACTACTTGTCTGAGTGCCATAGGAGTCACCTGCAATATTTTCAATGGCCATTGGAGTCACCTGCAATATAAATTAAGAAATACAGTCACTCATCAGTTTATGTTCAATGCCTAGTATCATTAGCATCAGTAGTGTTAGCATTAGAAAATGAAATTGTTAACAACATAAAAAATGGCTTACAATTGAAGCTATTGGCGATGGTTCAGTTGGCAGAGTTATATTCATCCCTTTATTATTCAACTGTTGCAGAATTTGAGAAAGCATTATATTTGTGTTTTCCACCTCACCGGATAATTTATTGACCTGCACATCTTTTTCGGTCATCTCGGCGGATAATTTCTTGATCAATTTATCTTTTTCTTCACGCTCGCGTCTCTCATTATCCAGTTGAGTTTGAAGTAAGGCAATTTTTTCATTGGCTTCTTGTTTTCTTCGAGGAAGGCCAAAATACTCTTTGTATGTTACTGCACCTCCCACTCCTCTGGCATAACCGCCCTTTTCCTTACCAAATAAAAATGTCATGGCATCAGTGCCATCATCAAAACCCGATGTTCCTTCCTTGATCTTGTCATCAGCTTCTTTCTGCACAAAAAATATAGGAAATGTTGGGATTAAAAGTCTTCTTGATGATGTTAGAGTAACTGTTGGTATACATGCTACTACTGCTAGTACACAGTTAAATGTTGCTGCTATATAAGCATAATAATTGAATTAGCAGTCAAACTTACAAGTTCATCTCCCTTTGATTTAATATCATCATTTGGGTATTCGCCGTCTTTGTTTACCCTTCCTTTCACCCACATTACATCACGGGGGGGGGGGGGGGGGGGGGGTTCTTCATCTGCTTCAATCTCTTTATTTTGGATCTAATAAACATCAAATGCATACCCATGTAAAGTTAGACCAAGATAAACGAAAATATGAGGATGCTTACACATGTACAGTTAAACCAAGATAATCGAAAATATGAGGGTATTAATGCAAATGTGCAAATTGGGCAATGTAAACAGATTCATTTCTCATACTGATTGTCTCTTAATTGGTAAAACAAACATTGTGTAATCTTACCATTTTCTCTTTGACATAAGCATATCCACCTCGTCCCATTTTATGCTGATAAATATTTTGGGAACGCGCCATTTTACCTTTCTCAGATTTCTCCTAAAAATACAAAATCATAAGGTGTTTAGATGCGGTAATGCTGCAAACTGAAAATAATAAAATGACATATACACTTAATTAAAGATGACTAATTAAAACCTTGTATGTTCGTGGTCGTGTATTTAACATACTCGACCCAGTCTTCTGATTTCATTATTGTATTATACAAGTCTGGGACTTCATTCAGTTTGGAAGGTGTATTTAGGTTGGGCAAAATGTAGTTGAATTTGAGCTTCCTTCGGTAATTCCTTAGCATTTTACCAAGACGAATCATTATCAATTTTCTGTATTTGACGTCAACAACAAAAAAATTCTGAAAAGATTAACACAATGTTGTTAATTAGTTGCACATAATGTAACTGCATACATAAACTTATGTAGTACTAGGTTACAAAATAGTATATATGTACCAAGATTTCATCCCATAGTTTATCTCTTGATTCTTTATTCACCTTCTTCCAGTGTAGAATCTTCACACCTATCTGCTCATGAGCCACATCTCCTAAAAAACTCACAAACACTGCTCTGTTTTCCCCTGTTACCCTATCGAATGCATCGAAGGTTACCTTGAGCTTTATTGCACCAGGTTTGTCATGCTTCGCGCGAAACTTTACTAGCCTGGTTGAGCCCCTCTTAGCTACTATCTCAGGTGTTTGGTTGGTTACAGGCTCATCTATATCTTCTTCATCAGAAGACTTTTCGGATTCATATTCTAAGGCGTTATCATCATGTACAATATGATCAAGAGGAAGCAAAGTATGGTTATCAACAATGGGTTCAGTTTCCATGACTCTTGAGCAACAAAGGGTAAAAGAAAATGATTATGGCTTAGCTTGGAGAGTAATGGTGAGAGAAGATTTGATTTTTTTTTATTTGCAGTCTTTTTTTTAAGGAGAGAAAAGAGGCTATACACCAAGAATATGAATCGTTTGTGATTCAAAAAATTTCGATCCAAAAATTTGCCTCCAAGTTGTAATTTGCAAATTAACAATTGAATTATTTGAAAATTTTCCCTTTGAACCTGTTAATTAAAGCATAAACTTGAATAAATCAAATTTTTGGCTCCAAATTTTATAGAGTACTATCTTAATAATCGCAAATAATGTATCATACTGTGCAACCATCACATCAACAGTACAAACTACTACCCATTTAACAAACCAAAATACTTACATAATTACTAGTTATTGTACCCTTACTAATTACATTTACAAAACACAAATTACTAATTACCTTTTTGTTATTTGGTTTCATTGTTTGCGTGCTTGTGTTTGCCATAAGAATGTGTGTGTTAATTAGGGTTTATTGATTTTTGTGTGTGTTTACAAATGACCGGGTAAAGGGATTAATTGCTGGTTGAATATTGAATTTGTGGTTTGGTATAACTATAGCTGACGTGGCAAGATTTGTTAAAGAAAAAAAAAAAAAAACTAATGGTGATGACGTGGCGGTGAAATCCGGCTATAGCCGGTAAATAGGGATGGCAACGGTTCGGGTTCGGGGCGGGTTTTAGTATACCCATAACCGAACCCGTTTATAATATACCCGTACCCGCCCCATATCCCAACGGATACCCGATTAATATTATGCATCGGTTTTTCGGGTTTCCCCGCGGGTATCAGTTATCCGTACGTAGTTGAATATTATATGGACAAAATTGGCGGTATTAAGATTAAGTCACGCTAAAATCCACTGAAAAAACAAAATAAAATACTCTAACCACTCCCAACAATAACTCAGCTTTAAACTTTAACACAATGCCACGTCAGATTTAACACACTCACCCTTAATTAACTGAGCTTTAGTTATACACAAGATGTTTAACGAATGAGCCGAGATGATATGGTTGCATACGAGATGTTTAACGAATGAGCCGAGATGATATGGTTGTATATATACGAGATGTTTAATTAACGAATGAGCCGAGATAATATGGTTGTATACAAGATGTTTAACGAATGAGCCGAGATGATATGATTATACACGAGATGTTTAATTAACGAATGAGCCGAGATAATATGGTTGTATACAAGATGTTTAACGAATGAGCCGAGATGATATGATTATACACGAGATGTTTAACGAATGAGCCGAGATGATATGGTTGTATACGAGATGTTTAACGAATGAGCCGAGATGATATGGTTGTAAACGAGGTGTTTAACGAATGAGCCGAGATAATATGGTTGTATACGAGATGTTTAATTAACGAATGAGCCGAGATGATATGGTTATACACGAGATGTTTAACGAATTGAATGAGCCGAGATGATATGGTTGTATACGAGATGTTTAACGAATGAGCCGAGATTATATGTTTGTACATGAGCAACACGCCCAACAATAACTCACGCCACCTTTCGACCCTGTTTCATCATTTCTTAAAAGAGTTTAATTTCTAGACCAACCCTGATAGTTGGATGGTCTTGAGGCAACTCACGCAACCTTTCGACCTCTGGATCAGCACGATTATGCATCTGTAGCATAATACGAGTTATCTCACCTAGCAAATTGTTAATCAATTTGAGTTCTTTTTCTTGTTCATTGTGTAATCGGGTGAGGATAGCCTTTTGCACCTCTGCTAGTTAATTTGTTAGCCACAGTGTTTGTGTTAAAATTAGTGATACTTGCGAGAGAGTTTTATAAGAAGTTGTGTGAGAAAACGAAGTGTTGTGAAAGTGGCTTTGATAGTGGAAAGCCGTTAAACTAGCCGTTGGAGGCTATTTTAAAAATCAGATTGAAAGTAAAAGTAACCGTACGAGTATTATTCAAATTCAAACGTAAAGTAACAGTACAACATATTAATAACGAGCGGGATATTTAAAATTTAAAATTTCAAATTCAAATTAAACAAAAGGGCGGGATATATTTAAAATTTATCAATTCAATTCAAATTCAATTCAATTTATAAATTGAAAATAAAGTATTAAATACAAATACATTAAACATGAAATAGAAATACATTAAACATGAAATAGAAATACATTAAATGTCAAATAAAAACTACGTTAACATAAAAAACGATTGATTAACATAAACAACATACGATTAACATAAACAACGGACGATTAATAAAAACTATCATCTGAATCTGGGTAACCATCTTCAGAGGATTCGGAAGGTGTGAAAAAACCAGACTCCCACCTTTGCCTACGTTCTTCATCCTCCCTGGCTTGCCGCTCCAAACGATCAGCTTCCTCTTCTCTTTCAAGTGCTTCCATTTCCAGGAGGACTTGCATATCTGCTTCCTCTTGCCTAAGTTATTCCTCAGTTAACCCAAATGGATTTGGGTCGTGGTTGGGAACCGGTTCATTTTCAGGTTGATTATTCACCGGAAAATTTTCCGGTTGGAAAACCGGAAAGATATGTTCGGGTGGAGTATGGAATTTTTCATTTTCGCTAGGTGGGCTTGGAAACTGTTGGCCAAAATCCTTTTGGCGAGGTGGGCTTGGAAATTGTTGGCCAAAATCCTTTTGGTGAGGTGGGCTTGGAAATTGTTGCCCGAAATCTTTTCTGGAAGACATCTTGAATTTGAGATGCTTGGATCTTGAGTATTTGAGAAGTTTGGAATGTGTTTCTGTGTGACTTGTGCTTCAGAAGCATTGGTATTTATAGGGTACAAATGCACACGTTTTATTAACGTGACTTTGAATTTTAATTGTTGGGGATAACCTGCGTTAATGCAGTGTTAATATGTTGTACTTTATCTTACGTTTGAATTTGAATTTGAATTTGAATTTGAATTTGAATTTGTTAAGGCTGAGTTATTGTTCGAAGTGGCCTAAATATACCTATACTTCTCAAACACATTCAGACTGCGATAGATATTAAAGCATGTATTTACATTAAACATGTACTAGAAAATATCAATTACCCTAATGAAAAAGTCAATTAGTCATTAAAGTTAGCACACAAATTACATTAAGCATCATTAATATAGAAAATATCAATTACCCTAATGAAAAAGTCAATTAGTCAATCCAACACCAAACACACTTCTAGATCAACTACACTAGTCAAATCCAAACCAAACACAAACCAAATCCGATCAATATTATCCATTTGTTTACTTTTGGCGCCTCTCGATGGTCCCTCTTCCCGCCTAAAGTGTTGGGAACCGTTCGTATACCTCTCTAGCCTATTTGTACAACTCGACATGGAAAACCGTTCATAATCAACCGTACCATATACAACTCCTTTGATATTTTCATTAGAAAATAAATTTCAAATTTCAATGGCTGACTCCTCTTCAACTCCTTCTTCCAACAAAAACAAACGCCCAAGGGATGATTCTCCTCCACCAATGCCTAAAAAATATAAAAAAATTGGCATATCCCAACATATTTGGGAGAAATGTAGTGAAGGCCAGTATGGTGTTGAAAACGCACTGTTAGAAATTCACAACAAGCGTATAAAGATTTATGAAGAAAGGAACAAGAATGATTTAGAGGTCATTGAGGAGCATTAGAAGAAAATTGAGGAGAGGAACAAAAAAATAGAAGAAGAAAGAGAGAAAATAGTTGATGTTTACAGAAGTATTGAAGCTAGTAAATATGTGTCTTAATGTACCTTTTCTTTATATATTTTTCCTATGTAAATGTAAACTTATTTTGACTTGGTTTAATATATGAATGCAGTTATTATTACAATTTTATGATATTTGAATGTAGTTATTATTATTGTATTGCTAGGTAAATAATTGTACTGCTAGCGAAATGTTGTACTGCTGGGTATCCATTTAGCAGTGGTTGGGAGTGCAGGGTAGTTTGTATCACTTTTTACTTAAAGGGTATAAATCCCCAATTGCTGCACACAATCACATTCACGCACACATTACTCTCTCTCTTCCACTCCCTAATCGAATTTTAATCGTCAAATTGCAAAACCCCCAAATCAAATCATAATGTCGAACCTAACTTTTACCGAACCTCATAATAATGTTGCCTTTTTAGAAAAATCCAATGAGTCTGTAGATTTTACTGAGATCATTGATTTCCTTAATGCAAGCTATATTAAGTTTGCATTAACAGTAAAACCTACTATATATACTTCCAACATTATCCAGTTTTGGTCGTCTGCTAAGGTCAATACTATTAATGGGGAAGCACAAATCCATGCCCTTGTAGATGGGCAGATGATTATCATTACAGAGGCGTCTATTCGAACAGATCTTCTCGTAGATGATGCTAACGGAGTTGAGAATCTTCCAAATACTACAATCTTTGAAAAACTTGCACTGATGGGCTATGAGAGATATACAGATGCTTTAAAGTTCCAAAAAGGTAATTTTTCTCCTCAGTGGAAATTCTTAATTCATACTGTCTTAGTGTGTCTAAGTCCAAAGACCACTGCATGGAATGAATTTAGCAGTAATTTAGCTTCTGCTATAATTTGTTTGGCTGAAAATACTCAAAGATTTAATTTCTAAAAATTAATTTTTGATAATATGGTTAGGAACTTGGATAGTTCTTTGGCTAAATATTTTCTATATCCAAGGTTTTTGCAACTCTTTTTGGACAACCAATTTTAAAAAAAAAAGAAAAGTCACAAAAATGTTTCTCCCACTCCCTGCCTTACCAAAAAGGTTTTTGCTAATATGAGGAGGGTTGGAAAAGATTTTTCAGGGAGAGTGACACCTTTGTTTCCAACAATGTTGGCGCTAGCCCAAACCCAAATGGGTGAAGGTTCAGCAATCCCAGCTGGTACCCATCCACACACCCACAGAACAACAACAACAGACCTATAAACGTAGGACTAACACCAAGAACACTGAGCTACCTTAGGCTAGTGGTTCTATACCAACTGTTGCAGATGAGGATGTCACTAGGGGGGAGAGTGACATGTTGGCAAGGGCTGCCACTACTGTGTCTAGCTTAGCAGCAGCACAGGACAGTGGTAACATCATTAAGACCCGAACCAAGACAACTTATAATGAAGAAAGTTCCTCTGGAACTGATTCAGGTGAAGGTCCCAGTCACATGAAAACAATGGGGGGTTCGGATGTTCATCCTAGGGGTGAGGCTGAACTTAACTTTTCCAGTGATCCACCTCTCGGGCTAGGTAACACAAGCCGAAGTGGTGAGGATAGTCTGCAACTTTTGAATGAATTGAAGGATACTGTGCCAAGCTGTCTGCACAAATTGGTGATCTGCGAGCAATATCTTCTTCCCAAGATGGAGTCATCAAAGCTCAAGGTGGGGAGATAAAGGCTTTGAAGAGAAGGGTTAGGTATTTAGAAGGAGTCAAAGGATCAAGAATTCCCAAACAAAAGGTTAAATCTTCTGAAGCTTCTAAGGATGCTCCCAAACAGGGGGGGGGGGAATGAAGGCAAAGTTTTAGGGGAGGATAAAGAGGGTGAAAGTATTTGTGAAGAGAGTGATCCAATGGAATTTCTAGTTGCTGATAACCAAGGGAATGAAGCAATGATGGATAGGCGTTTGGGCAAGGTTACAACTGTTGATAGTGAGCCACCTATTCCTGCTAGTGACCCAGTTATTCCTGCTAGTGGTCCAGTTATTCCTGCTAGTGAGCCAGTTAGTCCTGCTATTCCTGCTATTGATAAGGTTAGTTCTCTATACTGAGACTGAAGTTAGTATTGATGCTATTGATGTTAGTGCTACTGAGACTAAATTTATTCCTGCTATTGATAAGGTTACTGCTACTCAAGGTGATGATGATATGACTATGGCTCAAATATTAACAAAGATGAGGAGTGCAAAACCTAAGAAGAAATTTAAGTTTCAGTCACCTAGTCAACAACAACAACAACAACCAATGATTACAGATGAAGAATTAAAAAGACAAGTGGCTGATCTTGATGCTCAAGAAGCTGCTCAAAAAGCTGCTCAGATTCTTTTAGACAAGGAGTATGCAGAGAAATTACAAGCGCAAAAAAATGCAGAGTTAACAGCTTCATGGTTGGAGGAAAGGGCTCAGGTTGAAGCTGATTGTGAGTTTGCTAAAATAGTACATAAAGAAGAGCAAGATAAGTACTCAGTAGATGAAAAAGCAAGGATGCTGAAAGAAATTTTTGATGCAAAAAAGAAGAAGTTTGCAGCACAAAGATAGGCAGCTAAGAAGAACAAGCCACCCACTCAAAAACAAAGAAGAGATCTCATGTGCAGGTATTTATTTATTTATTTTTTTTTTGTTGCAAAGGTAAATTTATATTAATATCAACAACACCCAATATGTACATCATAAACATCTACTCATGTGCAGATATTTGAAGAATGTGGCCAGTTGGAAACTAAAGGATTTGAAATTCTTGGATGATAAAAGCATTGAAGAATTGTATGCAATTGCCAAGGGAAACAATGAACTCTTCTTGAATGACAGTTCAAAGAGAGCAGGTGAACAGTTGGAAATAGAAAGCAGTAAAAAGAGAAAACAAGAACAAACTGAGCAAGCTGTTGCTAAAGAACAAATGCAAGCTCACACTGAACTTGCAGTTGACTCTGTAGGAGAAGCCATGGATGCACAACCTTTAACTGTCAAACATCCCATTGTTGATTATAAGTCTGGATCTCATTGGGAAACAATTTATTATGATATTAAGAGGCATGATGGTTCTTCTAGAAGGTTTGTAAGCTTTCTTCACATGGTTCATGATTTTGATAGACGAGATATGATAGCTCTATGGAAATTACTCAAACAAAGATTTGGTAATAAGACACCAGAACAAGCTTATGATAGAGAAGTCTGGAATTATTTGAAGGTAATGTTTGAACCAAATCATGAAGATGAATGTTGGAGAAGACTAACGCACAATACTGTCAAAGAATGGAAAATTTTTCAACGATGTGGAGTACATGCTTTAACTGTGAATGAGTTGGTGATCTACATGCTTGTAGAAAAGGATTACCCTTTAAAGTTTCACAAAGACATTCTACATCAGATGTTGCGTGTGAAGAAAATACTCAAGCTTCAGCTTAATTATGATAACATGGCATATGAACTGCTCAAGAAGATGGAAGAGTATCTAGGACCCAAGGACAAGAAATAGAATGTATAGTTATTACTACTAGAATGTATAGTTTGACTTAAACATGTATAGTCATTACTGCTTATGAGATAAACATGTGTAGTTATTACTGCTAGAATGTATAGTTATTACTGCTAGAATGTATAGTCTGACAAAATATGCTTACATAAATGCTTACAATCGAGCCAAAACATTGATTTTTTAAATTTTTGACTATTGCATAAGTTATCAGAAATGTGTGACCATATGTATCGAATTGTGACTACACTTAAATAATGTGTGACAAAATTTGACTATTGCCTATAGTCACATGATTGTGCTACAATTAAATGTGTGACCATACACATTAGGAATTGGCAGGCAAACACACACTTAACTTTAGACACACATATTAACTTACGTAACTATTTGTATCGAATTTTGGTCACACTTAATCATGTATGCCTATGGTTTAGTGTGACCATATATGACATTTGGTCACACATCTCAAGTGTGTGATATATATTTGTCACTTTTAAATGCATATCGTGACTATGCTTCAAACTTACTTTTCAGTTGTCACACATTTCAAATTCATATGTGGCTAAATTTTCAACAAAAACTAGCAGTCACGCTTAAATAATGTGTGACAAACTTGAGCATATGATTTAGCCACATACACAATTACTTCGTGTGACCATATATGGATTTTGGTCACACTTTTCAATTGCGTGACATATATTTGTCACATATGTATATATATAGTGTGACTAATGTTTCAACCTTATTTGTATCCGTCACACGTCCCAAATTATAAGTGACTAAAAAATCAAATTTTTTTTTACCAGATACGTATAGTCATGAAAATATTCAAATGTGTGGTTGTAGCCTCGGATGTAATTCCGAAATGGTCACACAAGTCGGATCAAGTGTGGCTGTTTATTTTATTCAAGTACATTTAGTCACATAAAAAGGCGATTGTGTGGCTGTTCGAAAAAAAGCATGTGTGACTAAATCCCATTTTTGTACTAGTGAAAATCTAGGGCACATGCATAGGCAAGTAGTATTCTTATAGATTCTAATCTAGCTACGGGGGCATAAGTTTCGTCATAATCTATTCCTTCTTGTTGATTATATCCTTGGGCAACTAACCTAGCTTTGTTCCTAGTAACTATTCCATTTTCGTCTAACTTATTTCTATAAACCCACTTAGTTCCTATGATGTTCATGTTCATGGGATTTGGGACTAGTTCCCAAATGTCATTAGTCTTAAATTGATTTAGTTCTTCTTGCATAGCCATAACCCAACTTTCATCTTTTAATGCCTCATTTATATTTTTAGGTTCTATAGTTGATAGGAAACAAAAGAAGTTATTTTTATCTTGAGCTTGTGATCTAAGGGTTCTTTGATTTAGGTTTCCTATTATATTATCTAACGGGTGTGATTTTGATTCCTTAACATTTACAATTTCGTTTTCACCTAATGTTATATCTTCATTATCATCGCCTAAGGGTTTAATTTTACTAACCTCAATAGCTTCTTCTTCAACTAGGTCATCATCTTCTAGGGGCAATGTCTTAGGTGGTGGTGGAGTTTCATCAAAAGTTACATTTAAGGACTCTTCTACTTTCATAGTGTGTTTATTAAGAATTATGTATGCTTTACTATTTTGTGAATAGCCTAGAAAGATTCCTTCATACGACTTAGGATCAAACTTAGTAAGGTAATCTTTTGTATTGAGAACAAAACATTTGCTCCCGAATACCCTAAAGTAATTTAGATTAGGTTTTCTACCTCTTAATAATTCATATGGGGTTTTACCTAAAATTCGCCTAATTGAGACTCTATTTATTATATATGTCGATGTATCTACAGCGTGACACCAAAATTTTTGTGGGATAGATTGTTCATTTAGCATTGTTCTACTCATTTCTTGTAAGGTTCGATTCTTTCTTTCTACTACCCCATTTGATTGTGGAGTGCGAGGAGCGGAGAAATTGTGAGATATCCCATTTAAATCACAATATTTTCCGAATTGCACTTCGTTATCAAATTCCCGACCATGGTCCGTCCTAATTGATATTATAGAACATCCTAATTTATTTTGAATCATTTTACTAAATATTTCAAACTTATTAAAGGCTTCGGTTTTATCACTTAAAAATCTAGTCCACGTGTATCGTGAATAGTCATCTACAATTACTAAGGTATAACGATTACCTCCGTAACTCCGCACAGCGGTTGGACCAAAAAGGTCCATGTGTAATAATTCTAGGCATCTAGTAGTGGAGACTATATTCTTAGCTTTGTGACTAGCATGTGCTTGTTTTCCTATTTTACATGCATCGCAAAAGTGTTGGTCATATCTTAGGTTAGGCAAGTTTCTAACTAATTCTTTAGAGGCTAGGGATTGTATTTGTTGCATATTTGCGTGACCTAATCTTCTATGCCACAATGTAGAGTTTTCATCTAAGGTTGCTAGAAATATTTTATCTTCCGTTTTATTTCCTAGTTTCATAACATATACGCCACCTTTCCTAACTCCTCTACCTATGACCTTTCCGTCCTTAACTATTTCGCTATCTTTACTTGTAAAAGTAACCCTACACTTATTATCGCATATTTGTCCTATACTAAGCAGGTTATATGTTAAGTTATCTACATGCTCAACATTTTCAATAGTTACGGAGTCTTGAGAGATCGTACCTTTGCCAATGATTTTTCCACGAAAATCACTACCGAAAATAACATTACCTCCGTTGTATGCCTTGTAGGATGAGAATAGCTTCCGTTTCCCGTCATGTGCTTCGAGCATCCACTATCCTTAATCTATTCGTCGGGCTCCAAATTTATCCCAAGACATATTTCATCGGTGGCTTGAGCTACAAGGCACTTTTCGTCTTTTTCTTTTTCCGCTTCATCTTTGTCGCTATCGCTCCATGTTCCACTAACAAATGCGCTTTCGTAATCATAACCCGGTGGCTTTGGACATTCACCAATGAGATGGTTTTGGCTTCCACATCTAAAGCACTTTCTTTTCCCGTAGTTATCATTTCTATTTCTTTGTAGCGATCTTCTTTCATCTCGCGGTTGTCTCGTGAATCTTCCTCGTCTCTTGAAGAATTTCTTGAATTCTCTTACGGCCATTGCATATTCTTCGTCTTCACTATCGTCACTTGAATCATCGTCATCACTAAGTTCCTTTTTGGCTTTTAGCGCGAGAGACTTGATTTGATCTTTCTTGCTCTTGACCGTTTCCGAGTCCCTTTTTATAATTTCTTCATGAACCTTTAAGTTGCCAATAAGTTCATCAAGTGATAACGTCATCAAGTTCTTTGACTCTTCAATCGCCGTGACCTTCGCGCGCCATTTCGGATGTAATGCCCTAAGAAATTTCCTTACACAATTTTTGCTAGAAAAAGTCTCATCAAGTGCTTTTAAACTTGTGATGATTGTGTTAAATTTAGCAAATGCATTATCAATAGATTCCTCTTCAGGAATTGTAAATTGTTCATATTGTTGAACAAGGAGATCTATTTTATTATCTTTGACTTGACTATTACCTTGGTGAGTGATTAGTAAAGAATCCCAAATCTCTTTTGCGGTTTGACACATAAAAATTCTTTCATATTCTTTGCGTGGTAACGCATTATAAATTACCATTTTAGCTTCATTATTTTTTGCTAGTTTCTTTTTTAAATCATCATTTTGTTTTTCAAAAGGTACAATTTCATCTATTTTAGTTAGAATATTATATTGAATAGGGGGAAAATCACCATAGGTAATAACATGCCAAAGATCAAGATCCTTTGATTTCACATAAGTTTCGAATCTATTTTTCCAATAAAGAAAACCATCACTTTCAAATAGTGGTGGTCTTTGCATAGATTGCCCTTCTAAATATTTTAAAGATTCCATAGATCGTTTCAAGTTTTAAAATACAGTTAATTTTAAAAATCTTGTTTGACATGGCTCTCTGATACCAATTGTGGAAAACTAGAAGGGGGGTTGAATAGTTTTATGTCCTTTTAAATTTTATTGTGAAAACTTTGTTTACTTTTTAAAACTTAGATTCGAATTTATGTGATCTCAACTTCTTGAACAATATGAACAATATGTATATAAGTAAATATAAATAAGTAATGCAAGTAAGGTAATATAAATGATTCGAGAGACAAGAGATTTATAGTGGTTCGGCTACAAGGACACCTTCCTTTCCCTACTCTACTCCCCGAGCACCTAACTCGAGAGTTTTCTTCACTATGTCCACAAGCTCCCTTATGGCGGAGAAAACCTTTACACAACTTTAGCTTACACCGGCTTAACGACACAAAGTTAGATGTCGAGTTCTAATCGTAGCTAGAACCAATCTCACAACTTAAACACGACTTAATCACACCTTCTTCTTCACGACTACTTCACGACTTCTTCACACCTTCTTCACGACTTCTTCACTACTTCTTCACGACACTTCACAACTAAGCACAACCTATGTATACTTCTACTTCTTCACACCTTCACTACTTACACACATTAACAACACAACTTCTCTACTTACACACTAGCCTATCCCAAACAATTATACACACAACTATCTAACAACAATACACAACTTATATACAAATGTATGATGACACAAACAACTTAGGTATCTAAGTTGCAATACTTCTTCTCTAGTTGTTGAAGGAGTATTCTTCTCTTGCACTTGAATGGAGGAAGCTTGGATCACTTAGAAACTAAAGCTTAAGATTATATGATCAAAGGGTTTTTGAAGATATGAAATGTGATTTAAAACAGAAAGTTTCAGTGTGTAAAAGGTGAGTAAAAATCCAGGAGAAGGCTGGTATTTATAGGAGAAAAACTGGACAGCTGGAGACCTACTGAAGCGTGGCCGGCCCCCTTAATTTTAAGGGGGCCTCCTAGTAAAATTAAGGGGGCCGCCCAAGGTGTCCGTTGCCCAGATTTGTCCTTTTATGGGGAAGGTTTTTCAGAAACATTTTAACTGATTTTGGTTAAAAATTTGAATTCATATTTTTATAAAAGATTAAACATTTTTATTTATTACCAAAAATATTTTTCTAAAAGATATAAAATATTTTTGATATTTTATAAAAAATCTAGTGTTTAAGAAAATGTTCCTTTGACCATATAATGCATTAAGCACTTGTTTATTCATACCTTAAGTGATTAATTTGTAGAAGTGAATATTTACAACAAAATATTTGTTTATTTGATAAGTTTATGTTTAATGAGTTTATATTTTGTGATCATTAAAACATAGAGATATGAATAATGTTTTTAGGCATTATTTATGTCAACAGATCCTGATGTTGTCTCCTCAGCAGTAGCAGATGCATATTCGAATTTATTAAAGTTCTCCTCAAAGGCAGGCATGGTATCAGTAGTTGTCTGAAATTTGGACAGAAGAGCATAATTATTTTTTCATTCCAGACATTTAGGGTGCGTTTAGTTAAGGAAAAACACCCTTGTTTTCCACAAAATGTTTTGTGGAAAACAAAGAAAACAGAGATCGTGTTCAAATTATTGTTTTCCAATAAAATTCACTACAAAACACAAAATTCCTATTTCCAACTTTAATACACAAAACTAAAAAACATTTTTTTTCCACCTATTTTCTTTTAAAATACCCAAAATCCGATTTCGTCCATTTTTATACGTTTTCGCCGGTTTTTATCCGTTTTTATACGTTTTTGTCTGTTTTTGAGCGTTTTCGTCTGTTTTTACGTTTTCATCTGATTTTTTACGTTTTTTTCTGTCTTTATACGTTTTCGTCCGATTTTTTACGTTTTCGTCTGAATTTTTACGTTTCCGTCCTATTTTTTACGTTTTCGTCCGATTCTTTACGTTTTTGTCCGATTCTTTACGTTTTCATCCGGTTCTTTACGATTTCGCCCCCTTTTTTTACGTTTTCGTCTGATTCTTTACTTTTTCGTCCGATTCTTTACGTTTTCGTCTCATTTTTTACATTTTTGTCCGATTCTTTACGTTTTCGTCTGGTTTTTTACGTTTTCGTCTGAATTTTTACGTTTTTTGTTCTATTCTTTACGTTTTCGTCCGATTCTATACTTTTTCGTCCAATTCTTTATGTTTTCGTCCGATTTTTTACGTTTTCGTCTGACTTTTTACGTTATCGTCCGTTTCTTTACGTTTTCTTCTGAATTTTTACGTTTTCGTCTGATTCTTTACGTTTTCATCCGATTCTTTACGTTTTCATCTGATTCTTTACGTTTGCGTCTGTTTTTTACGTTCTCATCTGAATTTTTACGTTTTCGCCTGATTTTTTACGTTTTCGTCCGATTCATTACGTTTTCATCCGATTCTTTACGTTTCGTCCAATTCTTTACATTTTCGTCCGATTCTTTACGTTTTCATCTGATTTTTTAATTTTTCATCTGTTTTTTACGTTTTCGTCTGTTGTTATACGTTTACCTCTATTTTATTATGCTTTCATCATTCTTTTATATATATTTTTTTCTTACGTTTTTGTCTTTTTTTACATCTTTTAAGGTTTCGTCTGACGAAAACGTAAAAAACGGACGAAATCGTAAAAAACAGACGAAAACGTAAAAAAGCGAACGAAAATGTAAAAAAAATATACGAAAACGTAAAAAAATTGATGAAAACACTATAATTTAGAAAACGTAAAAAATGGTAAGAAAACGTAAAAAAATGGACGAAAACGTTAAAAAAACATAAAAGAGAGGACGAAAACATAATAAAACGGGCGAAAACGTAAAAAATGAATGGAAACGTAAAAAAACAAATGAAAATGTAAAAAACAAACGAAAACGTAAAAAAATTAATGAAAACCTTAAAAACAGACGAAAATATAAAAAAATGGACGAAATCGTAAAAAGACATACGAAAACGTAAAAATTTAGACGAAAACATAAAAAACAGACGAAAACATAAAGTATCGGACGAAAACGTAAAGAATCGGATGAAAACGTAAAGAATCGGACGCACAAAAACGTAAAGAGTCGGACGCACAAAAACGTAAAGAGTCGGACGAAAACGTAAAAAATCAGACGAAAACGTAAAAAATCAGACGAAAACGTAAAGAATCAGACAAAAATTTAAAAAATCGGACGAAAACGTAAAGAATCGGACGAAAACGTAAAGAATCGGACGAAAACGTAAAAAAAGGGACGAAAACGTAAAAAAACGGACGAAAATGTAAAAAAATACCTTCGAAAACTTAAAAACGGACGAAAACGTAAAAAAACTGACAAAAATGTAATAAAACAGACGAAAACGGAAAAAAGTGGACGAAAACATAAAAAACTGACGAAAAAGTAGAAAAAAAAAATTAGTTATTTTACGTTTTTGAATTATACTTTTCGAATTATAGTCGCTTAAAGATTTTTTCATGTTATTTGATGTTATATTTTTACTTTTTTAATTATTTATTTTCTCGTATTAGATTTTTTTAGTTATTTTATAATTTAGTTGGTTAGTTTGTAATATTTGTTTTTGTGTTTTGAAGATGTTTTTTATATTATTACAAAGGTGAATAGAGAATTGAGATATAAAACAACAACACTTAGACATGTTTTCTAGTTTTGCAAAATGGAAAACGCAAACACATGTTTCTCAAACTAAACGCGTTTTCTAAATTTTTCATTGTTTTGTGGAAATAAAACTCCCCTCCCTTTTCATACAAAACAAGAAATAGAAAATGAACGAAAATATTTTCCAACTAAACACCACCTTAGTATTTTGCTATTTTTAGCACTTATCATAATAATAAAACACGAACCAATGAAGAACAATGTTATGCAACCTTGTCATTGAGATGGGGTCGAGGCCACTTCAATCTTCCATCAAAAGGTTTCTTACAACTTGCACCAAGAACTTCTTGGTAATACTCCCCCGGTAACCATGTTTTCATGCCACTCTATTGGTATTGTTCCTTTCAGCGAGTACATTTATCTATTAAAGAAAGTCCTAAACACCCTGAATTTGTGTCAAACAGTGTTAAACTCAACTTATTTTATCTTAAAAATCAGTCCAAAAGACCCTTGACTCCTGCTATAAAGACAGTAATAAATATTTAAAAACCAATTCCAAACACCCTTAAGTTCAACAAGTCTTATTAAGCTAATAAACCCAACTTGTAAATTCATGGGTAAAACAATAAACTGAACTTCTATCCAAATAAATCAAGTAAATCATCAAAATGGGTAAAACAACAAACTGGGTTTAAAGTCGCAAAAAATATGTTTATAAAGAAGAGGGTCTAATCTGTTTCATTTGGACAGTTTTTAGTTCATAAAAGATATCTAATCTGCTAATTATAAAAATAATTTCGGATCTTTTTAACTCACTACATTGGTGTTTGAGGCATGGTGTATTCATCCATATACATAATTGCTTGCCACGATTTCACAAATTTGCAAACAGTTCCAGCCGAAGAGTGCTTCTACTCTCATTCTCTTAGACCTCATTCGAAAACGGTTGAGCTACAATGGTTCCATATCCACTGGTCCAGGTTACAGTTATCTGAAAATCAAGTCAATTATATTATCCACTTTTTCAAATTATTTATAGCAAATCATGCAGTATTTCATAATTATGTTGTGATAGTTAGTTGATAAATAAAAGACGATGATAGAAGAAGTGCATAGAAATATACCCATAAAATTTACTACCATGAGTAGCAGCTCATAACAGCAGATATATATACAAAAGTCCCATTAAAAAATTTTCTAAATCTACCACAAATAAACAATTGGCTAAATAATTTACCTGGACTAGTAAAGATGATTGTTGATGTGCATATGGGGTCTGTAGAGCATGAGATGTACTGTAAGTAGATTTTTTACTCAAACATAAGTCCTCTATTCCAGAATCAATTTCACATTACAACTTTAATAGGTTCTTCATGATTCTTAAGTTTAAGTTTTGAACCACATTGTGGAGTTAAAAAACTATTTCTAAATATAGATGGTTAACTAAAACTATAATATAGATGGTTCACTGTCCCTCATATAATTCTTACCCTTATATAGATGGTTCACTAAAACTATAATATAGATGGTTCACTGTCCCTCGTATAATTCTTACCCTTATACTACTCTACAGATAGTTTTAGTTTTAGCTTACTAAAACTATACTATATATGGTTCAATAAAACTATAATATAGATGGGTCAAACAGTGATATTATTTCTTAAGCACACTTAACCCGAGCTTCCCAAGCTATTTATTCCTGAAATTGCCATACACGCGGTACCTGAGGTTTCTAAGCCAATTGTTCTTGAATTTCCAGAATCCATATTTCTTGAGATCGCCAAACCCACAATTCCTCATGCTTCAAAGGTGACACTACCCGAGCTACCAAAGCCCACAATCGCTGAGATTCCCAAGCCCGTACTTAGAACCTTGTCACCTTTGTAAAACTTTCAAGTTGTCTCCAACACGCTACAAAAATAAAAACGGCCAAAATTAGTTGCAAAACAAAAATAGCCAAAATTAGTAGCACCTATATGCACTTACGTAAAAGACTACGTGGGTGTTTGGATTAACTTATTTTCCAGACCTATCGGTTTACTTCACTTGGGAAAATCTTATAAGCCTACTTTTTGTGGCTTATGAATGTCTCAAGTTAAGATAATGGATCTAAACAAGCCATAAGCTTTTTCCAATTTTCATATAAGCCTATAAGCCTGAATAATAAGCTAATCCAAACATCGTCTACATTTTTATAGATCTAACAACAATTAAAGTTAAGCCTGTGGATTTAAATAAGTCATAACTTTTCAAATCTTCAAATAAGCCCAGATATTATGCTGATTCAAACACCCCCTATATTTTTGTAGATCTAACAGCAAGTAAACAGAAAACCTATCCACAAAGTCATATATTGGTTAGAAGATTACCATTTGAATGTAAGAATTGTCACCTAAACATGAATCGCAGACGATCGCGAAATCAGAAGGTTCCCTACCATCGGCTTCAACATACCCTTATATTCTGTGTGCCATGATTTCTGCAATGCAAGAAAAAAGTGTTGTTAAAAACGTAACAATACCCGGATATGCGTAACGAAATAAAAATATCCATTGGCACAAAGCTTAGATATTTGGATATATAAGCACCAAAAAATGTAAATTTCCACAATGACAGCCATGTCGAATAGAATTGTGTTTTTGTTAGTTGATCCATTAGTAGGTGAAAAATAAACTCACGTCTACTAAACTCAATCGTATTAACTGAATCGTGCTTGATGTTTATTATGCTATTACAATTCCTTTAACTGAAATCATACTTGAAAAATAGACTCATGTCTACGTAAATCGTATAAACATGAACTTCACACCAGGAATTTATATCGATCATTCCCGTTTAACCAAACTCCTTTACCCTATATAAAGAGATAGCAATGACACTATTGCAACGTGAAGTATACAGTTAAAACAGGCAAGTCAAACAGTGAGCCAGGTCTAAACCAACATTATTTGAGAAGATGTAATTAAAAAACCATGGCGAAGGGAAAAAAAAGAAAAGAAAGAGAAGATGCTCAAGGGGAAGGTTTACCATTTAGCTTTCTTTTAGTGGACACAGAAGCAGCATCATTTTTATCTCTAGCACTTTGAGTGTTCTTGGTAGCAGGTGTAGCCTCGACCATAACATCAAGAGGTTCATCCTCCTTTACAGTAGGTTCTTACATTTTCTCATTTATATGGCGCATCGACCACAACTGAATATGTATTGGAATCATCAAGGGCAACTTTGCTGAATGATGGTTGTGCAGCCATCTCAGGCTTAACATCAAGTTATATTTTGACATCATCAGCAATTAAATTATCCTTTAGTTCATTCTTTTCAGTAATTGACACACTATCAATAGAAATAGAATCAGATTTTACTTGGCTGACCTCAACTACCTGGCTGCCAATATCAGATGAATTAGGCTTGGCGTTCCCCATTGGCGACGACGGCGGCTGCAAGGTTGAGACTTCTCCCTTATTAGTTTGTGAATCCTGTTTTCGCACCTCTTCGGATACCATAACCTCACTGACTAAAAAAGAAGTTTCCACGGATATTGTGCTTATCAGTATTGGCTCGTGCTAGTTCTACTAAAATATCAAAAAAGAAAAGAGTCACTGTCAGCAATAAAGTAGAAGTGATGGTCAATAATGTATTCTTAACTTTGTAATGTATCGTAGAAGTTATAATAGTTTAAGCATTGGACTCTTGGACTTGGTTAAGAAGTGAAGTAGTTCAATGTATAAGCTAGTCATTATATATTATGTATTAAGTAACCTAAGTCCAAGAGAAAGCTCAAGCCCATAGAAAGCCCATTCGTATGGCTTTAGGTACTATAAAAGGCACCTTACCCTTCATTTGTAAGGTGTGCTTGAGTGTGTAATATGTGTGTTTTATGAAATATAATTCTCTGTTCCATCTCTCTAGTCTCTCTCTAAAACATCATACTTTTCTAAAGTTACCATACGAGCTTCATTATATACGTGATATTAGTTGATAAATATAAGGTCCTACAAGTGGTATCAATCGCCTAACAATTATTTAGAAGAGTTTATGTTTCATTTTTTGGTTAAAGCTAAGATAAAGTTACGTTTTTTTACATAAAAACATGTGCTTTTCCATAAAAAGCTTTGATTTTTACGTTTGTTAGGTTAAAAGTTGTTGTCTTTCTTATAGTTTTAGTGCTTATTAGTGAGATTTGGTAAAAAGATCGTATAAAATTCATTTAAAAGGTTGGTTCGTACCATTTTGAAAGTTTGGCTACGTATTGAACTTCTTCAAATCTTGCTATAATCGATAAAGGTCTAAACTTTCTTGCAAGTTAAGTGTGTTTGAAGTGTTTTGAACAAAAGAATCGCTTTAGAACTGAAAATCTGGTGAAAAAATGTGTTAGATAGATCTTATTGAACTTGCATTTTCATCGAACTTGCAATTTTCATCGAACTTGATGAAAATGCAATTTTCATCGAACTTGCATTTTCATCGAACTTGCGGTTTTCGTCGAACTTGAAGTTTTCATCGAACTTGCAGTTTTCGTCGAACTTGAAGTTTTCATCGAACTTGCAGCTTTTATCGAACTTTCAATTCTCATTGAACTTGATAAGTCAATCTCATCGAACTTACAAAGTCAAACTCATCGAACTTGGAATAGTGTTATCGAACTTGGCTGAAATTTGACTTTTTACGACGAAACTTCAAACGGCTATAACATTTGAACCGTAACTCCGTTTTCAGCCCATAACCTATCAAAACGACCGTGAGAACGAGAAGATCGACACGTTGAAGCAACTAAAGTTCATTCAACCTGACCTTCGAGGCCTAAAATCGCTCTGAAAGGAAGTTATCGACGTTTTTAAGTTTTAAGACCAAATTTTGACTACAACAACTTGCATTAACTTACAACAAGCTCAACTCCTATATCGTTGAACCGATCCAATATCAAATTTATCATACATACATTCATCAATGGCAACTCAGCAAGACATCCATGCAGCCGGTGCAGAGAACCGTCATCCTATGCTTGAAAAAGGTGGGTATCTTCCATGGACAAGCCGCATGCTTCGTTACATTAAAACCAAACCTAATGGTAAACTCATGCTCTAATCTATTAAGGAGGGTCCCTTCAATCCAAGACAAATCCAAGATCCCAGAGATCCAAATGGAACACCTCCTGTTCTACCATTCTTTCGTGAACAAACAGAAGCAGAATACACAGATGATGACAAGAAGCAGATCGAAGCTGATGATATGGCAATGCACTTAATCCAACTAGGATTACCTCGAGAGATCTTCGCTGCAGTCGACAGCTGTGAAACTGCATATGCAATGTGGGAACGAGTTAGAAGGCTATGTCATGGAACATAAATTGGGCAACAAGACGTTGAAAACAAGCTACAAACTAAATGGGAGAAGTTTACATCCACTCCTGGAGAATCCATTGAATCCTATTATACCAGGTTCTGCACTTTAATGAATGAGCTAATCAGAAACAAGTTGACACCAAGAACAATCACGAGCAACATCAAGTTCATCAACAATATTCAAGAAGAATGAAGATGCTATGTCACTATTGTCAACCAAACAAAGGATTTGCATCAGGTGAATTATGATCAGCTCTATGATTTTCTGAAGCAAAATCAAGCTGAGGCTAATGAAGTAAGGAAAGAAAGACTGGCAAAGAATCATGATCCTCTCGCACTCATTGCTAACACACCGACACTTTTACCAGTATACACACCACATAAACCATCTTCATTTTCAACTCACAACTACATGCAACAACAAACTGCTGTCATCCCACAACAACAATTCTACCCACAACAACAACAAGTTATTCCACAACAACAATATCCACAATTCCAAGAACCAGAGTTCACTGAAAATGATGATGTTAGCATTTAAATTATATGTTGAAGTGATGGTCATTTCATATAGTAGAACTTGTATGTGTCGTGTAGTTATCTAAGTATAGGAAGTGGGCTTTTGGCTAGCTAAAGTGTGAAAATGAATGTAATATAGTCCAACTCACAAAAGCCCACTCAAGGCCCATCAAAGCCCATTCACAGGGCATTAGGGCGTCACCCCTTTTGTTATGAATAGCACTCTCTTACACAAATGTAGGTGTGCCTCATAGTGTTGTGTAGGTGAGAGTGTGTGTGTGCTTCATGAGTGTTTGTTTTCTTTCTCCACAAGTTAATAAACATTCGGTTTAAAGTTATAACATACGATCCATATTCTCTCATCTATATCACTTCTTTAATACTTTGAGTGTCACGTTCTTATATTGTTATAGTTGTAGTGATAGAGTCGATTAATATAGAGGATAACAAGTGGTATCAATACGCCATACAACAAAGTAGGAGTTAGTTGTGTCGTGTTTTGACCAAAAGGTTGTAGCTTTTTGGTTTTAACGTGTGTTTAATAGAAAAAGGTTGTAGCTTTTTAGTTGTTAGTCATTATTTAGTGAATTTTTACGTGAAGTTTTGTGAGTTTTAGCGTTAAAAGTTATTTTTTGTATCGAAAAACTGGTTCTACATCATTTTGGCAACAAAAGGTGATAACTTTGTTGGCTAGTTCGATTATTTGAAGTTGTGATCGAGACAAAGAGGCTACAAAAACTTGCGGCTCGAATCTACAAAAGTTGCGACTTGGTTTTTATCCATTTCTTGTATAAGAATTGTGATAAAAAATGATCTTCATCGACATAGAAAAAATCTATTTTCTTGTATAAGAATTTAGATAAAAAGGGGTTTATAGGAATTGTTGTGCTTGACAAATTCTATAAAAGAGGGTTTATAGAAATTGTATAATTTCTATAGAAATTGTGCACTTATCGAAATTGTCCAAAAGCACCTTTATCGCAATTGTCCTCAGCCCTTTATCGCAAATCTGTTCTCAGCCTTTTATCGCAATTGTGCAAGGAAGTCAACTCTATCGAAATTGTTGGTCAACGCTCACTTATCGCAATTGTCACCTGAGTTTTATCGCAATTGTTGCCAGAGAAGTCTTATCGAAATTGTTTATCGAACAGATTTTCGCAATTGGTTATCGGACAAGCTTAGGCTATCGCAATTATATATCGGACAAACTTTTTGCAATTGTCAGAATCAGTCCCTTATCGCAATTGTCACTTGACAGACTTTTTGCAATTGTCAGAATCAGTCCCTTATCGCATTTGTGGCAGTTTAACGTACTTTCTCAAATTGGCAAATCCAGTCCTCTAACGCAATTGATTTAAACGCGTTACAACTTAAATAATTTTTATAAATTTGATTTGAACTTTTAATTTCTACAACGTCAAAGATCGCGGACTCGGTATTCTCTCGCTTGTATAAGTGTGACGAATACTTTGACAAAGGAATATCTACTAGTTTGTATAAATTAGTTAGATAGTTTATATAAATTGCCAATTTATATAAATTGCATAATTCTATATAAATTGAAATTTTGCCATAATTTGTATAAATTTTGGTCTAAATTGAAATTTCTATAGAAATTGTCATTTTATCTAAATTGTAATTTACATAACTTTGTCGAATTTGTGAACTTTTTATTTTGTCTAAATTATAGTTTAGTCAAATTTAGTAACTTTATTTAATTTGCTTCGTTTATCTAAATTGTAATAGTTAATCTAAATTGAAAACGATTATCAACAAAGAACCAAGACTTCACAACAACAACTAAGTTTAACCTTCAACAACCACAACTCCTATTTCGTTGCAACGATCCTGAAGTAACTTTATCATACAACAACATCAATGGCAACTCAACAAGATATTCATGCAGTTGGCGCTGAAAACCGTCCTCCGATGCTAGAAAAAGGTGGTTATCTCCCATGGACAAGTCGTATGATCCGATATATCAAAACCAAACCTAATGGTCAAGGCAGACTATTGCTTAACTCCATCCAGAAAGGACTATTCAAGCCTCGTCAGATTCAAGAACCGCGTAATCCTAATGCAATACCTCCTGTTCCACCGACCTTTTGTGATCAAAAGGAAGAGGAATACACAGCAGATGATTGGAAGCAAATTGAAGCTGATGACTTAGCCATGCACTTAATTCAACTTGGTTTACCACGAGAAATATTTGCTGCTGTTGACAGTTGTGAAACTGCTTATGATATGTGGGAACGAGTTCGAAGGCTTTGTCATGGCATAAAAATTGGACAACAAGACATGGAAAACAAGCTGCTAACTGAATGGGAGAAGTTCACATCAACTCCGGCTGAACCAATTGAATCTTACGGCACAAGTTTTTGTACTCTAATGAATGAGCTTATCAGGAACAAGTTGACACCAAGGCAAATTGTTCAAAACATCAAGTTCATCAACAACCTACCAGAGGAATGGGGACGGTATGTCACTATTGTCAACCAAACAAAGAACCTTCATGAAGTGAACTATGATCAGCTCTATGAATTTTTGAAGCAAAACCAGAAAGAGGCAGATGAAGTTAGGAAAGAGAAGCTAGCCAAACAACATGATCCTCTAGCATTGATTGCTCAAGCACCAACACCTACAACAGTGAATACACAACCATCATCATCCACTTCCACTCAAAACATCCCGCAACAACAATATGTCCCACAACAACCATTCTATCCACAACAACAAGTTATTCCACAACCACAATACCCACAATAACCAGAACCAGAATACGATGACAATGATGACAGTGCTGCTTTGACTCAAGCATTTACCCTTCTATCAAAGGTATTCCAAGGACGTTATTCCACACCAACCAACAACAACCAAAGGATTTCATCAAACACTCGCAACAGGCAGATTGCTCAGCCGAGTTTCAACATGGGTCATCAAGGATAAATGGTTGGAGTTTATGGGAATCAGTAAGGATATGCTACAGGGTTTTAGATGGGTAATCAAGGGCAGTACACAGGAAAACAGATGGGTCACTACATGAGTAATCAGAATCAGATGGGTCAAGTTGTTGGAAATTAGAGGGGTCAGAATATGGGGAATCACTTTGGGAATATTGCTGCTCCAGCTGCTGGGAATGCTGGGAATATGAATCAAGGGAATGTGTTAAAGTGTTTCAACTGTCAAGGAATTGGTCACATGGCAAGGAACTGTCCCACCAAGCCAAAGTAGAAAGATCTTGAGTATCTTTAGAAAGCAGTGCTCTTAGCTCAAAAAGAAAAGGCAGGGTTTCAGTTGAATGTCGAGGAGAATGATTTCATGGCTTTGATGGATGATATGGAAGACCTTGAGGATATCGATGCCAACTGCATTTTCATGGCTAATCTTCAGGAGGTCAAATATGATATAGATTCTGAAGCACCTCCTGCTTATGATATCAATGGAATCTCTGAGGTACAACCATATGCTACATGTCACAATAATGAAATGTTTGATATGTCACCTCAAAATGAACAGTATCCTGCGACTCCTGCACCCACTTTCGATACATATATGGACTCCCTAAGTTGTAGCAATACAAATTTGGCTACTCTAGATATGGATCCTAATGGAGGCTTCGAGTCTCAGCATACTGAGAATGATGAGGATACACGTGCTTTGTTTGAATCATTATTGTAAAATTGTAGTATTGAAATAGAAAAAGTCAAAAAGGTCAATCACGAAGTAAAGGCCGCGAATGCTAAATTGACCACTGAGCTTGAGAGATATAAGGTGAATGAACGTGCTTTTGAATTTAATAACAAACGACAGTCAGAACTAGAAATTGGTTATAGAGATTCTGTGTTAAGAGAAAAATATTTGCAAATCAAATATGACACTCTCGATGTTAAGTTGAACATGCAAATAAAATCCTTGAACACAGAAATTTCTGAATTAACCAACCAACTTTCTAAACAAAAATCAACTTGTTCTGATCTTGAAAAAGAGAAGAAAGAGTTGAATGCAAGGTTTTCAAAACGAGAAAATCATCTTCTTGATGAAATCATTGACAAAAAAGAAACCATTAAAAAGTTGGAAGATTTGCTTTTAAAAACGGGTCATTCTACGCAAACAATTAATATGCTAATTAACGATCCAAACCCGATTTTACATACAATGAAGAAAATGGCTATCGGTTGTGAAAACCCTTATCATCTCAAGAAAGCTCAGAAAGAACAGAATGTGTTATATAATGGGAGTGTGCTAAATGATAAACATGATCCTCCCGAGGTTCGTGATTCTTATGAAACGATTAAGCTTGCTGAAGAGAGTAGAACTAAAATGAGACAAATGAACCCATAAATCATACCAATTGACTATAATAAGCTTAACACAATTTCTGGTGTTCATCTTGTTAAAAAAGAGTCACCAATGTTTTTCAAAAAACCAGTGGCTGTCACAAAACGAAAAGTTGTTTCAAAACATCTTTCTAACATTGAACAAATGTCCTCTAAGAACACTTGTAACACAAGTGAAACTAGACGATATTTGGATGATCTTAAAAGGAGAGTTGTAACGCTTCAAATGATTGTGGCATCCAAAACAAAAAGTAACTTCAACGACTGGTATTCAAGTTTTCATACAGAACAGAAAAAGATGTTTGAAACTGAAATCAATCCTCAAATTACTGCAATTTATGCGGTAGTTCTTAATGTTGAAAATAATCTTTTGAAAGAATCAGCCGACTTTGTCAAGGACCACAAATCCCTGGTGAAGGAAGCTAATGAAAACATTGAATACATCCAAGTTTTGGAAAAACATAACGACATTCTCTTCGAAGTAGCTCTATCGACTGATATTATGTCCATTATTTATCAAACATATTCTGTAGAGGATGATGAAATACTTCGAGCTGAGACTTCTGAAATTGTTTTAAAATATGAAAATGCGCTTGCTAAGATTGAAAAACAAAATGTCACATATTTTAAACAACTTGATCGGAAAAAGGAAGAATGCAAGTATGACAAATTGTCGTATGAGCGTGCTTACAAAAACATGAAAGTGCAAAATGATCAATTGAAGTCTCAGCTGGAGAGTCTAAAAAGGAAGAGTGAGGAAACTAAGGAAAATCCAGTTGTTAAACCAAAAATGTCAATCTCTCAATGTGTTCCAGTCACTCCAACACCCTTGCCTAAACAAAGTAATAAAGGAAAAGAGAAAGAGGTTGTCGAAACATCAAATGTGATAGCACCTGGACTTTATAGGATTAGTACCACTACTGCGTCTACCTCTAAAACATATAGGGCAATAGACAAAAGTGTGAAAGAAAATCCAATTGAGACTAGGAATGCTAAAACAAATTCAAATGACAACAAGATAAATCCTAATGCGTTTGCCTTACCTTCTACAGGAGTAGAAAGTACCTCTAGGAGCAGCAGACCAAAGCCTTGGAGCAATACAAGGAATAGAGTCTCACCTGTCTCTGAGAGTGAAAGCAAGAATAAAACGGAAGAAGTAGAAGAACACCCTAGGATTTTATCGCTTTCGAATAAGAAACATATGTCATCTGGATGTAATGTTAAGAATACTGTTTTGGGTGCATGTAATGACTCTGTTTGTTTAATATGCAAGAAATCGTTATCTGAAAATACTTGTGATGATATTGTTTCTAATTATGTGAATGTGAACGATATGCCTAAACAGAAAGATGTTCTTCCAGCAACTAGTACTAAATCTAGATATATTAAAAGACTTATCAAATTTGCTAGGTCAACCACTAGTAGCATATTGCCTAAGGACCATCTTAATTTTTGTGCATGGAAACCAACGGGGAGAAAGTTTACACTTAAGAATGGCAAATTAGAAATTGTTCCAAAAGAACAAATAGAAACCTTCTCTAAGTGTGATTCATCTGTTACATCTAACCCTATGGAACCAAATGTTAAACGGTTTCCAAATGCAAAATCATCTGTTCTTGGCAGGTCATTGAAATCTGTCTTTGGATCATCGACTCGGGTTGCTCCAAGCACATGACCGGGAATCTGAAGCTGCTGATTAACTTTGTATGGAAGTTCATGGGAACTGTTCGGTTTGGAAATGATCATGTAGCAGCTATTCTAGGTTATGTAGATCTTCAGTTCGAGAATTTTTTAATCACTCGGGTTTACTATGTCGAAGGTTTGGGACACAATCTGTTTTCAGTCGGGCAGTTCTGTGATGCAGATTTAGAGTTTACATTTAGGAGAAATACTTGCTTCGTTAGGAATTTGATTGGAGATGATCTCTTAACTGGAAATCGTGGAACCAATCTCTATGATATCGACATAAACCAAATGACCTCTTCATCACCAGTTTGTCTCATAACAAGAGCTGACGAAACTAAGTCCTAGTTGTGGCACAGACAATTATCCCATCTCAACTTCGACACCTTAACAAAGCTAGCCAAAGACGACATCGTCATCGGTCTCCCTAAATTCAAATACACCAAAGAACACTTATGTCTATCCTGTGAGCAAGGCAAAAGCAAACGGGCAACATACAAACCCAAAACCGTACCAAGTTCGGTCGACAAGTTGCATTTGTTGCATATGGACTTATGTGGCCCAATGAGAGTTGAGAGTATCAATGGGAAGAAGTATATTCTTGTTATTGTCGATGACTACTCAAGATATACATGGGTAAGGTTTTTAAGGTCAAAAGACGAAGCACCAGGCATCATCAACACCTTTCTGAAGCGCATTCAAGTCCTACTTCAAGCTCCAGTTAGGATAATAAGAACTGACAATGGCACGGAATTCACAAATCAAGAGTTAAGAACATATTTTGAAGTAACTGGAATTACTCACCAGACATCAGCTGTTAGAACTCCACAGCAGAATGGGGTAGTAGAAAGAAGAAATAGAACTCTTGTGGAAGCTGCTCGCACGATGCTGATTTATTCTAGTGCACCACCATTCTTATGGGACGATGCTGTTGCTACTGCTTGTTTCACTCAGAACCGATCCCTTATCCATCCATGATTCAATAAAACACCATACGAATTAGTGAACAACAGAAAACCCGACATCTCTTACCTTCATGTATTTGGTGCTCTGTGCTATCCTACGAATGACAGAGAGGATCTGGGGAAACTGAAAGCTAAGGGTGATATTGGAATCTTCATTGGTTATTCAGACAACTCGAGGGCATTCAGGGTGTATAATCGTAGAACTAAAAGGATTATGGAGACGATGAATGTGAAGTTTGACGAGATTTCGCAAATGGCTTCTGAGAGACTCGCTCTAGAACCCGCGCTTAACCCGATGGCTTCTAATCATACCAGATTAGGACCCGCACCAAACAGTCAAACTTTTGGACATATTAGTTCAGGACTCGTACCCCAAGGAGCTCAGACAACTAATACTGACAAACCAACAAATCAAGAACTGGACACTTTCTTCGAGTATATGTATGATGAATACCTTGGTGGAGCTTCGACAAATGCATCACAACAATGTTCTGCTGCACCCGCTCAAAATTACCAACCACCACCACCACCGCAAGATGCATCAACAAAAATCGAAGCTGACGCACCAACTCCCTCAACATCATCAACATCTACTCCAGCAACTACAGTGATTGATATTTTTTTACCAAGAGTTAATGACCAAAACCAAACAACACCAATTCAAGAAGAACAACAACAAAACGATGCTGTGTTAGATGAAGAACCATTTGAAAACCCATTTGCAATGGAATCTGCTGAATCTTCTTCTAGGTTACAAGAACCATCCAACACGCATTCATCAAATCCAAGGTACCCTTCTACACTACAGTGAACTAAAGACCATTCAATAGAACAAGTCATTGGTGAACCCTCACGGCCAGTTCAGACGAGGAAATAGCTTGCCACCGATTCCGATATGTGCATCTATGTCTGCTTAGTCAATCTAAAAGAGCCAAAGAACATTCGGGAGGTGATGGCAGATAATGCATGGATTGAAGCAATGCAGAAAGAATTTCTCAAATATCGATTACATGACACTTGGGATTTAGTGCCAAGACCAATCGACAAACTTGTCATTGATCTTAAGTGTTTATGGAAGAACAAAAAGGATGAAGAGATGACTGTAATTCGCAACAAAGCTCGTCTCGTGGCCAAGGGATTTAGACAGGAAGAAGGAATAGATTTTGATGAGCCATTCGTGCCAGTAGCAAGGCTTGAGGAAGTCAGGATTTTCTTAGCCTATGCAGCTCACAAAAACATCACGGTCTATCAGATGGATATCAAGACAGCATTCTTGAATGGAACTCTGAAAGAAGAAGTGTACGTGAGTCAGCCAGATGGATTCGTTGACAAAGATCATCCCGACTACGTCTACAAACTAAAGAAAGCTATCTATGGTTTGAAACAAGCCCCAAGGGCGTGGTATGACGAGTTATCATCTTTCCTACTTCAAAACAATTTCACCAAAGGAACAATTGACCTGACCTTGTTTACTAAAGAATTCAAAGATGATATTTTGATTGTTCAGATTTACGTGGATGACATAATCTTTGGGTCCACTAATCCGAAACATTCAAAACATTTTGAAAATCTCATGCAAAGTAAATTTGAAATGTCCATGATGGGGGAATTAAAATTCTTTCTTGGTTTACAAATTCAACAAACCCCACGTGGTGTTTTTATTAATCAGGCTGAATATACTATTGAGATTTTAAAGAAACATGGAATGAAAAATTGTGAATCTGTTGGTACACCAATAGTCACCTCACCAAAAATAGGAGCTGATTTATATGGGAAACCCATGGATCCAAAGAAATATCAGAGCATGATTGGTTCTCTCATGTATCTAACAGCTAGTCGACCCAATATACATTTTAATGTCTGTTTATTAGCACGATTTCAGGCAAGGCCTACCGAACTTCACCTCCAAGAGGTTAAACGAATCTTCCGGTACCTATGAAGAACCATTAATATAGGAGTTTGGTATCCAAAGGATTCGGAGTTTACACTAACAGCCTTTTCAGATGCCGACCATGCTGGTTGCCAAGTTACCGCAAAAAGTACATCCGGGGGAGCACAATTTTTGGGAGAAAAGCTAGTAGGCTGGTCATCAAGGAAACAAGACTGTACGACATTATCAACCGCTGAAGCCGAGTATATGTCTCTATCTGCGTGTTGTGCCCAAGTTCTATGGATGCGGACACAACTCACAGATTATGGCTTTTCTTTCGACCGCATACCTATCTATTGTGACTCGAAAAGTGCCATAGCCATCTCGTGCAATCCAGTGCAACACTCGAAGACCAAGCATATTAGAGTCCGCTATCACTTCATAAAGGAACATGTCAAAAAGGGTACTGTTGAATTATTTTTCATCAAGACTGAATACCAACTCGCCGATCTATTTACTAAAGCCCTTCCAAAAGAAAGGTTTGATAACTTCGTTTGACGAATTGGCATGCGAAGCCTAACTCCCGATGAGTTAGAAAGTCTTCTCAAAACTTCTTGAATTTTATCTTAAAAAGCTTCGGTGTAAATATTTTTGAAAAAAAAATATATACAAAATCTGAAAAACCAACAAAAACAAAATACAAAAATAGAAAATTTTCAAAAATACAAAAACAATATAAAATCAAAAAGACAAAAATATTCTTCTCACGACATGTCTCTCGTATAATCGATATTCTGTACGTATCTAGAAATGTCATTCAACAATGATACGGACATGTACAGATGCTTTCGTATTTTTCAGTACGAAACCCGCACTTAAATGACGGATTTCGTATACTTCAGTACGAAACCCGCACTACAATGATGACTTATGATTATTTCAGATCAGGAATTGTATTGTTAATGGCAAAATAAAACAAAGAATCCTTGAGCACATGATCAAGATTTTTCAAAAAGATTTTTCAAAATCTTTCTCCAAATTCTGTGCTCAATATTCTTGAAAAAGAAAACTCCCTCTATACCCTTAAATTGATTTTAATCTCAAATGTTTAAAAAATATGCTTTCTTTAAGGGGGAGTATAAAAAGAAAAACAAAATGTTCCAAATCATGCTAAAATGATCCGTCTATCTCTCCAAAAAGCTCTCATTTAATCAGTTGATATAAAAAATATCACTACATGCTATTTTTGAGGGGGAGAAGACGTGATTAAAATGTGATCAAAAATTTATAATGTCAGTGAGTCGAGCTCTACAAAAAGACTCAAGATTTTAACCCTCGAATTGACGAAAATTAAATGTCCGTAATAGAAAAGACTTGTCCAGGACGGGTAGTAATTTCAAGCTAGTTATCCAGTGATGTAAACGTGTCTCGCAAAGGACTTGTCTGAGTAGAATGTACCAATTCGAGAGACAATCATTGAATATGACCGGGACGGGTAATAATTTCAAGCTAGTCCAACTAGTGATGTAAACGTGTCTCGCGAAGGTCATGTTTATTGAAAATCGATCAATTCAAAAAATGTACGAACTCTACCCAACATGTGCAAACTTATCTTAAAAAATGCATGAGCACATTTGAAGGGGGAGTATTTCAAAATGTAAAACTCTCGAAGTGTTAACTAAAATGTGTTTATTCATAAACACTTTGAGAGATTTTCACAAAAAAGGTTTTATGGCAAGTGATCAACAAATCTAGGATAATCATGGAGTAATAAGGTGATTATGGTTAGGTTATGTCCAATGATCCGCCAGAGCCGGAGGGATCTACCCAAGGACAATTCCAATAGATTAGAATTAGAAGTCCTTAGGAAAGATTGAAAAAAGGAGTAAATGAGAAAGGGAAAGAAGGGGTTGAAGAATTAAAAAGAAAAGTTGAATGAAAGGGTGAAAAGAAATAGCCCTCCATGAAAACTTAGGGCAGAAACCGGGTCAATACATCTGCTATCGGTATTCACTAAGTTGATACTGATATTGAAGACAAGACGTCATGGACCCAGTGACGCGCTGCACCACCCCTCCTGGCCACTCAGATATCTCTTAAAAGATATTTGTTTCATTTCTCACGGAGAACACTACATAATCTATCGGCCTCTCATTCCGAGATGTGTTGATATTGAAAAGGTGGCACTCTGCTCCATGCCTCCGACTACTAAAAACCAAAGTGCACATTATCGAGTCTAGAGCCATGAGATTCATCAAAAATCTCTTGGGAACACTTTCCATAATTATACCCTTGTGTTCACCAAAAAGGAAACAAGGTGTACAAGACTCTTAATGAGATCTTCGGATCTTGCCATTTATATCATGATGGTTACTATGCTTCAAACGGTCTACAGTCGTGGGGTGATCTCCAGCGACTCACTGAATTGTGGGTGCACTTCGGTGTGTCTGTGTAAGCCCTTTCGGGGGTATCCGATTCAGAACGGCCTGGGTTAGGATTAGGGAAAGTTTTCACACTATGCTGTTAACTATCTCGAAATCTGAACCTGTAAGTGCTGGATGATCTATTGCTAACTATTTTATGCAGGTACTTACTAAATTCCTTCAACCATCATCAGATACATCAAACATCTTCACCTCAGCATACTCGTACTTATGAAGATCATCCTCAACAAATGTTTGAAGTGAAAAGTTCAAGACAAAAGGATCAAGTTAAAGACAAAGTGCAACAACAAAATCAAAAAGCTAATTAAGATGTCAAGAACAAGTTCATACATTAAATAAGGAAAGAATATGGGGAGATTGTTAGCATAAGTATAAAGTCCAAGATGTATGAGTATGTTGGAGGACACGATGCATAAACACATGAAGATGTTGATCAAGGCAAGAACAACCAAAAGGCGTTTACTTTGAAGATCACATAGTACGAAGGAACGAAGTATGAAGACTATTCTACATCGACACATAAAGTTCAAGACGTCAAAGACAAAAGACCTATCATCGGGAGCATCATTGAAATGACCATCCCTTAGGGGAAGATTGTTAGCATTTAAATTATATGTTGAAGTGATGGTCATTTCATATAGTAGAACTTGTATGTGTCGTGTAGTTATCTAAGTATAGGAAGTGGCCTTTTGGCTAGCTAAAGTGTGAAAATGAATGTAATATAGTCCAACTCACAAAAGCCCACTCAAGGCCCATCAAAGCCCATTCACAAGGCATTAGGGCGAAACCCCTTTTGCTATAAATAACACTCTCTCACACAAATGTAGGTGTGCCTCATAGTGTTGTGTAGGTGAGAGTGTGTGTGTGCTTCATGTGTGTTTGTTTTCTTTCTCCACAAGTTAATAAACATTCGGTTTAAAGTTATAACATACGATCCATATTCTCTCATCTATATCACTTCTTTAATACTTTGAGTGTCACGTTCTTATATTGTTATAGTTGTAGTGATAGAGTCGATTAATATAGAGGATAACAGATGAATCTACTGCTGCTTTGACACAAGCATTTGCTTATTTGACAAAGGCATTCCAAGGACGCTATTCTACACCAACCAACAACAACCAAAGGATTTCATCAAACACTCGTAACAGACAGATTGCTCAGCCGAGTTTCAATATGGGTCAAGGAGGACAAATGGTTGGGAATCAGCAAGGATGTGCTACTGGATTTCAGATGGGTAATCAGAATATGCAGAATGCAAGACAGTATGTAGGGAATCAGTTGGGTCAGTATGCAGGAAATCAGATGGGTCAGTTTGTTGGAAATCAGAGGGGTCAGAATGTTGGGAATCAGACAGCGGGTAATCAGATTGGGAATGTTGCAGCTCTAGTTGTCAGGAATTATGGAAATGTGAAACAGGGTAATCAGATAAATTGTTTCAACTATCAGGGTGTAGGTCATATTGCAAGGAACTATCCTACTAAGCTGAAAAAGAAAGATCCAGCGTACTTGTAGAATGCATTGTTGTTGGCACAAAAGGAATAAGCAGGGTTTCAGTTGTCTGTTGAGGAAAATGATTTTATGGCTCTTATGGATGACATGGAAGACCAAGAGGACATCGATGCGAGTTGCATATTTATGGCAAATCTTCAGGAGGCTAAGTACGACACGGATTCTGACACATCTCCTGTTTATGACACCAATGCAGTATCTGAGGTACCATTATTCAATACATGCCACAATAATGATATATTTGGTATGTCTCCTCATGAGGAACAACATTATGAAACTCCAGCACCCACTTATGATACATATCTGGACACGCCGAGTAGTAGCAATATTGATTTGGCAACTCCAGATATGAATCATAGTGGAGGCTCAGTTTCACAGCATGCTGAGAATGATGAGGAAACAAGCGCTCTCTTTGAATCAGTATTGAATAATTGTAGCATTGAAATTGATAAAGTGAAAAAGGTCAATCGCGATGTTATGGCCGTGAATGAGAAAATGACCGCTGAGCTTGAGAGGTATAAGAAAAACGAAAAAGCTTTTGAGTTTCATAAAAAACGACAGTCAGATTTAGAAACTGGTTATCAAAATTCCGTTTCAAGGGAAAAACAATTGCAAATCAAGTTTGACACACTTGATGTTAATTCACACATGAAAATAAAATCCTTAAATGCGAAAATTTCTGATTTGAAAAACCAACTTTCTAAACAAAAATCAACTTGTTCTGATCTTAAAAAAGAAAAGAAACAGTTGAAAGCAGATTTTTCAAAACGAGAAAACGATCTTCTTGATGAAATCATTGAGAAACAAGAAACAATAAAAAAGTTGGAAGATTTGCTTGTGAAAACGGGTCATACAAGTCAAACCATTCATATGCTTATTAAAGATCCAAATCCATTTTTATATACAATGAAGAAAATGGCTATCAGTTGTGAAAATCCTTATACTCTCAAGAAAGCTCAGAAAGAACAGAATGTTTTGTACAATGGAAATATAATATATGCTAAACATGATCCTCCCATTGTTTGTGATTCTAAGGAAACGATAGAACTTGCTGAAGAGAGTCTAACCAAAATGAAACAAAAGAATCCAGACCAGAAATTAATTGATTAAGATAAACTCAACAAAATCCTGGAGTTACTTTTGTCAAACAAAAACAAACACCAAATTTTTCCAAAAACCAGTTGTTACAAAACAGTTTGCAAAACAAAAAGTTGTCTCTAAAACTCTTTCAAACATGGAACAAATGTCGTCAAACAACCCTTTTAACACAAGTGATGCTAGAAAATTTCTAGATGATATTAAAAAGCGAATTGAGCAACTTCAAGGGATTGTTAAGTCTAAAACCACTATCAGTGTTAACAACTGGCATTCTAGCTTTCATGCAGAAATGAAAAAGGTGTTTGTAACAGAAATTACTACTCCACTAAATAACATCAATGCGAGAGTAATTCATTTTGAACAAGCATTTTTGAAAGAAACAGCTGACTTCGTCGAGGACCACAAATCCCTGGTGAAGGAAGCTAATGAAAATCTTGAAAACATCAAAGTTTTGGAAAACCTAAATGATTCTCTCTTCGAAGCAATTATGTCTACCGATATTATGTCCATTATTTTGCAAACATATTCTGTTGAAGATGATGAAAGACTATGAGCTGAGACCTCCGCAATTGTTTCAAAATATGAAAATGCTCTTATTAAACTTGAAAAAGAAAACGTGTCATATTTTAAACAACTTGATAGAAAAAGTGAAGAATGCAAGTATGACAAACTGTCGTATGAGCATTCCTTTAAAAACATGAAAGAGCAAAATGATCTTTTGAGGGCTCAACTGGAAAGTCAAAAAGGGAAGGGTGTGGATACTAAGTTTGCAAAACCATCGATTCGGACAAACCAAATACTACAAAACCGGTTGTTAAACCAGAAATGTCGATTTCTCAATCTATTCCAAAAGCCGATGTGAAAAATGATTTGACAAAACCGGTCACTCCAACACCCTTTGTTGGGAATTATCACAAGGTACGAGGAAGACCAAGTGAAGACAGACTTAAGTCTGGTAGTTACATTATTAAGTCTGGTCATGGTTAAGTCTGGTAATGTAAATGTTAAGTCTGGTAATTGTATTAAGCCTGGTTGATTTGTTAGTTAAGTCTGGTCAGTGAAAATAGGAAAGTTTTTTAGATATAAGTTAGGAAAAGATATGTACGAGTTAGGTATCTTTATAGAAGATACGTGATATCTTTTCACACGGTTTTGTAATTAGGGTTTCCTTCAAGTATAAAAGGAACCCTAAGGATCATTATTATGTACTTTTGTAAGTACAAATTGTGTGAGTTAGTAATATATATACGAAGTTAGTGATAACTCGGTATTCTTCATTGTTCTTGTTAATATTCCGCGTTAACATTAACAAATTGTTAAGAGTTTCTCACTTGGATTGATTTGGATTTATTCAAGTCATCCACTAAGTAATCAAAGGCTACTTAGAGATCCATACAAATCGTGGACCTACAAGTGGTATCAGAGCCTTTAGAGAGACTCTGTGTTCGAAGAATACAACACCACAAACAAACTCTCAATCAATTCACCCTACACAATGTCTAATATTGAAAAACCTATCAACACTGAAACCTTTTCAATCCATAATAGTGAGGATGAGAGCTCAAACCATGAGGAAGAAAACCCTGAAACCAGCACCTCTAAATCACAACCAATCATCCCTACAACTACCACCATATCCAACATTAAGCTTCCAATCCTGAAGAGAGAAAAGTACGACATATGGGCCATGGAGATGGAACATTACTTGGAGTACATTGACAATGAAGTTTGGAAGGTTATTCAAAAGGGAAACTCAAAGAAAAGGGTTTCAGTTGGTACCGATGGGTAGATTAGAATATTACCACCATTGACTGCTGAGGAGGTACGGGCTGTGGAAAAAGAGAAGAAGGCTAGAACCTTACTGCTTATGGCTATTCCAAAGGAGCATCTACAAAGGTTTCATGGGATGATAGATGCCAAGGAGATTTGGGATGCAATTAAGAAACGTTTTGGTGGGAATGCAAACTCTAAAAAGATGCAGAAGGCTGTTCTTAAACAGCAATTTGAAACTTTCAGTGTGTCAAAGGCTGAAGGATTAGAAAAGGGTTATGACAGATTTCAACATCTTCTGTCACAACTAGAAGTACATGGTGCTGCTGTATCTAATGAGGATGCCAATCACAAGTTTCTTAGGTCTCTACCACCAGAATGGGTAAATGTGTCTATGACTATGAGGATGAAGGATGAAGTTGACTCAATGACCCCAGATGACCTGTACAACAATCTTAGGATTTTTGAAAGGGACATCAATGAAACCACTCAGGCAACTACTAGTTCTTTAAATGTTGCTTTTGTGTCTCAAAGCAAAGGCAGTACTTACAAGGTTAAGTCTGGCAGTGTTAAGTCTAGTGTTTATGAAGCTTCTACAAGGGAAAGAACTACTCCTACAGGCTTTGCAGATGAGGTGATTCACTCATTCTTCGCCAATCAACAAGAAGATGAGAGCTTTATCATTGAAGATTTGGAGCAGATAAATGATGCTGAGGTAGAAAAGATGGACATCAAATGGCACATTGCCGTGATTGCTCTGAGGGTAAAAAGGTTTCAAAAGCAGTATAGGAGGTCCATTAAGTTCAACAACAAGTCTCCAATTGGATACTGTTAGACTTAAAGTTTTGTCATATTTGGGAATTGATACGTGCTTGTATTGTACAAATGTCCAATGTAAGGTCCATGAGCCAAAAGCCCACACGAAAGCCCATAGTATGCACTAGGGCATCACTTGTTTACTATAAATACCTCACTTGTTGCAACAAGTGAGGTTGGATGTTCATGTAATAAGGAGGTGTGTGTGGTTTCTCCTTTCTCTCTCTAGAAAATACACACACCTTCCCCCATTCTTTAATCTAATATTACCATGTTTAACCTTTATTTCGAGCATCCCCGACCTCCTGATTATGTGTTTCTTGATTATATCGGTCACTACAATTGGCATCAGAGCTAACCAGGGGCGAATCGTGGGGTTTTGAGGTGAAAAAGTGATTTTTAGGCTTGGTACTGTTCATCAGCTTCATTTGATCGAACGAGCATCTTTAGTCGAAGCAACTTGATCGAACGACCAACATTGATCGAACGAGGTTTGTCATCGAAGGAGCATTCATCGAACGAGACAAGGGTAGTCGAGCTAGACTTACTCTTCCAAATTGATCGAACGAACTAAATAGTCGAACGACCAAATAGTCGAACGACCAAATAGTCGAACGACCAATTAGTCGAACGTGTTAGTCGAACGAGTTAGTCGAACGAGTTAGTCGAACGAGTTAGTCAAACGAGTTAGTCGAACAGGTTGATCGAACTAGGTTGATCGAACGAAGACTAGGTTGATCGAACGAGGTAGGTTGGTCGAACGAGCAGATTAGTCGAACGAGCTGATTAGTCGAACGAGTTTAAGCTGATCGAACCAAGTGACTAGTCGAACGAGTATGCCAAAAAAAAAAAAAAGTTTTTTGGCGGGAAAAGTTGAGTAAAATTTAATTTCGAGGAGAGACTAAACGGTCCATTTTTACGCTAAATTCAAATTATGGTGTAACGATGAAAATTTTGGCCCAAAATTCAAATTTTTAGGTCAAAATTTGGGTTTTTTCTACAAAATTTGGCATAAAAATTTCTTAAACTCAAATTTTCCTAGCATGTTTAGAATTGAAAATAAGGCATATTTCATTCTCGCACCACACCAAAATCACAAATGATATTACTGGTACACATCCTCAAATCCTACCACGTATAGCCAAAAAGATCCTGATCAAGATCAAGATTCACAATCAAATGACAATGGCTAATTATTGATTGTTATCAACTGTGACTACAAGGATGATGATTTGTTATTACTTATTTGAAGTTGAAGTGGAATATCTCGGGTATGTGTACTTAGTATCTTGAAGATATCAGGGTTGGTTGGATGCATGATTCTTCGAGATCCTTGTTTGAGCACTCATGGGAAAAGTGATTAAGTCTTGGGTTATCTAGTTTTCATAGGTCAAGGGGTGGATGGACGAAGAGCTAGTTAACTATCACTTAAAGGAGATACGTTGTAGTACTCAGTGTCACACAAATATGTGGATAATTCAAGAGACGTTCATATACAGTTAAGGAAGGATGGATGGGTATATGAAACGACCTATGCTTTAAGGAGTTACGTTGTAGTGCTCAGTATAGGTTCTTAGTCACACTATCGTACAAGTTTAAGTCACAAGTTTGGGTTATTTTACTTCAGTCTCAAGTTCGTCATAGTAGGTTTTCTCCATCAGTAGTCACTACATGAAGCCGTTGTTTTTGATACAGGGGGTTGATAAAGAGTTAGACAATTTCATATGGTATTATTAGTAGATTGGGTATATCGACATCTTCTCACGGGCTGATATGATTCCTGATATAGGGCTTCCAGTTTGTCTTTCACGTACGCTTCAGTATGCTGATTCCGATAAATCGTAACCAGCAGGGGAGAGAAATGTACGGGCTGATCTCTCATGGGAATAATAACTGGAATGCATTTGTTGAGATGAAGATGTTGATACTCTATTCCCCCGAACCACAGGGCACTTATGGCACTTATAAGTATGGTTGTCAGTTTGGGGGAGAGCACTCAGGGCACCCAGAATTAAACCCTAATTAGACTTGCTCACATTGTTCTTCTGCAAGTAAAGAAATGAATGTCGAGAAGACTCTGCAAGCTGAACGAAGTAATGAAGTTTGAAGACCATTCTCTGCGCTTATGGTTTTATATTTTACTTGTAGGGAACGTTGTAAGCAATTCCCATATGACATCACTTTGGGGAGAGATTGTTAGACTTAAAGTTTTGTCATATTTGGGAATTGCATTTAGTTAAACGTGTTGGGCTTTTAGGACTAGAATAGTTTAGTATGCTTGTATTGTACAAATGTCCAATGTAAGATCCATGAGCCAAAAGCCCACACGAAAGCCCATAGTATGCACTAGGGCATCACTTGTTTACTATAAATACCTCACTTGTTGCAACAAGTGAGGTTGGATGTTCATGTAATAAGGAGGTGTGTGTGGTTTCTCCTTTCTCTCTCTAGAAAACACACACACCTTCCCCCATTCTTTAATCTAATATTACCATGTTTAACCTTTATTTCGAGCATCCCTGACCTTCTGATTATGTGTTTCTTGATTATTTCAGTCATTACATATACACTAAGAGGACAGTTGAATGCTACAATTGTCATAAGCATGGACATTTTTCTAGAGACTACCCAGAGAAGAAGTCTATTGATGGGTATAGGAAGAGTGATGCAGAGGATGACAAGCTGGAAAGAAACCAGATGAGTATGGTGACATTGGAGGCTGGAGCTATTAACTGGAATGAGCACACAAAGGAGAATGAAGAGTCCAGTCATGCACTCATGGCCATTGGTTCTAGTAATGAGGTACCATTATGTTCTAAGTTATGTTTTGATTCCTATAATCATATTAAGGCTTTGTGTGATGAGCAGTTGACACTGATAGGTGACCTAGAAGCACAAATTTTAGCTTATAAAAGTGCTCTAAAACAATTAGAAGCACAAAAAGGCACCCTTCAGAAACAACATGCTGATTTAAATGAAAAACTATTCTTTGAGGCTAATAAAATATATGAGCAAGATGAAAAACTTAAAAAATATAGAAGAATTGGCCTAAGAATACAAAAGGAAAAGGATGATTTGCAAAAACGTGTAGACCAGTGGAATAATTCAAATAATAATCTGTTTAAATGCTGGGATGCACAAATAAAGTCAAGTAAGAAACATGGCTTAGGGTATGAGGAGGATGAGAAAAAGGCTATATTTAAGAATAGAGAGGAGGACTATGCTGATAAGCCTTTATATAATCGGTTTGTTAAGGCTGATGATTTCTAGGGAGTTCCACATCCATTGAGTGGAGACTACACTCCTCTTGAAAAAGAGGAGTTAGATGACTCTCTATTTTTGTATGGAAAAAGAGGTCCTCAAATGCCTGAGTCAACCACTTCAGAGGACAAAACTAGTGAGTATTCTACTTGTCAATCTAATGACAATGAAGGATCCATTGGTGCTGTCTCTGACCACTCTAAGTCTGAGTCAAAAAGTGAAGTAAAAGAGAGTCCTGAACCTGAGATTTTTAAGGAAAGTGAACCAGTTGTGACTAAGTCTGAATCACAAACAATTAAACCTAGTTGTGTCAACCACATAAAAACTCTTAGAGAATCTGTTAATATGAATGAGTCACCTAAAAGTAATAGTGTTCACAGAGAAGTTAGGAGTAGTGATGAACTCAAATAAGTATATTTTATTACTATCATTTATCCTATTAATTTGACTTGTTTTATCATATTATGTATGAGGATTGATACTTAATCGTTTACTTTTGTAATTCTCAGGTAAAAACAAGCATTTGGTGAAACTTAGCGATTATGGACTAAAAACGGAGTAAAATGATCAAGATTGGAATTGGTTGTTGGAATGAAGAGAATGAAGACCACTGCCTGACTTTGAAGAATGCGCCGCATGGATTTATCCCATGCGCCGCATATGAAACTTTGGTCAACGAAGAATAACCAACTTGTTCTGCTCCAGATGCGCCGCATCTCACTCATTACATGCGCCGCATCACTATTAATATTTCACCAGATACGATCCAAGATACAAGAGGACATGCGCCGCATCCAAAGATGAAGATACGCCGCATCTTCTGGCGGTGTACGAATATTCCTGAATATTATAATCTTGGACCCCACGCGAAGTTAAGTACATGCGCCGCATCTACTTAATAGATGCGCCGCATCTTACCCTCAGACAGAAACTATAAATACCCCAAGACCAGACGAATTTCTGAGTGCCATATATTATAACCGAAGACCGAAGACCAGAAACCTAGGACGAATTCAGTCAAGGTAGCAGCACAAGACACACCCAAATCAAAGATACAAGATCTGTAAGAAGGTGCTGCATGTGTTTAATTCATTAAGTAGTTTTGTTTTATTGTGTTAGTAAACTTTAATTCATCAAGATTGGTGGCTTGTGTAATGTGACAACGGAAAGGTTGCACTCCCTTAAAACTGCTTTCTCATCAATTAAAGTTTATATGTTTGTGTCATTGGTGACTTTTATTAGTGCATTGATAACCTCTGTGTCTAGCTGAGCGTTGATCGGGTCGCCATGCCTCTGCCCTCGCCTGTTTATTAGATGCCTATGTATTCTATGGTCTGTAGAAAAGTAGGAGAAAGATAAATAGGATAGTCATAAGTAATCATTAAGGGTTTACTCGCCGATAAGATTAGAACAAAAGAGAAAGGACTTAATCTCGGTGCGTTGCATCGAACTATACACTTCATATAACACTAGCAATAAAACAAGTGACAAACTACTTATCATAAGGACAGCCCTCTTATTGTCTCGAGTATTATCTGTGTACGTGTGTGCTACTTGCTGATTCGTGCCTATTGGTCTAGTTTATTATTTAATTGCAACAAAATCGTGCCAGTCTCTCAGGCTGAACCCCCTTGCGTTAGATTAGATTGTATAGCTAACTTAATATATTAAAATACTGATTAGAATAACTAGATAATACGTTCCACTCTTAGTGATCGACACTCTACTTACCATTATATTCATACTGACCGGGTACACTGCTCGTTAAGTGTGTGTGTTATTGATAAGTCGGCTAAATATAAATTTAAAACTTGAGTAGGCATTAAAACTGCTAAACCGCAACGACACATCACGCGCATCAAGTTTTTGGCGCCGCTGCCGGGGAGTGAATTGTTATTATCTGTTAGTTTGATTAGTATTTTAATTAGGTTTTTAATTTTTATCTAACCGCTAATTTTGTTGTGTATTAGATTAATTTGCATTCATTGTACTATTTTGCATATTTTCTGTTTTTGTGTGTTATTTGTTTGCTTTTGTTTATTTTTGTGTGTTTTTATTTGTTTTTATTTTTCGTATCTTGTGTGTTCTGCTATCGTTGTACTGAGCTAAATCGAACGATACGGCGCATCTGATTTATCAGATACGGCGTATTGCGTTCAAACTTTTATAAAATACAACGCGTTTAATTAATTCGATACGACGCATCTTTTCCCCAAAATACGGCGTATCTGTTTTTAATAGAAATTTTTTTTTCTAAACGTTAACGCGATACGACGCATCTGCTTTTGCAGATACGGCGTATCTATTATTTTAATTAAAAACAGTTTGCGAATTATTAAACAGATACGGCGCATCGATCTTTATCGATACGGCGTATCTTCTGAATCAAAAATCTTATATTCTGAAACGTAACGAAAATACGGCGCATTAACTTTTGTTAATACGACGCATTTAATTTTTATAAGTATATCGATTTCTGATAATTAAAACAGATACGGCGCATTCTAATTTCTAAGCGGCGTATCTATTTTCTGAAAAAAGTCTGATTTAATTTTAACGATTATAAGATACGGCGTATCCAACTTTTTGGATACGGCGCATCATCTACAGATATCAGTAACTTTTATTTTTCTTATCTCCGAACGGAAAATACTCTGACCTTTATACCTGGAAACTTTTACTTTGAAATCTACCTCTCTTTGATTTTCAGGAACAATGTTCGATATTTTCCCCAATTTGTTCGGAAGACCCCGAAGAAATCTTACCATGGAAGAGTTTGCACTACAAATAGCTAAAGCCAATGAAAAAGAACATCATGAAGCACGAAACTTTATTAATGAATTCAAAGGCAGCCATGAGCTGTTACTAAAGGAACAAAACAACATGATTTATGGATTGGCAATTGAAGTGCACCAATTGTCAACGGTGCTTAACAGTGTTCTTTTGGTAAGGCAAGACTTGAAAGGGATTACAACTAGAGGCGGAAAGTCAACCTTTCAAATCGGAGAGACACCCGAGGATGACGGTACAAACAAGATTTCCCCTGAATCTTTATCACCCGAGCAAGAGCAACCAAAAGAGAGTGATCCAGAACCAGTAATTAGAGAAGAACCTTCTGTTGAACCTAAACGATCAACACTACCTTTCCCACATAGGGTAAGAAAAGAGAAAGAAGATGCCTATCAAAAGAAATTCCTGGAGAATCTCAAGCAGCTGCAGCTAAGCATACCATTTATGGAAGCCCTGGTGCAAATGCCAAAATATGCTAAATATCTGAAGAGCTTGCTTACAAACAGGTCTAAACTCGAAGAGGCTTGCACAATAACAATGGGGAAAAGAAGCTCAGCTGCATTGCTCAACAAACTTCCGTCTAAAGAAAAAGATCCAGGGAGTTTCACTATTCCTTGTCAAATTAAAAATTTGCATATTGAAAATGCTTTAGCCGACCTAGGAGCTAGTATAAGTCTTATGCCCTCTTCTATGTATGATAAATTAGGTCTTGGTGAACCAAAACCTACTAGGATGTGCTTAGAACTAGCTGATAGGTCCATACAATACCCATTAGGAATAGCTGAAAATATATTAATAAAAGTTGATAAATTTGAATTACCTATCGACTTCGTTATCCTCGATATGCCTGAAAATTCTAGAACTCCTATAATATTAGGACGACCATTTTTAGCCACTGCTAGGGCCATAATCGATGTTTTTAATAAAAAGATAACTCTCACCATAGGAAAAGATGAGGTTGAGTTTAACATGGAACAATCTATGAGTAAAAATAATTCCGATGACGATGAATGCTATAATATCGATGTTTCTGATGACACGATTAATCAATTTACTCATAAATTGTTAAAAAGTAATTTACTTGATTCTTTTCTGCTTAAAAATCTTGAAAACACAATTGCTATAGAAGATCAAGTTGAAGAGAATACTATTGGTGATGATTTAGCTACTGGCTCTGCTGTATTTAACGCCATGCGGCGCATCGAAAATATCGATGCGGCGCATCTATCTGATGACAGCAGCGATATAGTTAAAGAACAAGTTTATTCCGCTAATGCTACTGAAATTGATAATGTTAAACCTGTGCTTAAGGATCTCCCTTCTACTTTGGAGTATGCCTACCTAAATGGGAACACTGATTCGCCCGTTATTATTGCATCTGATTTAACGCCAAAAGAAAAGGAATCACTTTTGCAGGTACTGTATAAACGAAAAGGAGCATTAGCGTGGAGTATGTCTGATATTAAGGGAATTAGCCCGTCATTTTGTACGCACAAAATCCTTATGGAAGATGAATTCAAGCCAACTATCCAACCTCAAAGGCGCTTGAATCCAAAAGTCCAAGATGTGGTGAAAAATGAAATTCTGAAATTACTTGACTCCGGACTTATCTACCCAATTTCTGACAGCTCGTGGGTCAGTCCTATCCACGTCGTACCAAAAAAGGGAGGAATGACGGTAGTACTCAATGACGATAATGAACCAATTCCCTCAAGAACTGTTACCGGATGGAGAGTTTGCATCGACTACCGCAAACTCAATGATGCTACGCGAAAAGATCACTTCCCTCTTCCATTTATTGATCAAATGTTAGAAAGACTATCTGGTCATGATTATTATTGTTTTTTAGATGGTTTTTCAGGTTTCTTCCAAATACCAATTGACCCTGAAGATCAAGAGAAGACGACTTTCACCTGCCCTTATGGAACCTTCGCCTATAGGAGAATGCCGTTCGGGCTATGAAACGCCCCTGCTACTTTCCAACGTTGTATGACGGCTATCTTCCATGATATGGTAGAAGACTTTATGGAAGTCTTCATGGACGACTTCTCGGTGTTCGGTAACTCATTTAGTGATTGTCTCTTTAAACTTGATAAAATGCTTGCTAGGTGTGAAGAAACTAACCTTGTTCTTAATTGGGAAAAATGTCACTTTATGGTTAGAGAGGGAATTGTGTTAGGACATAAGATTTCTGGGAAAGGTATAGAAGTCGATAAAGCTAAAATTGATGTAATTGCTAAACTACCTTACCCCACTAATGTAAAAGGTGTTAGAAGTTTTTTAGGGCATGCGGGATTTTATCGTAGGTTCATAAAGGATTTTTCAATGATATTTAGGCCTATGACCCAATTATTGCTAAAAGATGCGAAGTTTAATTTTTCTGAAGATTGCAAAAAGGCATTTAATATACTTAAAGAAAAACTAACTTCCGCACCTATTATAATTTCGCTGGATTGGAATTTGCCTTTTGAACTAATGTGTGATGCTAGTGATTATGTTGTTAGAGCTGTACTTGGTCAAAAGATAGATAAGAAATTTAAGCCAATTTATTATGCTAGCAAAACATTGAATAATGCCCAAGAACACTACACCACCACGGAAAAAGAACTTTTAGCAGTAGTTTTTGCATTCGATAAATTTAGATCATATCTTATATTGTCAAAAACTATGGTTTACACTGACCATTCTGCTTTGAAGTATTTGTTCAATAAACAGGATGCCAAGCCGAGGCTTATTAGGTGGGTTTTATTGCTCCAAGGATTCGATATTGAAATTAAAGATAAAAAGGGTGCCGAGAATCTAGCCGCTGACCACTTATCTAGACTTGAAAACCCTAATATGGAGATGCTTGACGAACGGGAAATAGCCGATGACTTTCCTGATGAACACCTCATGATGGTAGGAATTAAGAGCAATAATAATGGACCGTGGTATGCCGTCTATATAAACTTTATTGTTGCAAATGAAATTCCAAAAGGGCTAACATCCGATGAGAAAAGAAGGTTTCTAACTCGCGCTAGCGAGTATATTTGGGATGAACCTTATGCCTTTAAATTATGTCCTGACAATATTATACGAAGATGCGTAGATGGTGATGACATCCCAGCAATATTGGCACATTGCCATTCAGGGCCAACGGGGGGACATCACGGTGCAGTCGTCACAAGAAGAAAGATCCTTGATGCGGGATTTTATTGGCCCACTATGTTGGATGATGCAAAAGATTATATAAAAGGATGTGATGCGTGTCAACGATCCGGGAATATAACATCAAGAAACGAAATGCCACAAAATTATATCCATGTGTGTGAAGTTTTCGACATATGGGGATTGGACTTCATCGGACCGTTTCCTGAATCTAAAGGTAATAAATATATTTTGGTTGCTGTTGATTACGTATCAAAATGGGTCGAAGCGCAAGCATTACCAACAAACGACAGCAAGGTAGTACTTAAGTTTTTACAAAGTTTGTTCTCTAGATTTGGAATTCCTAAAGCATTGATTAGTGATAGGGGGACACACTTTTGTAATCATCATCTGGGAAGAGCCTTGCAAAAATATGGAGTATATCATAGGGTTTCCACCGCGTACCATCCTCAATCCAATGGGCAAACTGAAGTAACCAATAGGGCTATTAAGCGAATTCTTGAAAAAACGACTGGATATAATCCTAAAGGGTGGTCTGACAAGTTAAATGATGCTTTATGGGCATTCCGTACTGCCTATAAGACACCAACGGGATGTACTCCGTTTCGTCTTGTATACGGAAAAGCATGCCACCTACCGGTCGAAATTGAACAAAGTGCATATTGGGCTTTGACTAATTGTAATATGGATATGGAAGCTGCAACGAAGAACCGTTTCATGGAACTTAATGAACTCTATGAACTAAGAGATGAGGCCTACAAAAATACTAAGATCTACAAAGATCTACAAAGAAAGAACTAAAAGATGGCATGACTCGAGGTTACGTGGAGATAAAACGTTTACTATTGGAGAGAAAGTGCTACTATTTAATTCTAGATTAAAGATGTATCCTGGTAAACTTAAATCAAGATGGACGGGTCCGTTCGTTGTCAAGAAAGTGTATCCATATGGAACTATTGAAATATGCGATAAAAATGGTTATATATTCAAAGTAAACGGGCAACGTGTGAAGAAATACTTTGATAATAAAATTAAGGATAATGAGAACGAGGTGGTGGAGTTTGAACCCTACGTATTGGAATGAAGAGCTGAACGTGAGTCTAACTTGAAGACTCTGGAATAAAGACAAGTGCTTACCGGGAGACAACCCGGATTTATCTTTTAATCTTCTGTTTGTGTTGAGTCAGTCAGACCGCCGAGGATACGGCGCATCTCAATCCTGAGATGCGACGCATCTCCTGCAAATGGTCATATCTTATTTTTCTGCATATTTTTATTTTCGACTTTAAAACTTTTTATCAGTTTATTTTAAATGCGGCGCATCCCTGGTTAAGGATGCGGCGCATCTTTTATTCTGATCCGTAATTATTCCAGGCTCGATACGGCGTATCTTCTTCCATAAGATACGGCGCATCGACTGACCTGATGATTTTCATTTTTATCTTTTATGTTTTATTTTTATCTAACTACTAATGTATTATGCAAGTTGAACCTTTCTTACCTTAGGTGTGTTTTGAAGCCTTGGTGGTATTATAGATTCCTGCATTTCCTGTGGATACATCTCATATGAAGCTTAAACGTTCTAATCCACAAGAAAGATGATTTTTGCTCTTATACTAATGGAGGATCATACCGAGCAAATCTCAGGGGAGTTTTTCTGTTCTAATTCTTTTATTTTCCAGTTTTTAACCTTTATTACAAACAACGAGGACGTTGTTTAACTTAAGTGGGGGGATTGGAGAATTAGAACACTTAACACTTACTTGTCCTAAAACTTTTCAAAATATGCTTAAAATGTGCTTAATATATCAAAATTTAAAAATTTTTAGCATGTTTTTGTTTAAAGTCTAAGTTGCATAGCTGCACACATGACGTTATTTTCAAAAATTGTGATTTTTCAAAATTCACAAATCTATGAGTGTGCCGGTGACTTGTAAACTTTAGAACTTGGCTTGTATACTATTCGAGACCACCATAATAAGTATTATTTTATATAATTGGAATGACTTGTCTAACTTGGTAAATTTCTAGGATTACACCCAAAAAGCCTTATATGTTATGTGTTATTAGCTAACTACACTGGTTAGTTAACCCCCGTATAAACCTTTTGTTACTCTCACTTTTAGAGTAAGATACCCCTAGAAAAACACTCAGAGCCATTCCTTTCGTTTCTTACACCAATGTTTAAAATGTTTCGTTACACCTTAAACCTTAGCCTACCCTGTAGATTAGAATCCGTGGTTGGTTAATTGCTATAGGCAAAGTGTGTTTCCTTACATTACCTGTGTTCGCGTGCGTAATTCATTATCTATGGTTAGGTCGGGAAATTGCACAATGCAATTGGAGTGAAAGTAAATATTGTATATTTTTGAGTTTATTTTTCGTGTGTTTACTACTTTCACTATTACCGTTATTTCTGAAGTCATGAAAAGTATGGAAAAATTATCCAGAATTATCATTATAGTGATGTGGTGAAATTTTACACATCTTTGTTTATATATAAAAAAAAAAAAAAAAAAAAAAAAAAAAAAAAAAAAAAAAATTTCGAAAAAATGAGAAAAGAAAAAGAAAAAAGAAGAGTTGGATGTTTGATTAAACCAACGATGTAAAGTTATGTAAGTGGTCGATATCACCACTAATTGTTGTATATTATATCTATGGATTGAATGGGAGTTGGCAGTTATGGGAACGTCAACTAAGGTTTATTCTTTGATTAAGATCTTGTTGAGTATAATTCGTGTCTACCTAAAGCATGTGTTTCAATTGTTAAAGCGTGAGTTATTCAATGATATGAGTCTTATTCATTTGATGGTTGGGATAGTGATTAACCACACTTAGGATTTTAATTTATTTGTTTTGTTTATTTTTTATTTTACACCAATTTATATCCCAAAATTTATCCATGCCCTGTATTATTCTTTATCCAACCAAACCTTTGATTTATTGAGATTAGGGATTTGAGCAATCTTAAGTATCGTAGTCGTGGATTCGGCTATGTATTTATGATTTTGTCGCCCTTTTTGATATATTATTATTGGTGAAGTTTGGACCTATCTTTAGCCTGTTCGAGTTAAGGATTTGAGCAATTGCAAGTATCGTGTTCGTGGATTCGATCATGTATTTGTGATTTTGTCGCCTTTTCTGGAATTTGAGATCGATGGAGATTAAGAATAATTAACCCTTAAGCCTAAAAAACCCTTTTTACCGCTTTAGACTTGTTATTCCTTAGCTTTAGTGGTGGAGATGTGTATACTTGCCAAGCTTATGATAGAATATTCATCGCGACTGGACAGTTAAACGATTAGATTTGCTTTTATCAGATTATTTTATTTTACTTCTAATTCGTTAAGTGTATAGTTGTGTGATTATGATAAAACGAATACATGCTTAAATATAAAAATACATCCTAATGTCTTTTAGGATACATTTTCATAAGTTTTAATCTAAGGTTTACTTGGGGACAAGTAAAGTTCAAGTGGGGGGATATTTGATGAACTCAAATAAGTACATTTTATTACTATCATTTATCCTATTAATTTGACTTGTTTTATCATATTATGTATGAGGATTGATACTTAATCGTTTACTTTTGTAATTCTCAGGTAAAAACAAGCATTTGGTGAAACTTAGCGATTATGGACTAAAAACGGAGTAAAATGATCAAGATTGGAATTGGTTGTTGGAATGAAGAGAATGAAGACCACTGCCTGACTTTGAAGAATGCGCCGCATGGATTTATCCCATGCGCCGCATATGAAACTTTGGTCAACGAAGAATAACCAACTTGTTCTGCTCCAGATGCGCCGCATCTCACTCATTACATGCGCCGCATCACTATTAATATTTCACCAGATACGATCCAAGATACAAGAGGACATGCGCCGCATCCAAAGATGAAGATACGCCGCATCTTCTGGCGGTGTACGAATATTCCTGAATATTATAATCTTGGACCCCACGCGAAGTTAAGTACATGCGCCGCATCTACTTAATAGATGCGCCGCATCTTACCCTCAGACAGAAACTATAAATACCCCAAGACCAGACGAATTTCTGAGTGCCATATATTATAACCGAAGACCGAAGACCAGAAACCTAGGACGAATTCAGTCAAGGTAGCAGCACAAGACACACCCAAATCAAAGATACAAGAGCTGTAAGAAGGTGCTGCATGTGTTTAATTCATTAAGTAGTTTTGTTTTATTGTGTTAGTAAACTTTAATTCATCAAGATTGGTGGCTTGTGTAATGTGACAACGGAAAGGTTGCACTCCCTTAAAACTGCTTTCTCATCAATTAAAGTTTATATGTTTGTGTCATTGGTGACTTTTATTAGTGCATTGATAACCTCTGTGTCTAGCTGAGCGTTGATCGGGTCGCCATGCCTCTGCCCTCGCCTGTTTATTAGATGCCTATGTATTCTATGGTCTGTAGAAAAGTAGGAGAAAGATAAACGGGATAGTCATAAGTAATCATTAAGGGTTTACTCGCCGATAAGATTAGAACCAACGAGAAAGGACTTAATCTCGGTGCGTTGCATCGAACTATACACTTCATATAACACTAGCAATAAAACAAGTGACAAACTACTTATCATAAGGACAGCCCTCTTATTGTCTCGAGTATTTATCTGTGTACGTGTGTGCTACTTGCTGATTCGTGCCTATTGGTCTAGTTTATTATTTAATTGCAACAAAATCGTGCCAGTCTCTCAGGCTGAACCCCCTTGCGTTAGATTAGATTGTATAGCTAACTTAATATATTAAAATACTGATTAGAATAACTAGATAATACGTTCCACTCTTAGTGATCGACACTCTACTTACCATTATATTCATACTGACCGGGTACACTGCTCGTTAAGTGTGTGTGTTATTGATAAGTCGGCTAAATATAAATTTAAAACTTGAGTAGGCATTAAAACTGCTAAACCGCAACGACACATCACGCGCATCAAGTAGCTACACTTACACTCCTAAGAGATGTTTTGTTTGTGGAAGTATAAGTCACTTGATTAGAGATTGTGACTTTCATGAGAAGAGAATGAAAAGAGAGGCTGAGCTTAAAAGGAATGTGAATATGGGTCATGTTAATAATAAACCAGTGTGGAATAATTCTAACAGAATAAATCATGCCAACCAATTTGCCCCCAGACCAGCCCAACATGTTAACTCTACCCGACCAAACATTAATTCTGGTAGACAACAAGTTAATACTGGTAGACCAAACTTTAATGTTAATTCTGGTAGACCAAATATTAAGTCTGGTTTAAGGAACTTTAATTTGGGTAGGCAAAAATTTAATTCTGTGAGGCCTAATGTAAATTCTGGTTATGTTAATCAAGTGAGACCAAGACAGCCTTTCCAAATACCACAGGTGAATCAAAGAAATCAATTTTATAAACCTCATTCACCTGTGAGGAGACAAATTGCTAAGAATATAGCAAGACCTTCAAATTCAAATGTTGTAAAGGGTAATGGGGGTTCTGCTGTTAAGCCCTCAGCATGTTGGTCTTGGGATCCATTCAAGAATGAATATACTTATAAATCCCAAAGCAACAGTGGATCAGTTTCATATAAGACTTTCAAATATGTTGATCCACAAGGCGGACCCAAGCCTACTCAGGCCTAGGTTCCTAAGAGAAACTAGTTTCTCTTTCTTTTATGTAAAGTTTGTATTCTAACCAGAACTTAGTTTAATTTTTTTTTAATTTCTAGTAGTTTAATGGTTTTCAACTTTACTAGTACGATTGTTTCTTTGTGTTCTGTGTTTAACTTTGTTTTGCAGCTGTCAAACATTTATTGTTGCTAATGATTTTCATTTGGCAAAGATAAAACAAAAGGACCTTGAAATTTTTTATTCATGATCATTAAGTTACATTCAAGGCTGCTGCTTACAACACATAACAAGATAAAAAGCCTAATCATAAACAAGCCAAACGTCACCACCTACATCTTCCTTTTTCCCTTGTCCTTCAAATCAGGCATGGTTTTCTTGGTCCCTTTCTCCCCAAGTAGATCTCTCACTTTTGGGCTTAAGAGTCCTAGAACCTGCTTGTTTGGATTTGGATGAGGCATCACAATGCTTTTCTTAGAAGACACATCTTTTGAAGTCTCTGCTGCTTCATCCTCTGGTTCTTGTGTAGTAAGATCATAAGAAGCTAGCCAACGCTTAAGAATTGTCTTCTTTGATACCTTGTTCCTTAGGCGTGAGGTGTAGCCTGGTGGAAAATAGCCAGCCCATCCTCCATCAGAAGAATCCGAAGATGAATTGGATGCATGCCAAGATGAATCGGATGAAATCTCAACAATCTCTGATGGAGAAGGATTCATTGTGCTAAAAGATTTTCTTTTGATTTGTGATGGTTTTGTGATGAAACTATGGGCGTTTTTATAGAGTTAATCAAGGTTAAAGGCTATTAAATACTAGGTTGGTGCATAAATTAATTTTCTTGAAGGAAATGAATTAATTGTACTTTTGGAAAGTTGACCAAAGTTTTAATTTTTTTTAAGTTAAGTGTCGTAGTGATAAAAAATAAATAAAAAAATAAAAAAATAAAAATAAATAAAAAATAATTGGTGTCTACACTTAAGGGGAGGTAATGTACATTTATGGGGAGGTTAAATGTAAAATTACTAGGATCTTTCTTTAAAAGTTGGGTAGCCTTAAGTGTTAAATCTGGTTGTTTCTTGATTGCAATTTTGCTTGCTTTGTCTCTTTTTCTTGCTGTTGGGACTAACATTTGCAGAGAATCATGGATTGGGGATGGATCGAAGCCTCTTTGTTACTTAATAAAGTGTGTAAGTCAACATCTTTGGTAAAGTCTGGTAGGTGAGTGATTAAGTCGGGTTAACCAATTTTAAGTCTTGTAGTGTAAACAGAGTAATAAAATATTACCGTTAGGTCTGGTCTGTCAGACTAACGCGTTTTTATATAAAATTTTACCGTTAAAGATTTTTCGAGACTAAGAAGTATATAAGGGTAAAATTGATCAAATTTTTCTCACTTTTATCTTTATTTACTTCCAAATTTAAATTACAATATTTTCGGTAACTACTCTGCTTCTCAACTACAACTTAGTCAAATAACTAACTTAATTCAACCCGAATTATCTCATTCTCTCATCCATGGCTGCCCTAAAGTTTGTTGACAAACACAACCAAGTTGGATATTTGAAGAAACCAACTCAAAGTGCCGGCTTTGAAGAAATTGTGGACTTTATGCGTGGCTCGTACATTCGGTATGCTTTACTTCATAATCCCACCATTTATGCATCCCTTGTCAGGCAGTTTTGGGGGTCGGTTACCTCTGATACTCTTGATGATGGGACACCATGCTTAAGGGCAACTATTGATACCATTGAGTTTACTGTTACTGAAGCATCCATAAGGAGTAGTCTTCAAATGGATGATGCTTCAGGGGAATTTGATATGTCGCGTGAGGATGTTTTAGAAGGAATGCAAAACATAGGTTATCCCACTGATGGTTCTTTTACTTTTTGGAAAAACTATTTTACACCACAGTGGAGGTTTTTAGTCCATCATCTACTCCAATGCCTAAGTTCCAAAAGTGGTGGATGGGATCAGTTTTGTAGCAAAATTGCTGCTGCATTGATCTGTCTATCCACTGGAAGGACTTTTAATATCTCAAAACTTATTTTTGAAGGCATGGAGTCAAATGTTAAAAAGCCTAAGTTTTTTATGTATCCAAGATTTTTGCAAATGGTTCTCAACTTTGAAATAGCAAATAAAGTGCAAACATATGAATGTGTGGCTTTCACAGCCAAATTATTTGCTAACATGAAGAGAAATTTCAAAGGGGCCCATAGGCCTTTACTTCCTTCTATGCTTGTTGGTACTAACAATGCAGGTACATCTGAGGATATACAAGAGTCATCTGATGAGGAGCAATCTCAGGAACAACCAAGATCCCCAACTCCCACACCCATACCTACACCAACACCTTCACCACAACCCAGTTCTTCATCTGCTGAGAGCCAACCTACTCCTATCCCACAGTCACCTCCATCACATGTTCCAAGTCCTGCACAGGAGGAGGAATGTGCCTCAATGTCTGTGGAAGAGATTCAAACATTGGTTCCAACTTTGCTTAAGAAGGTGACTACTTTGGAGAAGTCAAATAAGGCACTCAGTAAAGCTGTTATCACTTTGGTGAAGAAAGTGAAGAAAATGGAAAAGGCTATGAAGGATCAGGGTGTTCAATTTGATGACCAGGAAGAAGAAGCTGAAAATTCTTCCAAACAGGGGAGGAATTTAGAAGCAGAGCACATATTTCAAACACCAGTTCAAGAGAAAGTTACAACTTTTAGTCCAGAAGCAATGGAAGTAGCAGAGACATTGGCTTAATCCTTAGGCAAGATCAAAGAGAAGAAAAAGGGGAGAAAACTAATTCTAACTGACAAGGATTCTGCTGAGGAAGGAGTTGATAAGTCTGCTGCAAAGTCTAGTAGAGTTGGGTCTGAAAATGAAATTAGTTCTGGTCATGTTAGTTCTGGTTGGGATAAGTCTGGTTATGATGTTGAGTCTAGTCAAGGGATTGCTGGTACTAAAAGAAAAGGGAAGGAGATTCTTGTTGAAGCTCCTCAAACTAAGAAAAAGAAAAGTCAAATACTTGAGGAACAAGCAAGCTTGGCTGAAATAGAAAGAATTAAGGCTAAAGATCTGGAAGAAAAGGAAAAAGAAGAAGCACAGATAAGACAAGATGCTCTGTTGGCTAGAGAAGTGGCACTTCAAGATACAGATGATGTGATGAGCTTAATTGAAAATGATGCTGAAGTAAAAGCAAAGTATGAAGAACTCAAAACTATTCCAGGATTGTCTACTGGAGAAAGAGCTAGGCAGCTAGCAGAGTTCATAAATTCTAGAGGGGATAATGAAATCTTAGGGGACTTCATAGCAAAAGTGAGATCAAAGAAGCAAGTTCCCAAGAAGCTTGGAAAGAATGAGATCAGACACTGTATGAGAATATACCTGAAGAACATGATGCATCTTTCAATCGAAAATATGAAGGGAATGTCATTTGAAGATATTCAAGAAAGGTATATAAGAGCTTTTGAAAGAGATCATGGATACAGACCTTTGGATTATGAAGATGCACAAAGATGGTGTTTTAAGGAAAGGAATATTCCAAAGGAACAGGGTGAACAGCCAAGAATCAGATTGAGTAGTCATGATACAGTATTTGAACCTGTGCAAGAAGCTGAGCAGCAAATTGAAAAGGAGTCAGAAGTTGAGAAGGCTTCAACTGAACCTGTGAATGAGCCTAAAATTGTGACATGGAAAAGAAGAAAAAGCATGTCAAGAAAAAGGAAACCTAAGAAGGTGGGTGAAGATGATGAATCAGAAGAAGAACCTTCATCTGAAGGAGTAACTATGGGTAAAATTGAGAGTTCAAAGGAACCAGCCAAAGTAGTTGCTTATCAAATTATTAAGAATGGGAGAAAGGCTGCATATAGCATAATAAGGGAAGATCATTCTAACATTGTGTATGTTAATTTTTTTGGAATATTAAATGATGTGAACAGAGAGGATCTTCATGAACTTTATAAGTTGGTGAATATTAAACATGGAGATAATCCACCAGAAGATGATTTTGAAAGAGTGTTCTGGGGTGATCTAAAAATTATGTTTGAACCTCCAACTGAATTAGATGTGGTATGGCAGCTTCCTGAGCAGAAAAAGCTTATCAGTTGGAGATATTTTCACAACTGCAGAGTACATTGTTTGTCTCTGCAAGGAGCTGAAGTATATATGCTTGCAGAAGTGGAATATCCACTTTCACCTTCTATCTGCAAAGAAATGTTGAATAAGAAATTATCTGCAAATAAGAAAGATGAAGTATATGAGCAGATTTTGGATTTAATCAAGACACAGTCTTTAAAGGAGACATTGCTGGATTAAGTGTTTGAAAGAATTTTCTTTAAGTTGTTAAGTGAGACTATTGGAACTTCTCACTTGGTGGAGGTGCATAGCACTAACACAACAAAAGGTTATCAGTCCACCTTGTCTGACCCACACAAGGACTGGCTAATCCTGAGCAAACGACTACAGGTAAAGATAGCTCAAATCCGTTTATGGCTGACAATTTGCCAAAAATTGTATGGTATTCAACTCACCATATCTAAGATTAGTGAAGAGTTGACTAGCTCACAAGGTTATGGCTTGTGGTAAAGGCTGTGGAAAACCATAAATGGTAACCAATTCACCAAGGTGAGGTGAAATTCCACCAAAGAATTGGCTAGTCCAAAAGGGTACAGCTTTTGGTAAAGACATAACAAATCTATTGATAGTTGATGATTTACTAAAAATCATATGGTTATCAATGTACCATGGTCTTACACACCAAAACATTTGGCTACTCCAGTAGTGATGGCTATTGGTAAAGAGACATCAAATCCATTAATTTTCAATGATTCACCTCTCACAGGAGTTAATACACCTGGAAGTGATGAGAATAGATATGAAACTTAATATGAATTGATGTACAAAATGTCATGGTTGCTGGAAAGATCAAGTGAAATGCATATCAGATGCTAAGAAGATCAAGTTGCTGCACAAATACTCAAATTTGCAGATTTCAAGTGTTTTGAAGATCAAGATAATTCCAATCCTCATAAGCTTATTCAGAAGGAACTTGAAGTTCATGGAACATGAAGATCAAGTTAGGGGAGGATTGTTGGGAATTATCACAAGGTACGAGGAAGACCAAGTGAAGACAGACTTAAGTCTGGTAGTTACATTATTAAGTCTGGTCATGGTTAAGTCTGGTAATGTAAATGTTAAGTCTGGTAATTGTATTAAGTCTGGTTGATTTGTTAGTTAAGTCTGGTCAGTGAAAATAGGAAAGTTTGTTAGATATAAGTTAGGAAAAGATATGTATGAGTTAGGTATCTTTATAGAAGATACGTGATATCTTTTCACACGGTTTTGTAATTAGGGTTTCCTTCAAGTATAAAAGGAGCCCTAAGGATCATTATTATGTACGTATGTAAGTACGAATTGTGTGAGTTAGTAATATATATACGAAGTTAGTGATAACTCGGTGTTCTTCCTTGTTCTTGTTAATATTCCGCGTTAACATTAACAAATTGTTAAGAGTTTCTCACTTGGATTGATTTGGATTTATTCAAGTCATCCACTAAGTAATCAAAGGCTACTTAGAGATCCATACAAATCGTGGACCTACACCCTTGCCCAAGCAAAATGAAAAATAAAATATTGTTGATAAAGGAAAAGCGGTCGTCGAAACACCAAAAGTGATAGCACTTGGCCTTTATAGGATTAGTCCCACTATTGCGTCTGCCTCCACATCTAAAACATATGTGACAAACGACAAGAACGTAAAAGATAATCCAAAAGAGACTAGGAAAGCTAAAACAACTTCTAACGACAAAAATGTGAATCCTAATGCTTGTGCCTTACCTTCTATAGGAATAGAAAGCACCTCTAGGAGCAGCATACTACAGCCTAGGAGCAATACAAAGAACAATATAGTCTCGCCTATCTCTAAGAGTAGATGCCTGAATAAAGTTGAAGAAGTAGAAGAACACCCTAGGAATTTACCGCTTTGTAATAAGAGACATATGTCATCTGAATGTAATGTCAAAAGTACTGTTTCTAATGCATATAATGACTTTGTTTGTTTAATGTGCAAGAAATGTTTATCTAATGATATTTGTCATGATTATGTTTCTAAAAATGTGACTGCTACACCTGAATAGAAGAACGTTCCAAAAGGAACTAGTGCTAGATCTAGATCAATAGGAAGACTAATTGCACGATTTAGGTCATCCACTAGTAGTCAAATGCCTAGGAAGTATCTTAAGTATTGTGTATGGAAACCAACGGGTAGAGAGTTCATACTCCAGAATGGCAAATTGAAAGCTGTTCAAATTGAACCAGTAGAAACTTTCTATAAGTGTGATTTGGATTTTACCCCTAACCACATGGAACTAAATTCAAAATGGTTTCCAAAAACAAACTCTTCTGTTCTTCGTAGGTTATCGAAATATGTCTTTGGATCGTCGACTCGGGCTGCTCCAAGCACATGACTGGGAATCTAAAGCTGCTGATCAATTTCGTCTGAAAATTCATGGGAACTGTACACTTTGGAAATGATCATGTAGCAGCTATTCTGGGTTATGGAGATCTTCAGTTTGGAAATTATTTAATCACTCGAGTTTACTACGTCGAAGGGTTGGGACACAATTTGTTTTTAGTCGGGCAGTTTTGTGATGCAGATTTAGAGGTTGCACTTAGGAAAAACACGTGCTTTGTTAGAAATTTGTATGGCGATGATCTCTTAGCTGAAAATCGCGGCACCAACCTATATGCTATCGGCATCAACCAAATGGCCTCTTCATCACAAGTCTGTCTTATGACAAGAGCATCTGGCACAAAGTCCTGGCTGTGGCATAAAAGATTATCCTATCTCAATTTCGACACCATCAACAAATTAGCCAAAGACAACATTGTCAACGGACTCCCTAAGTTCAAGTACACCAAGGAACACCTATGTCCATCTTGTGAACTTGGAAAAAGCAAAAGGGCATCATATAAACCCAAAACCGTACCTATTTGGGAAGCACGATTACATATGTTGCACATGGACTTATGTGGCCCAATGAGAGTTGAAAGCATAAACGAAAAGAGGTATATTCTTGTTATCGTCGATGACTATTCAAGATATACATGGGTAAAGTTTCTGAGGTCAAAAGACAAAACACCAGGCCTCATCATCACCTTTCTGAAGCGTATTCAAGTCCTACTTCAAGCTCCAGTAAGAATTGTAAGAACAGACAACAACACATAATTCACAAATCAGGAGTTAAGAACTTATTTTGAAGATGCTGGCATCACACATCAGATATCGATTATTAGAACTCCACAGCAGAATGGGGTAGTTGGAAGAAAAAATCGAACTCTTGTGGAAGCTGCTCGCACTATGCTAATTTATTCTAGTGCACCGTTATTCTTATGGGCCGATGTCGTTGCCACTGCTTGTTTCACTCCGAACCATTCCCTAATCCATCCAAGATTCAATAAAACACCATATGAAATAGTGAACAACAGAAAACCTGATATCTCTTACCTTCACGTGTTTTGTGCTTTGTGCTATCCAACGAACGACGGAGAAGATCTAGGAAACGTGAAAGCTAAGGGTGATATTGGAATCTTCATTGGATACTCAGAAAACTCGAGGGCATTCACAGTCTATAACAGAAGAACAAAAAGTATAATGGAGATGATGAATGTGAAGTTTGACGAGATTTCACAAATGGCTTCTGAGAGATTCGCTCTAGAGCCCGCGCTTAACCCAATGGCTTCTAATCAAAACCGATTAGGACCCGCACCAAACCCGCAGACTTCTGGACACATTAGTTCAGGACTCGTACCTCAATCAACAACCACTAACAAACCTTCAGAACAAGAACTGGAAAATTTCTTTGAGTTAGTGTTTGATGAATACTATGGTGGAACTACGACAAATGCATCACAACATCATTTCGCTGCACCCGCTCAAAACCATCAACCACCACCACCACCACAAGATGCATCTACTACAATCGAAGCTGACGCACCAACTCCCTCAACATCATCTACATCTACTCCAACAACTCTAGTATTTGAAATTATTCTACCAAGAGTTGATGAGCAAAACCAAAGTACACCATTTCAAGAAGAACAAACACATAACAAAAACGATGCTGCGTTAGAAGAAGAGGTATTTGAAAACCCGTTTGCAACGGACTCTGCTGAATCATCTTCAAGGTTAGAAGAACCATCTAACACGCATACGTTAAACCCACAGTACCCTTCTACACTCAAATGGACAAAAGACCATCCAATTGAACAAGTTATTGGTGAACCTTCGAGGCCTGTTCAGACGAGAAAACAACTTGCCACAGACCATGAAATGTGCATCTAAATTTGCTCAATAAGCCTCAAAGAACTAAAGAACATTCGGGAAGCAATGGCGGAAAACGCATGGATAGAAGCGATGCAGGAGGAAATTCTTTAATACCAATTACATGATAGTTGGGAATAAGTTCCAAGACCACTGGACAAACTTATCATTGATCTCAAATGGTTATGGAAGAACAAAAAGAGTGAAGAAATGACTGTAATTCGCAATAAAGCTCGTCTCGTGACTATAGGATTCTGACAGGAAGAAGGGATAGATTTTGAAGAATCATTCACGCCAGTAGCAAGACTTGAAGTAGTCAGGATTTTCTTAGCCTATGCAGCTCACAAAAACATCACAGTATATCAGATGGACATCAAGACGGCATTCTTGAATGGAACTCTGAAAGAAGAAGTGTATGTGAGTCAGCTAGAAGGATTCATTGACAAGGAACATCCAGACTATGTCTACAAGCTAAAGAAAGCCATTTATGGTTTAAAACAAGCTTTAAGAGCATGGTATGACGAACTATCATCTTTCCTGATCAAAAACAATTTCACCAAAGGAACTGTTGATCCTACCTTGTTTACTAGGAAATACAAAGATGACATTTTGATTGAATCATTCAAAACATTTTGAAAATCTCATGAAAAGAAAATTTGAAATGTCCATGATGGGGGAACTTAAAATCTTTCTTGGTTTACAAATACACCAATCCCCTCGTGGTATTTTTAATAATCAAGCTAAATATACAATTGAGATTTTGAAAAAACATGGTATGGAAAATTGTGATTCTGCTGGTACACCAATGGTCACTTTGCAAAAAATCAGTGCTGATTTATTTGGGAAACCCATCGATCCGAAGAAATATCGGAGCATGATTGGTTCTCTCATGTACCTTACTGCTAGTCGACCCGACATTCATTTTGTTGTTTTCTTATTAGCAAGGTTTCAGGCAAGGCCTACCGAACTTCACCTCCAAGAGGTTAAACGGATCTTTCGGTACCTACGAAGAACCATTAACATGGGACTTTGGTATCCGAAGGATTCCGAGTTTAAACTAATAGCATTTTTAGATGCCGATCATGCAGGTTGCCAAGTTACAGCAAAAAGTACATCAGGTGGAGCACAATTTTTGGGTGAAAAGCTAGTAGGCTGGTTATCAAGAAACAAGACTGTACTGCATTATCAACCGCAGAAGTATGTGTCTCTATCTGCGTGTTTTGCCCAAGTTCTATGGATGAGGAAACAACTCACAGATTATGGCTTTACTTTCGATAAAATACCTTTTTATTGTTATTCGAAAAGTGTCATAGCTATCTCGTGCAATCCAGTACAACATTCGAAGACCGAGCATATTCGAGTCCACTATCACTTCATCAAAAAACACGTAGAAGAGGGTACTGTTGAATTATTTTTCGTGAAGACGGTTTACCAACTCGCCGATCTATTAACTAAAGCCCTTCCAAAAGATAGGTTTGACGATTTAGTTCGACGAATTGGCATGCGAAGCCTAACTCCTGAGGAGCTAGAACATCTTCTCGAATCTTCTTGAAAAATATCTTTCAAAAAGCTTGGTTGTAAATATTTTTGAAAAACAAAATACAAAATTTGAAAAACCAACAAAAACAAAATACAAAAATAGAAAATTTTCAAAAATAAAAAAATATTCTTCTCACGACATGTCTCTCGTATAATCGATATTCTGTACGTTTCTAGAAATGTCATTCAACAATGATACGGATATGTACAGATGCTTGAGTGAGAGTTCACTAAAATGTTTTCTAAAACATGTCATTTTCTCAAAATTTTCTTAAACAATGGCTTTCGTATACTTCAATACGAAACCCGGACTTAAATGATGACTTCTGATTATTTCAGATCAGGACTCGTAATATCAAAGACGAAATCATTTTCAAAAAGTTCGAGTCTAAATAAACGAAAAGATTTCAAACAAAAACTTATTTTTACAAAAAGACTTGTGTACCTCTAAGTACATAACTCACGTTTCAAAAGAAGCCTTGAGCTCTTTCAAATTATTCTGTGCTCAAGATAACTCCCTCTAAACACTTGAAATTGTTTTTAAACTCTATGTTTGAAAATATGCGTTCTTTGAGGGGGAGTATCAAAATCAAAATCAAAATGTTCCGAATTCATGCAAAAACAAATCCATCTATCTCTCCAAAAGCCTTTCTCTTAATCAATAGATATAAAAAATATCACGATATGCTATTTTTGAGGGGGAGAAGACGTGATTAAAATGTGATCAAAATGTTTAATGATCGTGGTTGAATCTCAAATGAGCTCGACTCAGATATAACCAACGAATTGACGAAGCTTAAATGTCTGTAATCGAAAAGACTTGTCCTGGACGGGTAATAAATTCAAGTTGGTCTAACTAATGATGTAAGCGTGTCTCAAATAGGACTTGTCTAAGTAGAGTGTACCGTCTCGAGAGATTCTCTTTGAACTTGACTAGGACGGGTAATAATTTCAAGCTAGTCTAACTAGTGATGTAAGCATGTCTCGAATCGGCCATGTTCATTGAAAATAAATCAACTCAAAAGTGCAAACTCTACCTAACATGTGCAAACTTATCTAAAACGCATGAGCACATGTGAAGGGGGAGTATTTCAGAAAATGCAAAACTCTCAAAGTGTTAACAAAATATGTTTTATTATTTGATGAGTGCCTATTTACTCATAATTTTATGCTCATATAATACATAAAAATAACTAAAAACAACCAAATATACCAATTTATACTGCAGATATTCTTGGTTTGTGTTTTTATGTATTTCAGGTACAAAGGATTGAAAACGGAGCAAAAACGGGCATTTTTGGATCGACTCGACAACGTTTGTGCATTTGATCAAGTCAAGACAAAGTCAAAGTCAACCTTGAGAATTAGCATTGGATTTAGTTTGGAAAAACTAACCCGAAGCCATTTTCATGGGCCAACCCGACCCACATAAATGGGCCAAGTCAGCTTATGTGACTACTAAAACCAAAACCTTTTTTAATAAATCCCAAATCCAATCCTAAAACCCAGCCCAATCCAATAAAATCCACAACCCAATCCAAACCATCCTACAACCCGGATCCAGTCAACCAAACCCACCCATTTTATTAATAAACCATGGTCAAATAAAACAGTCAACCCCCTTATCCTTTCCCTCTTTCCCGCCTAACCTGCCCTGCACCACCATCATCACCCTGCTACCTCTCTGCTATACTCCACCACTCTCCTCCAAACACCCCAGTCCAAAGACTCTTCACATGTATTCCCCCCCCCTCCAATGCCAAGCTGGCAATCCGTGTACAAGTTTTGGCGCCAAAACCCAATTAAAGCCTGAGATTGCACAAGTTATATCCAAGGGTCCAGAAAAAAGCACAAGACAGTAGAGAAGAAACCCTAGTTTTAGAATTCTATAAATAAGCTCACTGTAGCCGGGAGGCAGTTAGTTAGTCTTAGTTTTTTTTTTCTTTTAAGTCAATTTTACTTTTTAAAGTTAAGTTTTCATTGTAATGCACTATTTTTAGTTTAATGGAAGTTTAAGTTTCAATTTTAATTCCTGTCTTTTAATTTCTTCACTATTGCAAAATTTTTCTTTTTAGCTCTTACAAGTTCATTCCTGTTACTTATGCTCATAAGCTAACTAATAGCTTATTTGAGTATTAGTATTCATTTGTTTGAAATTCCAAGCTCTATTTCAGTTTCAAAATAATAATAATAATAATAATAATAATAATAAAATTAAAAAAAATAAAAAAATAATAAAAAAATAGCATTTGGATGATAAGCTAAACCTGGAAGAGCTTATAGGACTATTACTAGCTTGTTTTTAACAAGCTGGAGATTGTTGAGAAGCTCCTCGAGCATAAAAGCCCTGTTTGAGCATGGGCAATTGTGAGTTAAATTCTAATTTTTGCTTATTTACTGTTCAACTGCTTATTTACTGCTTATTGCTTACTACTGCTTATTATCTGCTTATTCCTAGTTTAGAACTGCTTACTTTTGTTATTTAATGCTTAATATTCTTAGTTTGTAGATTAAAAGTCTTTTGTTCAAAGTTTTAGTATAAAACTGTCAATTTTTGCCTAATAGTGCTTATTCTCATTTGCTTATTTCTGTTGCTTAATCTTTGTTCAAAATTGCTTTTTAGTATCTCTTAGACTTGGATAATCATCTGTCATTTGAAAACTAAGCTTAAAATGGTCCTGTTCATTGAAAAATCAAAAACAGTCACCACTTTAAGGGGTGTTTGGCAAAAGTGCTTAAAATGGGTCAAAATGGTTTGTCACTGTTCAAATGCCATTTAGCCAACTTGGTTTTGCTTAATTTGAATGATATAATCTGTTTTCAGTTGGATTTGAGCTGATTTGAGTGGATGTGCAAGTTTTAGTTGGATTTCTAAGTTTTGAGGTTATATACTGCTAAGAGTTGGGTTATTGTGAGATAAGCATTTCTAGTTCTTGTTTTGCTATTGTTAGGTTCATTATAGTATGTTAAGTTGATTTTGTAGAGCTAGTTGCTATTTCATTAGGTTTTATGAAGTTTTGGATCAAACTTGCAAAATTCTGATCTCAGAAACCTTAAGTCAAAATCAGCCTCAACAGCCCTTTTTGATCACATATTTAGACTAGCTAGAGTAGGAATTAGTTTCCAATTTTTTGTTTATAATCAGCTTGTAGTATGAAATTTACATGTTTTAACTTATTTTAGGTTTTTGAGTTTTTTTTCGTTGGCTTATTATAGGCCGCAATCATTAGATTAGGCCTGCATATCCTAAAATTGTATCAACAACCCATCTTCTCAGCTCTTTTATAAGCTCTTATTAAGCTTCTTTAGATCTAGTTTTCTGTTTTAAGCTCTTTGGTTGGTGTACTTTTGAAATTCTCAGTTTTTGTGGTATTTGCTTATTGATTCATAGCTTGTTATTAAGCTACAAAGTGCCTCAGTAGGCCAATTAGGCCTGCACCACAGTACCTTAAGTGCTTAATTGGTTTAAGTGCTTATTTGCTTGTTTTTTTAGCTTTTTCAGTTCATATTGGCTTATTTAGGAATGCTTTTAGTTGATTTAGCTTATTTCAGTTTAGCTTAAGCTTTTAAAAGCTTATTAGCTTTTCATTCAGTAGCCTTAGCTTAATTCATTTCCTTTAACAGTTTGATCTTTAAGAGCTTATTTTCTGGCTTATTACTCAGGTCCAAAAATCTTCCTTTTACAAAAGTATCTTATTTTCATATTATTAATAAGTTCCAAAAGAAATTTTTCATAAAAAAAAAAAAAAAAAAAAAAAAAAAAAAAAAAAAAAGGGAGTAAGGGAAGTCCAGGGTGAGCAGGGCTCGAACCCTGGACCTCAACCTCACTCAACCTTTAACACACCACTCACAACCAACTGCCCTTGTGTCTTCTACGGGTATAACCTTGCACAATTTTTTATTTAACCCTTCTTTTACCTTTTTTGCTTATTTCACTCTTTAGCTTTATAACTGTTTATTTCAATAAGCAGTTAACCCATTTTTATTTTTCATAGATTCTAATTATCTTAAAGTACTTTTCTATAAATTTTCATAATTTTTCTCCTTTATTTAGTAATTTTTATATATTTTTCTTTTCGAATTAGTTTTTAATTCATAAAAAAAAATATAAAAGTCAAAAAAATATAATTCTTTTTTCTAAAATTTTCTTTTATCATTTAGGACTTAGGAAAAATAAATTTGCACCCGTAGAGTTAATATTTCATCATTTCACTTTTCTAAGGCTCGGGATTTCCCCGTATAAGCTCGTTTTTGATTTTCTTTATGTTTTTGCTCAATTATGCTTTGTAGACTTATTTCTTATGCTTGTTAAGTTTTATTTAGCTTATGTATGCTTTCCGTAGTTGTAAATTGCATAATTTCCATTTTCTGGGGTCATTTTCAGATTCCCGTTTATGTTTTTAGCGTAATTTGGTTTTTGCTTTATTTTCTTTGTACATTTGCTTTCCGTATCTTAATTAGAATTAGAAAAAAAAAAACAAAAGTGAAAATCATCTTTCAAGCACTTTAATTCCAAACCTAAAACGAAATCCTCGATTCACACCTCATTGGGAAACGACCCGAGTAATCACTTGCCCGGTATCTCATATCGTATTTGCGGGTTTTGTACGTTGACCTTTTTCCTATAGGGTTGGCTTGCTGGGGAGGTTGTGTTGCGATAATATCGTTGAGGTTTAAACAATTAGTGACTTGAAGATCCTTCCTTGTGAAGTTATCGTTTTTATTTTGTATATATTTTCTTATAAAAAACCAAAAATTTTGAAAAATCACAAACACTTTTAAATCGAATCGTGAAGTCAATTGTTACGTCGGCTCACCTTTAGGATGCAAACTATAAGAGAGGTTTCAGGAGGGTCGATCCAACGAACTTCGACCCGAAAAGAGATCCATTCTTCTCTTCCGCCACTTTGTGCGTATTTTAGAGAGCTACCTAGCACCGGTTGACGAATCGATCACCAAAAATATTTGTTTTTCATTTATTTAAAAAAAAAAAAAAAAAAAAAAAAAAAAAAAAAAACAACCTAAAATATTTTCTTTTATTTTTCTACTTTATCCTCTTAAACCGTTTAATTCTATCTTCTTATCCCTCTTTAATGTTTAATTCTTATGTCGTCACTCGACTATCACTGTTTTCATTGTAAAAGTCCAGTGGGTGATGATCATCGTTGTTACAAGTGTTTGTGTGAGCGGTGTGGAAGTAATTGTAGAGACGGATTTTGTAATTGGTGCAAATCATTCATTAATCCAAATCCAAATTCTTTCAATAATTCTCAAGGTTTTTCCGACTACCCTCCACAATCCCAGCTATCTTCATTCGATCAGCAAAATTGCTATAATTGTAGAGATCCGTTGGGAGATGAATTCACTTTGTGAACGGTGTTTTTGCAAGGAATGTGGGTTTACTCATGGACTTTGTATATGTTGCACTTCTGAAATCGGAAATACATTCACTTATCCAAATTTTCAAAACGATTTCAACCACCCTCCTCAGAATTCATTTAAACAAGAACCGTGCTATCGAAATTTCAATGATACATCGTTTCAAAATGCACCGAATGATCCTTGTGCAAATTGTGGGGGTCCTCATGACGATTATCAATGCCAACCGTGGAATCAAGAACCTAATCCTAGGTATAATACTTCCGGTTTTGACAATTTCCAACCCCCACAGTATTCCATCATTCATCCTCATGAAAAATCTATGGGAGAATTACGAGCCGAAGAACGAGCAGCGGAAAGGCGTTCCAAATTTCTTAAGGCTTCCATTCTCGATGACGATGATGAGGATACTATTCAAATGAGGGAGTATTTGAGAATTCGTCAGCTACAATCACACCCGTCCAGAAAAAGCAGGAAGACAAGAGTATTGCAGAATTGCTAGCAGAAGAGCAAATGGAACGTATAAAAGCCATTTATGCTAGCAACAATGAGGAGGAGGACGACGAGGAGAGTGTTATTCCTATGAACGATATCATTTCTCAACTCCATCAGTCTATTGCAATCACATCTGATAACGCTTAAATCTAACATGTTTTTAGGCGCGTTATTGCTAGTTTTGTGCATCATATTTGGTTATATTTATGTGTATTTGTTGCTAAATGATGAAAAAGTGTGTATGCAAGTAAATATAGCCAAGTGCAGGAAAAGTTGAGGAAAAGACGAAGAAATGAAGAGATTATGCACATTTGGAGAATTACGAGACAGAAACCACGCGATACTTCAAGGATTTGATTAGTTCAAGATTTCCATGCTTATATATCAAGAAAAGATTAAGTTCTATGATAGGAAGTAGTGGTACAGCGAAGGATCAAGCACGTAACGAGAAAAGAGAAAGAAAAAAATAAAGTTGTATGGCAGAGTGATCCATCCGATCGGATGGCACCCGCATCCGAATCGGATAGGAGAAGGTTATTTTACCGAGAGCTCCAACCGATCGGTTGGAGCCAAATACCGATCGGTTGGCCGACGCTGGAGTTACAAAGTTGCAATTAATGAAGAAGTTAAGCCCCATAATCATTGAGGCTTATCATTTCTCTGCTATTTACTGATATTGGACGTTTTTGCTTGGAGAATAAGGGTTTCCTCACTTATTTAAGAAACCCTTGGCTAGTTTACAAAAGAGAGAAGTTTTTGGGAGGTGACAACCCAAAGGCAAATCGAGTGAGGCTTACACCAAGTCTAACTAACTTATTATTATTGCCCGAAAGCTTGTAGTTGCTGTGAAAACGTCCAGGAAGCCTTGAGTTCGAGTCTCAAGAGTTGTGTCCGTGTGTGGAGTTGTTTACGTGTAATCAAAGGCGATTGGAGGAGTGTGGATTGCTATAGTTCCACAATTCTAGTTCTTGTAATTCCTCGATTAGGTATTTCTTGTTGAGTTATTATGAACTACTTTTACTTTTACTATAAGATGAATGAAAGTTTGGTTAATTACTTGTGTTTGATTATGATTGTTATGGAGTGATTGTGGTTATACTTGTGTGTGTATGATGTGACAATTGTTGGAGTAATCTTATCATAGTGATGCATGAAAACATATCTTGTTTTATGAGTTTGTTGAGATACAATCTAATCTTGCTTAATTGGTTGGTAAAAACAATCTTAAAGACTAACAAAGGCCGAAAGGAGTTTTCTTTATGTTTTTATTCCAAAAAGTTAGTGCACGAATTAGTATGGATTATGGTGTGTGACAAACACCATCTTTACTCATTAAAATGGATTTGGAAACGATTTCATCATGAAAAAGGCCAAAAGGATTCGTAGGAATTCTTAAGATAAGAAATCCTTTCAAACAACAAAAAGCTTAAAAGAATTTCTCGTAATAGTTAATCAAGGCCGAAAGGAATTAACTAGGAGATTGAATTCTAGATATGATTTCTCATGATAAAAACCATTGATTGTGAATCATTCATATTAAGTTGTGCATCACTACAAGTTACACCCAACTTGGTTGGTTACTCTAAACAATTGGTCATAGAATCACACACAAGTATATTTGTTTTTGATTGATTGAACCTTACTTGCTTTTGAATTTACTTCAAATTGGATTGACACCCTTTTTGCTAAAACTTATTTTACTAAACCTAAACCCCAATTCCCTTGGAACGATCTCGACTTACCCACCTTTACTACCACGGACGAGTATACTTGCTCGTGTGTGTGATTAGAGAATTGGATAAATTGTGTTTATAAATTTTAAAACTTGAACACAACGATACGCACATCAAGTTTTTGGCGCCGCTGCCGGGGAATTGTTAAGATTTTCTTGGTAGTTGGGCTTAGTACCATAGTTTTTTTTAAAGAGTTAAAAAGTAAAAAGTAAATAAAAAAGAGTTTGGTTCGGAACCAACCGAATCGGATGGATGCCCATCCGATCAGTTGGTGGTCTCGGTAAATATTTTTGTTTGAGTAATTTTTGGTTATCTTTCAGTTTTTATGTTTCATTAATGCTATGATTAATTAGTTTAAGTAGTAGATTAATTAGGATAATTAATTTAAGGTTATTAGAAGAGTTTTAATGTGATAAATGCTTAGTTAATTTAGTTAATTTTTGGTTTAATGTGTGGTAGTTTAATAGTTTTTATTAAATGTGTTGATAATTAGTTTTATGATTATTAAGTTAATATTAAAAGTTAATTAATTAGTTTTATGATTGGTAGTTAATTGTTAGTTTTTATTAATTAGTTAAATTTTAATTATTTAGTTTCTTCTTAAAAAGTAAAAAAGAAGTTATTATAAAAAAGGTTATAAGTTTAGTTTTTAAAATATAAATAAATTAAAAAAAAATTAAGTTTTTCGATCTAACCGATCGGACGCTGCCCGCATCTGATTCGGTTGGGGCGATTTCAATTTTGGCATTTTGTCCATCCGATCGGATGGAATGTAATACCGATTGGATGGTTGTCTCGGTAAAAGTTTTTGTGATTTTTAATTTTCAGTTGTTTTGATGTTTTAATAGTTTGAAGTTGTTTGTTTGCTTATTTTGGTTTTACATTTGGATATGATTCGATTATAACTAACCCTCACGCTAATAGTTTGGATTCTTGTTTTTGTGGTTATGTTATAGTTAGTTCTTAAGGAGAATGGAGAGTTTAAGCAATGTTTCGGAGTACTTGAGAAATTTGGAAGAGATGTTGAAAGATTCAGGTGATTCTTTGGAGAAATTGGAAAGTATTTTGGACGAAGCTAAAGTTGGTTTAGAAGGAAAAGAAGAAGTTGGCGAAAGCATTGTTTGTTTACCTAAGGAGAAAAGAGTAGTGGTGTTTAACAAGCACCACCTAGTGAGTTTGATGTACCATTTATGAGGTATGCTACACCATGTGGTGTAGAAGGCATTAAAGCTTGGGACGCTCAACTTAATATGGAGTATGGTGAAAATTATATTACAGAGGAGATGTTTGGTAAGCTTGGCTTTGTTAGGCTTGATTATGAAGATTATGGGAGAAAGATAGTGCGAGATGTGAATGTTAATATTCATGGTCATGTTTTCAAGATTGACTTTGTTGTGTTGGAATATGGAAATGCGGGTGAACCAGAAGTGATGTTTGGTAGAAATTTTATGGTTAAGACTAAATGTAGGGTTGATTTTGCTTTGGGAGAGATGAGAATTGATGTAGATGATAATATGGTAGAGAAGAAGGAAGGTAGAGGAGAGATTGTGAAAATGGGAAAGGCTAATCGAAAGAAAGCACCACCTAACAAACTTACCCAACCTTCCACCCCTAAGAATGAGAGTTCTTCATCAAGTTCACCACCCAAATCACCCCAAGAAGTTAAACCATTGACTCAAGAACAGAAGGAAGCAGTTTTGGAAAACTTAGAAATGAAATTTAAGGAGCTTATGGAAGAGAAGCCGGTTATAGAAGTGTTGAACAATTACATGACTTATTGTAAGAAATTAGATGCGGTTATGATGGCAACAGCGCTAGAGGATAAGAATTTTGATGAGTTTGCAAGGGAAAGGATAGTTGAGAATGGGTTGCCTAAGAAAGAGAGCAATCCGGGGAATTTCGTGTTACCAATTAAGGTAAATGGAACCAATGCGATGTATGCATTGGCCGATACAGGAGCAAGTGTGAATGTGATGCCGTATCCATTATTCAAAAGATTAGGACTTGGTAATCCTCAACCAAATCAATATGATGAAGCGAAAAGTGTACCGCTTTTAAGGGGTCATTTAAGCCCTAAATCGTATTTATTTGATCAAATATTGCCCTAAATCGTTTCTTTTGTCATTTTAGGTACTTTGGAGAAGAAATCTGGAAAAGAAAGCATTTTGGACGTTTTTGGAGCATAAAAGTGAAGAAAACGACAAAGTCTCAAAAATCGGCTAAAAGTCACCTTTGACGGCGTCACAATTTACCCCAGACGGCGTCATGCATTGGCAAGAAAAGTTGGACGTGAAATTTACTCATGATAAGCCAGTGAAAATAGCATGTGAATTCTGACGGCGTCACGCTTTAACTTGATCAAGGGCGTCACGGCTTAAATCAAAGAGGGATAGCGTCACGTTCAAGGTTCGACGGCGTCAAGCCTTGATAAGCCAGAATGGAGTTTTGAAGAGCTAAAGAGGGACGGCGTCAAGAAGGTCATCCGGGAACCCTAGAAGCGGCGAGGTGACGGCGTCACACTCCATAAGGTGACGCCGTCAGATCCAAAAATCTATATATAGTTTTCTAATTTTTTGTCATTAGGTGAGAGCTTAGTGTGTGGAATTTTGGGAGAAAACCCTAAGACGATTTTAGCTTCTTTTTCAAGGCTTTTTGCCTTGAGATCTTCCATGTTACATTGAAGATAAGTTATCAATTAATCATTCAATATGTCTATGTGTTGTTTGATTTTATCTTATTCTTGTCTTTTGATTAACATGTTAGGCTAAATTTATCTTGTGTTTGCTTAGATCTAATGAAACCTAGCTATTGATTATTGGTTATTAGTGTGTTGTTAGTTGTATTGGATGATTGTTTATCTATGTTAGGCTTAAGAAAACTGGCTAACTTCCTATTCGGTAACTTGCTTGAACGTCTTAAGAAACATGAACCAAATGCGTACTAAAGGTTTTTATGGTTGTATTTAATGCACAAGCGAATTCTAGTGATCCCATGTTAGGAGCTTCCTAGCCGGCTCGACATAGGAATGAAGTAGGAGCTTGTAGAGTTGGGGAAGTAAGTACGCCACCCCACGAATGGTATTAAGGAATACACCCGTCATCCACGCGACTAATACACACTAATTAACCGGTAAAAGATAGTTAGGGAGTAAGGAAATCTAAGTAAACACATTTCTCTACACATAAGTTTCTCACCACATTTTCATTTTTGTTATTTTATTTTATTTGCATCCGTAGTAATTTTGGGTTAGTTGACTAGCAACTAATTCCGCCCACTCTTTCAAAACCGAGATTTTACTTGCTTTCATAAAAATATAAAAACATAAAAAGAATCTTCCTCAACCCTTAGACCTAATTAGAGTAGTCTTTCACACCTAACGAACACTATTCCCTGTGGAGAACGATCAATCCCCCGTACTTACCACTACACTATACTACATCGGTCAGGTACACTGCCTGGTGGGGTTGTAAGCCTCTTGAGATCCCTCGAGAGGTAAAACCTGTTGTAAGGTTGCAAAACCCACGCATCAAGTTTTTGGCGCCGCTGCCGGGGAATAGTTATTGTTTAGGTTGAATTTTTATTTCTATTAGGTCTACTCACTAGATTCCTTTCTAGTGAGATTTTTATTTTCTTTTTCTAGGTTTTCTTTAGTCTATCTTATTTCTTTGTACTTTTGTTTGTGATACCTTCCACTTACCTCATGAGTAACATTGGTCATTTGATCCCTGTTATTCGTGTTTTTCGCCGTGCAAATTTTCAACTACCCGTTCCCGCCCCCATAGTAGCAAACAACAACCTTTCACCCAACCACCACTTTGGTAACAATTCTGAGATGGAGGAGTCTGACCATGAGAATGACTATGTTAGTTCATTTTACTATTCAGACTCCGATGAGGATGCTGATGATGGAGAAGTAGTTAACGAGGAATGGGGAAAAGAGGAAATTGATCCCTTTAAGTATGTTGACCCTAGGACTAAGATCGAAAAGGATAGCCTCTTTAACATGCAATTTCCGTGTAAGATTGGTTATCATAGTTTTTATGCTTATCTTAACTCATCTTTGCCTATGAACATTATCTCTCGCGCTAATTATAATAAAATCATGGTAGATGAGCTTGAATATCAAGGAAATAACATTGTTGCTAGGATTAAGCCACTACACGTGTTCGTAGGAAGTTTTGTATATTCGGTGGATTTTATGGTTATGGAGAACTTAGGAGAATTTATCGATGACAAATTAACCCAAGTCATTTTTGGAGAACCCTTCAAAAGGTTGACCAACCTTGACGAAAAACTTGTGGACGGGTTAATTACATTCTCGGATGGGGATGAAGATTTTGTCTATCAAATGCCCCGAGCACATCCTAGGTTTAAGAACTACCCCATTGAATCTTGCAATAGAATTATGCCTATCGACTTGTTAAGTGAGAATGATAAGGGGAAGGGGCTCAAATATCCACATGAGAAAAATAAGAGATATTATCATGGATGTTTGGAGCTAAATGATGGATACAAGAAAGATGAGGCAACAATTAGATGGCTCACACTCGGGTACGTGAGCATAAGCGATACTAGGTAGCGTGACTTTGAGTCTAGCTACAAGACTCGTTAATAAAGAAAAGCGCTTCTTGGGAGGCAACCCAAGCTTTATTTGTTTTATTTGCTTTGTGTGTTTATTTATTTGCTTGTTTGATTTTATTTTCCGTATGTGTGTTTAATTTTTATTAGTATTGATTCATGTTCAAAATTAAATTGTGAAAATGCTTTATTTTGTTTTTAACTTCGTCTTAACTACATATAAAGGTATTTTGCAAAAGATAAGTGTAAGGGAAATCTAAATCGGTTTATTAGAACACAAATGAACATGAATCGTAATAATAATAAAATAGCATACATATTTGTATTTGTTTGAGTCAAATGCTTGTATCGAGTCATAATGATGTTTTGCAGGATTTCCAGGAAGTAAGGTAAAGGTTTTTCCAGAAATTTTCCGGAAACTTAAAATGAAAATTTTTGTCAGGTCATTTCTGACGGCGTCAGGGTTTATAACCTGACGGCGTCAGATTTAATTTTCAGAAATTTTTGAAAGTTTTGTTTTCATAAAAAGTTTTTATTAAAATCTCCAACTTATAATCTCCAGGAATCTGCAAAGTTATCATTCCACAAGCATTATATCCTTATATATAGATTTTATCCCGCCGATGTTATGCAGGTTTTCGTGTTTGTTTTCTCAGGTTTAACAGGTTATTTTGGACAAGGAAATGTTTTGAATCAAGCTTGTGGCGATGCATTAGTCATGGAGCTTCTACATTACTTTGGAGGAAGATCTAACCGTGTAATTTCATTATCCACCGAGCGAATCAGGGGAGTATTTGATTTCATTCTTTTACCTTATTTACTTTTACATCTTGTTATTTGAACATTGGGGACAATGTTCATCTTAAGTGTAAGGGGGGGGTAAAAGTACGATTTTAGAGAATGCCATTGCGCTTGATTTTTGTTTGTTTAATAATAGATGTGTAATAAAACTGAGATAAATACCTGTTAGGGTAATTTTAGTGCCAAATTTAAAATTTTTTACAACATATAGGAGTGAAACTTTGATCTTAATGAGCGTCTCACGGATAGGAGTTATATGACTAGCACAAAAAAACCGTACAACTAAAAAAATTTTCCACCCCAAATATGTGAGGTTCGCCCCTAGAATTGGTAGGAAAAGCATTTATGCTATGATGTGTGTACCGGTAGCACTTAGATTCTAGAACTTGCGTTAGGACCATTCCAAGGCCACAAGTGAGACTACATTCGTGTAGTTAGATTGACTACATGATAAGAGGCATTAGGATTAACCCATTGTTTTACACCTGTGTTTTTGTTATAATTACTTTGGCTACATTGGTCAAGTAATTCTCCCACACCCTTTGCGTTGTACTCATTTTTAGTACACGATACCCCTAGTACACCCCTCAGAGCCTATCTTTTCGTTTCGACCTTTAAGCATTTTACTTAGAGGAAGAATTTGTTACACCCCACTTAAATGTACACCCAAATCGCCTTAGCCTACCTTGTATGCACTCATTTTTAGTGCATTATTGTTACAACATTTGTTTAAACCCAAGTTAATTATCTAGTTGATTACATGGTTGCTAAGTCGAGTCATATCCTTGTACATATTGTTTTGGGACGATTGGGACTCATGGGTAAAGTACTAGTGTAATGGAGTAATGGGGAAGAACATCATTTATTACCCCCATATGTGCTAAATGTTTTAAAAGTACTCCAAGTTTTTCAATTATCTTAATTCGAGTCATTAGATTAGTATTTGTAAAGTTATGTAAAAGTTCAAGTGTAATGGGGATGCAATGCCCCTATGATGTATTATTTTGGATGGTAGGGCAAAAGTGTATGCAAAAAAAAAAAAAAAAAAAAAAAAAAAAAAAATCAAGAAAAATACAAAAAAAATGAGAAAATGAAAAAATAGAAAAAAACATACGGACTACCATCCCGTTTCATTTTACGTTTGTTTTATGTTTGTTTTTGTTTTTGTTATTTCGTTTCTAGCTTAAGATCGAGTCTAGTCTTGGCTTAGCAACATTGTATAGTACATGTAATTGATCAAGATCTTTAACTAGCCACCAGTAAAACATCCTTTATCCAACAAAACCGTGTTTTCCTTTTCCCTACACCTAACGTTATAACCCATTTAAAAGCCCTCTTTGATAGTTTATCTTAGGTGCTTACGCCTAGTGGAGGAGGTTATCGATCCTTTCCCAAGCCTATGGTAATCTATTTGCTATGACAGGTAGTGAGAGATATTATCCGTTTTCATTTATGAGATTTATTTTGATGACACTTGAGAGATGTGAGTATCTAAACACTACTTGTGAGGTGCTAGTTTGTAATCTCCGTGCTTATTATGATTGAAGTGGAACGAATATTTGTTGTAATTACTTTTATGTTAGCATTAAATGACCCCTAACTTGTATTTTGATTAGAATAAAAGCGCATTTGCTTGAGGACAAGCAAATCTCAAGTGTAAGGGTATTTGATGAAGCGAAAAGTGTACCGCTTTTAAGGGGTCATTTAAGCCCTAAATCGTATTTATTTGATCAAATATTGCCCTAAATCGTTTCTTTTGTCATTTTAGGTACTTTGGAGAAGAAATCTGGAAAAGGAAGCATTTTGGACGTTTTTGGAGCATAAAAGTGAAGAAAACGACAAAGTCTCAAAAATCGGCTAAAAGTCACCTTTGACGGCGTCACAATTTACCCCAGACGGCGTCATGCATTGGCAAGAAAAGTTGGACGTGAAATTTACTCATGATAAGCCATTGAAAATAGCATGTGAATTCTGACGGCGTCACGCTTTAACTTGATCAAGGGCGTCACGGCTTAAATCAAAGAGGGACGGCGTCACGTTCAAGGTTCGACGGCGTCAAACCTTGATAAGCCAGAATGGATTTTTGAAGAGCTAAAGAGGGACGGCGTCAAGAAGGTCATCCGGGAACCCTAGAAGCGGCGAGGTGACGGCGTCACACTCCATAAGGTGACGCCGTCAGATCCAAAAATCTATATATAGTTTTCTAATTTTTTGTCATTAGGTGAGAGCTTAGTGTGTGGAATTTTGGGAGAAAACCCTAAGACGATTTTAGCTTCTTTTTCAAGGCTTTTTGCCTTGAGATCTTCCATGTTACATTGAAGATAAGTTATCAATTAATCATTCAATATGTCTATGTGTTGTTTGATTTTATCCTATTCTTGTCTTTTGATTAACATGTTAGGCTAAATTTATCTTGTGTTTGCTTAGATCTAATGAAACCTAGCTATTGATTATTGGTTATTAGTGTGTTGTTAGTTGTATTGGATGATTGTTTATCTATGTTAGGCTTAAGAAAACTGGCTAACTTCCTATTCGGTAACTTGCTTGAACGTCTTAAGAAACATGAACCAAATGAGTACTAAAGGTTTTTATGGTTGTATTTAATGCACAAGCGAATTCTAGTGATCCCATGTTAGGAGCTTCCTAGCCGGCTCGACATAGGAGTGAAGTAGGAGCTTGTAGAGTTGGGGAAGTAAGTACGCCACCCCACGAATGGTATTAAGGAATACACCCGTCATCCACGCGACTAATACACACTAATTAACCGGTAAAAGATAGTTAGGGAGTAAGGAAATCTAAGTAAACACATTTCTCTACACATAAGTTTCTCACCACATTTTCATTTTTGTTATTTTATTTTATTTGCATCCGTAGTAATTTTGGGTTAGTTGACTAGCAACTAATTCCGCCCACTCTTTCAAAACCGAGATTTTACTTGCTTTCATAAAAATATAAAAACATAAAAAGAATCTTCCTCAACCCTTAGACCTAATTAGAGTAGTCTTTCACACCTAACGAACACTATTCCCTGTGGAGAACGATCAATCCCCCGTACTTACCACTACACTATACTACATCGGTCAGGTACACTGCCTGGTGGGGTTGTAAGCCTCTTGAGATCCCTCGAGAGGTAAAACCTGTTGTAAGGTTGCAAAACCCACGCATCAGTAATCCTCAACCAAATCAATATAATCTTACTATGGCTGATAATTCAAGAGCAAAAGCAATGGGAGAAGTGAAGAATGTTAGAGTTCAAGTAGGATATCAAGCTTTCTTAGCCGATTTTCTTGTGCTTAATATTCTGGTGGATAAGGAGTTACCATTGTTGTTAGGAAGAATGTTTTTGAGAACTTGCGGAGCTATTATAGATATGGGTAGAGGTACTATGACTATTAGTGATGGAATCTTGAAGCATACTTACTATCCTAGACCTAGAGGCAAGATTGTGAAGGAAGTGCATGAAGATGAAGAAAAAGAAGATCATTTAGGTTGTTTCGAAGTTGGTAGAGATGAAGAGGGAAGACCTAAATATGGGCCGATTGTCCCTAGTTTCTTTGGTATTGAAGATGAGTTGGAAAGAGCTTTAGCTATGGAGGTTTTCTATAACCCATTCAAAAATGTTTTTGTGTTCAATAAATTGACAGATTTTCTTGGATCTTTACCGGTTCAATTGAAGAATTTGGAATGGGGACCCGAAGGAGCTAGTGTTTACAAGAAGGAAGAAGGTGATGGAGAATGGCATGTGAAGTTTGATATAGTTTGTCCGGATGGAAGAAATTTTGCAAGAAAGTTTAAAACGCAAATGACTAATCGGGAGTTGTCCGGAAAATTTCAAAATGAAGACATCTTGAAGCATGAATATTTTGAAGGATGAAGACAAAAGTTGAAGAATGAAAGCACAAGGCTTGTGCTAGTGTTTGTTTGTTTTATTTATTTTAATGCATTTTTAGTAGTTTAATATTTGCATTTAAGTTTGAGTTAAGTTAAGACCTTTTGGTTATCTTGGTTTTATTAAGTTTTAATTTATGGAGTTAAGTTTTGTTTTAGAAGTTGTAGAGATAGATTGAATAACAAGTTGGTAGAATAAGTGTGTTGGGTATTTTTTTTATACTTAAAAAGAGGTATTTTGGAATAGTGAAAACATTTCTCATTTTGTTCTTACAAGAGTCAAGGTGTTGAAAGAAAGGAGAAAAAGTGAGTTTTGCAAAAATTCAATCCGAATCGGTTGGATGAAATACTGATCGGATGGAGTGAAGTATATATACCCAAGATTTCAAAAATCATAAAAACACACACACACTCATTCCACTACACTTGGGGTTCATTAATTCAACCATTAGAAGGCTATTAAGAGTTGTAGGAGAGTTGAAAGATCATCAATGGCACCTAACAAGTAAGTAACATCATTAAATTGTATCAATTAAGTTTTAATTCGAATTGATTAAATTAGGTCAAAGTTTGGGCGTTTTTTATGTAGTTCGAATTAAGATGTAATTTTTCTGGAATAGATGGGTAAATGATTGAGGAATTCATTGCAAAAAGAATGAGATAGATTGATTAAGTTTTGAGAAAGAATGAATTGATTGGATTTCTAGATCAAATGGGTCGAAACTTTGAATCAATTCTGGGTTGAAAGTGATGATTTCCAGATGTTGTTTAGATGTTAATTAATGTTTTTAGTATGATGCATTGTGGATTAGAACATTGATAAGGTTTTGATTTTTGAAAGTGTTCATATGTTCATATGTTCTAAGATTGATCATGCGAGTATGTTATGGATATGATTTGGAGATAAGTGGGATATGTAGAGACCATAGTGATTGATCAAATGCAGGATAGGGAAGAGTAGGATTTGTTAGAATTGATTGGAAGTCGAAAAAAGAAATTTTTTTTTAACAGAATGCCCAACCGATTCGGTTGCGGGGCATTACCGATCGGTTGGGGGCTAGTATTCAGTTTATCCGATTCGGTTAGGTGAGATACCGATCGGATGGAACTTTCTGTGAAGAAAATTGATTTTTCAAAGGTTAAGTTTTTAGACTTCTAGATCATGCATGCTTAGTGTCTATGCTCTTATTCTATCATATGTTTGTGTTTTTCTACAGAGTTATCTTGCAGGAGGATCAAGTTCGTCATGTGGAGATGGTAATCCGATTGTAGCAAAGTACATAAAAAGGAATGCGAGAGAAAAGGTCAAGTACACTCTTAATCAGGAGCGTAATGAAAATTTGAAGTTTAGCAACCTGGGGAGAGAGGGAAAGCACGCTTTTCGTGAGCGTCTTTCGAAGTTACAAGGGAGAAGACTTGCTAAACCAAGGTTAGTTGATTGGAGTTTATTTCATGAATATAAATGTGAAATGGAGTTAAGGAATTTGATGAGAATATCGTATGTTTATGAGGGAGATGGTGATAGTTTTGAAGATTTTTCGTGGGAGAGAGCGTTTAGTGTTCACGAGGATGTTAATCGAGAATGGTGTTTGGAGTTTTTCTCCACATTTTATTTTGAAAGGAAGGTTGTGGATTTAGTGAATGATAAATGTGTATGGTTTAGGCTTTGTGGTAGAGAGCATGTGTTTACTTTGCCGGAGTTCGCTGTCGCTCTTGGCCTATACACCCAAGATGAAATTATGCACCGTTTATTTGCATATCACTTTATAAGATTAGTTCGGAAACATAATGATTATGCAGGTTTAGCTGAATATTGGAACAGTGTTGGCGATCCGAGTTGTACTAGAAGGAATTCGTCTAAGTTAAGAAACCCATTGTTGAGGATTTTGCGGAAATTGATTGCATGGGGTGTTTTACATAGGATGGGGAGTCGAGATAAGTGTAATCAACCGGATTTGTGGGTAATGAAATTGTTGGAAGAGAAAAATGGGAATACGGCTTGGATAATAGCCGAGTATCTTTCAAGGAGAGCACCTGTAATAAAAGATAATAGTGCGATTTGTGGAGGTCACTATGTGACCAAGTTGGTGAGAAACTTGGGTTATTATGTTCAAACTGAGTTAGCGAAATGTTCGGAGATGATGGACAGTAAGACGTGGGATGATAAAAGTTTTAATAAAGCATTGAATAGGAAGACAAGAGAGTTGGGAGCTTGGATAGAGCCGCACATGGCCGCACCTCAAGGAGCACCACAACAACCTTATCAACAACAACCGTATCAACCACCACCACATGTTGGGAATGTTCATGCTCCGGGTAGTTTTGACTCAGGATGGGGAGATTGGAATCGTGAATTGAATGAGATTGAGCGTAGGGATGTGTGGAGAGATTCTATAATGTTGAGGCAAAACTATAACTATGATTACTCAATGCCGATGCTTCAACATGTGGCTCATCAAGCTAATTATGAGATACCTCCCTACAACCCACCAAATGTTCCACCCTACCCATTGGAATATGACCCGTATCCTGGCCAATACCCTTACCCATATCCTGGGTACGTACCATTTCCTGACCCAGTGCCGGTTTATGGAAGAGTTCCTAACGTTGGAGCCACAAGCTTTGATGTGAGCGGTTCTTCAACGGGAGTTGGAAGAAAAAGACAAGCTTTTTCAGTTTTTAGTGATTATGAGAATGAAGATGATGGTGATGATGAAGAAGAGGTTGAAGAAAGTGAAGATGAGAGGATTAACCGGACAACATGGAGTCCGATGACTGATGGTTAATGATGTTATGGTTATGTTTTAAAAAGACAATGATGGTTGAACAATTTCTATTTCTATTTCTTTAACTTAACTTTCGTAGGATTTATGGTTATGATTTTGGTTTGTTTTGGATTATTTTTATTTCTATTTTATTATGTTTTATATTTGGTTTGGTGTTTTGTTTTGTTGTTTCGAGTATAGTGTTTGCAGTGTTTGCAGGGGAAGAATTGACGGAAGCTTAGTGTTGATCAAATATTTGGAGTTAGAAGAACTCATGTGCTTAATTATGATCAAATAAGCCTATGCGAATATTTTTTCCGGGTAGTATTCATTTATTTTTCTCTATTTCTTTTTCCTATTTCCTTTACTTTGAAGTTCGTTTTATTACATTGAGGACAATGCAAAACTTAAGTGTGGGGGAGGGAAGAAATAGGAAAAATATATTTAATTTTTTTTTTTAATTTTAATTTTTGATTTAGTAGATTTTGGAATTCAAGTAACTAGAATGTGTTCGTCCTTGATTTTTTCTAGTTGTTAGATGAATTGATTCAATGGTAAAAATAAGGCTATTTGAAAATTTTTGGAATGTAATCAAGTTATAAGAGATATTGATAACTATTGCTAGTACATTTTATCACCACTTTAAATTATGAGGATTTAAGCCTTTTTGTATAAAGCACTTCTTATGCTTTATATTTCGGTATGAGTGTGCCGGTGATTATGTTGATTCTAGAACTTGTACTTGTTATGCATTACGGTTAAAATTACTTTCAAGTAATAAAATATATTCAAATGATAAGAGGCAAATTAGGATTTTTCACCAAATGGCCTTCCGTTTACAATTTATTTTTGCTAACCGCATTGGTTAGTTGTCTTAAGTAATTGGAACCCATTTGTTAGCGTTATCTTATACGCTAGATACCCTTAGTTACACCCTTTTGAGCCTATCTTTTCTTTTGATTAAATCCAGAAAAGTAGCAAAATATTTTACACCTTACACCTTAGACTTTCCCGAATAAAGTTCAAATGAAGTCCAAAACTATTTTTGAGGATTGCATCTTGACCACACCTTGTATGTGTATATGTTGTTTCAATGAAGAAGGAGGTCGCTACTCTTATTTGTATTTTTTGTAGCGTGTGCTCATCCAAAGTGTGGGGGGGACGTTGTGTTATTAAAAAAAAAAAAAGGAAAGCCAATGAGCTATGAAAGTATGGAATGATGAAAATAAAATAATCAATGAGCTATTAAGGAAGGGAAGAGTTTATATGAAATGCGGAAAAATAATAATCGAAGAAGTTTGGTGGAGTAATCATTTGTTATATAAAGAGTTTGGGATGGAATTTGGACTTGATTCTTATTTGATTTTTTTTTAAGAACCAAATCAAAATTCCCATGTCTTATCCTTACTCTTACCAATTACTTTATTCGTTGTTAGCTTTTGAGCATCCGGATTTAGTGATGGCTTTGTTTAGATATGTAGTACATGACTGTTCTAGTGACCATCCGAGTTTTTGAATAGTTGAAAAACATTGTTAGCGATCTAGTGAGTAAATTGGTGACCATCCGTTATACATGTAACGTCGTTAGCGAACCAAGGTACAATCTAGTGACCATCCGTTGCTTAACTAAACAAAGATTCGTTGTTAGCGAGCTATGATGTTCTTGTATGAAGTATTTACACATTAGCTAGGTAATCAAAACCATTCAACCTAAAGCCAAATAAAAGACCTCTTTGATGTTTTATTTTGTTGTTTTGATACAAGTACAAGCTTATGGTAAGAAACATGAATCATGACTGAGCGATTGAGTGAATTACAATCAAATATACCTTCGAGTGTTGTGTGAATTTAAAATTTCCTTTGTGAGGTGCTTAGTGATGTTATCAAGATCGATTTAACTTGCGTATATTTCAAGGATTTTTCATAATTAAAGAAAAATAACAATTTTCCTATTGGGATGGTTGTTAGTTTTTTTATAATCATAATGAAGATGCCATTGAGTTCAGTTTTTCTAAAAATTAGACTTGCTCGGGGGCGAGCAGAACTCAAGTGTGGGGGATTTGATAACGCTTAAATCTAACATGTTTTTAGGCGCGTTATTGCTAGTTTTGTGCATCATATTTGGTTATATTTATGTGTATTTGTTGCTAAATGATGAAAAAGTGTGTACGCAAGTAAATATAGCCAAGTGCAGGAAAAGTTGAGGAAAAGACGAAGAAATGAAGAGATTATGCACATTTGGAGAATTACGAGAAAGAAACCACGCGATACTTCAAGGATTTGATTAGTTCAAGATTTCCATGCTTATATATCAAGAAAAGATTAAGTTCTATGATAGAAAGTAGTGGTACAGCGAAGGATCAAGCACGTAACGAGAAAAGAGAAAGAAAAAAATAAAGTTGTATGGCAGAGTGATCCATCCGATCGGATGGCACCCGCATCCGAATCGGATAGGAGAAGGTTATTTTACCAAGAGCTCCAACCGATCGGTTGGAGCCAAATACCGATCGGTTGGCCGACGCTGGAGTTACAAAGTTGCAATTAATGAAGAAGTTAAGCCCCATAATCATTGAGGCTTATCATTTCTCTGCTATTTACTGATATTGGACGTTTTTGCTTGGAGAATAAGGGTTTCTTCACTTATTTAAGAAACCCTTGGCTAGTATACAAAAGAGAGAAGTTTTTGGGAGGTGACAACCCAAAGGCAAATCGAGTGAGGCTTACACCAAGTCTAACTAACTTATTATTATTGCCCGAAAGCTTGTAGTTGCTGTGAAAACGTCCAGGAAGCCTTGAGTTCGAGTCTCAAGAGTTGTGTCCGTGTGTGGAGTTTTTTACGTGTAATCAAAGGCGATTGGAGGAGTGTGGATTGCTATAGTTCCACAATTCTAGTTCTTGTAATTCCTCGATTAGGTATTTCTTTTTGAGTTATTATGAACTACTTTTACTTTTACTATAAGATGAACGAAAGTTTGGTTAATTACTTGTGTTTGATTATGATTGTTATGGAGTGATTGTGGTTATACTTGTGTGTGTATGATGTGACAATTGTTGGAGTAATCTTATCATAGTGATGCATGAAAACATATCTTGTTTTATGAGTTTGTTGAGATACAATCTAATCTTGCTTAATTGGTTGGTAAAAACAATCTTAAAGACTAACAAAGGCCGAAAGGAGTTTTCTTTATGTTTTTATTCCAAAAAGTTAGTGCACGAATTAGTATGGATTATGGTGTGTGACAAACACCATCTTTACTCATTAAAATGGATTTGGAAACGATTTCATCACGAAAAAGGCCGAAAGGATTCGTAGGAATTCTTAAGATAAAAATGCTTTCAAACAACAAAAAGCTTAAAAGAATTGTCATAATAGTTAATCAAGGCCGAAAGGAATTAACTAGGAGATTGAATTCTAGATATGATTTCTAATGATAAAAACCATTGATTGTGAATCATTCATATTAAGTTGTGCATCACTACAAGTTACACCCAACTTGGTTGGTTACTCTAAACAATTGGTCATAGAATCACACACAAGTATATTTGTTTTTGATTGATTGAACCTTGCTTGCTTTTGAATTTACTTCAAATTGGATTGACACCCTTTTTGCTAAAACTTATTTTACTAAACCTAAACCCCAATTCCCTTGGGACGATCTCGACTTACCCACCTTTACTACCATGGACGAGTATACTTGCTTGTATGTGTGATTAGAAAATTGGATAAATCGTGTTTATAAATTTTAAAAATTGAAAACAACGACACGCACATCAACATCCATCTTACCGACTATGGACTCCGAGGTCTCTCTCATTATGGGGGATGAGCATCTTAGCACTATTCCTGAAAAGGAATCGGACGAATTCATAAAGTCTAGTGTTGAGAACCTTTTCCCAATCCCAAGTGAGTTTGAGGATATATCCGACAGTAAAAGTGATTGGTCTTTTTGTGGTGATTATCCTCTTGACACTTCGGAGGATTCTTCCGGGATTTTTTCTAACCCTCTTTTCAATTCCAATGATGATTTTTCCTCTAGTGATGACGAATCACTTTCAGATGAGGACGTTCCAAATGAAAGTATCAAAGTCTATTCGAACTCTCTTTTTGAATTTGATGACGAGTACTTTTCTAGCAACGTAAATCCTCTTGTTGATGAAGTGTTAGAGAACGATGAGGTCAAGGACTCTATTATTTCTAAACTTGTTGATATTACCTCAATTCTTAATCCCGAGATTCAAAAGGACATTCTTTCTCCGACATATGTGACATTTCCCTTTGAGGATCGCCATTATATTGACTTCGCATATGTCGTTCGAATTTTTCTACCTTGACTTGTCCTTTCCTTCTCTCCTTTGGGAGTGAAGACACCATTTTTGACCCCGACATCTCCATTTATCATTTTTTGAGCCGGGTGTATCTCATCGGTGTGGAACTTTCATTAAAATTCAATGATTATCCAAACATAATGAATGAAAGTCCGATGAAGATTTTCTCTTCCACTTGCTTCCCCATGGACCAATGAATTCGGGGTCGAGTCAAGCTAGTGACTCGGTTAACAAAAACATTAGCACTTCACGGGTGACAACCCATGTTTCTGTCTTCTTTCTATTTTCTAACACTAAGTGTGGGGGAATTCCTCTACTGTGCTTTGCTTTTGTGTGTTTGCTCTTATTTTCAGGTTTCCCTTAGATCGTGATGATTGAAGCGCCTGTTTTCAATCCAACCGCCCAATATCCGATCTTTTTTTTAACGATTATCTAGGGATATCTTATTAATCCTATTTGTGAAAAAAGATTTATTTCCCACACTTGGCTAGTAGTATTACCATTTTACGTTCTAAGTGTCGGCATAATAGCCGGTACTTTGAATATTGAGGGCAATATTCAATTCTAAGTGTGTGGGGGGGGGGGGGAATTCTAGCAAATTTGATCACATGTGTACCTTCTAGTGCCCTAGTATCCCCATTTTGACCAAAATTTTTAAATTTTTTCGTTTTTAAATAAGAAATTGCTTGAAAAAGAAGTGCTTTGCAAATTTAGAAAAAAAATAATAAATAAAGAAAAAAAAAAGTGTTAGTCTTGATTAGGCTAGAACAAGGGAAATCCTGACTCTGCCAGAGTGTTGATCTGGCTGCTTCCTTAACGATTATACTAAGATTTTATGAATTGTTCAAATGAAAATGCTAAGCGTGGAGTGGTTGGTTCTCTTTAGAGCTTATATAAGTAATCTATGGTTTTTCCTCCCAGAAGCTCTTAATCTGACTAAAATATGTGCTGTTTTCAAACTTTTGAACGTTAAAATCGTTTTGTTACGCAAAACAAATTTTTATACAATTTTGATAGTCCGAGTTCAACTTTTTATTTTAATTTTGGAGAAAGCATACTTTCTTAAAAATGAAATGATATTGCAAAATGAAATAAGTTATAATATTGCAAAAGTAAAGGTGTAAGTATGAAGGAAAAAAAAATGAAATGAGAAAAAAATGGAATATATATATATATATATATATATATATATATATATATATATATATATATATATATATATATATATATATATATATATATACATATTATATATAACAGTATGCGCATGACGTCATCAAATGCAGGATTGATGAATAAGCGCTGGATTGATGACTAATCATGCTCTTAATCCACCTAAGCATGCCATGTAAGCAATGTTTGACCAAATAAAATTCGACAGTTGACTTTTAATTCCGAAATTTTAAAAAAGACTCTAAAGATTCGAACTTGGGTTGTTTAAATAGCTTATGTATATGTCAATGTTACCATTAGATCAAATTATTTTTTGTGATATAACTCACACAAAAAATAACTATAATCTTCTTCTTGGATGACCAGGCGGAATTTTTGGAATGATATATATATTTTCTAAACATATATCCCGGATTTTTTTCAAAATATGTTTGATTTGTAGAAGATATGATTTGAAAGATAAGTTTATAATGTATTTTGTATAAATATTTTATTCCTATATTTAACAAACGTTTCTTCTCAAGCCAAAAACACTTTGCAAGTCTTGCAGGAGGATCCCATAGGAACAATACGGGTACTCCTTCAGAAGGTATGTTTTTTTCATATAATTTAACGAATTGGTTGTTGTAATTTTATTGTTGTTGTTATATAATTAATCTAATGTTTACATGGACAATCATATATATAGCAAACATCTATTTATTTGGTTGCTATATTCTTACTGATGTTGTTGTTGAAGCTATCCAATGCAAGAGGGTCTCATAAGAAATTGTGTTGTTGTATTTTTGTTGTTGTTCAAAAGGTATGTTTTTTACATATGTTGTATGATTAACCTAATGTTTACATGGACAATTGACATATCACGTTGTTGTATTTTTATTGTTGTTGTATGATTAATCTAATGTTTACATGGACAATTGACATATCAATCGAATGTTTTATTGCAAAATGTTCTTTCAATTGACTCTTTCCGAAGGTATGTTTTTTACATATAATTTAACCATTACATTGTTGTATTTTTATTGTTGTTGTTGTATAATTAATCCAATGTCTACATGCGCAATCATTTTGTACTCTTAAATAGACGTCAATTAAAAGTTTAAAAAGTTCAAAATCCTTGCTGCTATTGCAAAAAAAATTCAAAAGGGTAGTACTGTCACTTGAAAGTTTAGTAAATGCACAATCAATCGAATGTTTTATTGCAAAATGTCCTTAATGATGTTGTTGTTGAAGCAATCCAATACAAGATGGTCTCATAAGAATAATACCAGTACTCCTTCAGAAGGTAACGATTGTGCTGTTGTATTTTTATTGTCGTTCGAAAGGCATGTTTTTTACATATAATTTAACCACTACGTTGTTGTATTTTTATTGTTGTTGTTGTTGTATAATTAATCTAATGTTTACATGGACAGTTGACATATCAATCGAATTTTTATTGCAAAATGTTCTTTCAATTGACTATAGTTGCTTAAGCACAAAAGATTTTTTTAAAAATCGATCTCATAAGAATAATAAGGGTACTCTTTCCGAAGGTATGTTTTTTACATATAATTTAACCATTACGTTGTTGTATTTTTATTGTTGTTGTTGTATAATTAATCCAATGTCTACATGCACAATCATTTTGTACTGTTGGATAGACGCCACCTAAAAGTCTAAAAAGTTCAGACACCTTGCTGCTAATGCAAAAAAATTTCAAAAGGGTGGTACTGTCGTTGTTGAAGCAATCCAATACAAGATGGTCTCATAAGAATAATACCAGTACTCCTTCAGAAGGTAACCATTGTGCTGTTGTATCTTTATTGTTGTTCGAAAGGCATGTTTTTTACATATAATTTAACCACTACGTTGTTGTATTTTTATTGTTGTTGTTGTTGTATAATTAATCTAATGTTTACATGGACAGTTGACATATCAATCGAATTTTTATTGCAAAATGTTCTTTCAATTGACTATAGTTGCTCAAGCACAAAGATTTTTTGAAAAATCGATCTCATAAGAATAATAAGGGTACTCTTTCCGAAGGTATGTTTTTTACATATAATTTAACCATTACGTTGTTGTATTTTTATCGTCGTTGTTGTATAATTAATCCAATGTCTACATGCACAATCATTTTGTACTGTTGGATAGACGCCACCTAAAAGTCTAAAAAGTTCAGACACCGCGCTAATGCAAAAAAATTTCAAAAGGGTGTATCGTGTTGTTGAAGCAATCCAATACAAGATGGTCTCTAAGAATAATACCAGTACTCCTTCAGAAAGTAACCATTGTGCGTTGTATTTTTATTGTTGTTCGAAAGGCATGTTTTTTACATATAATTTAACCATACGTTGTTGTATTTTTATTGTTGTTGTTGTTGTATAATTAATCTAATGTTTACATGGACAGTTGACATATCAATCGAATTTTTATTGCAAAATGTTCTTTCAATTGACTATAGTTGCTCAAAGCACAAAAGATTTTTGAAAAATCATCTCATAAGAATAATAAGGTACTCTTTCCGAAGTATGTTTTTTACATATAATTTAACCATTACGTTGTTGTATTTTTATCGTGTTGTTGTATAATTAATCCAATGTCTACATGCACAATCATTTTGTACTGTTGGATAGAGCCACCTAAAAGTCTAAAAAGTTCAGACCCCAAAAGCAAAAAATTCAAAAGGGTGTACTGTCATTGAAAGTTTGTATGTATGATGTTTATTGAAATGTTTATGGTGTTGTTAGCTCCATAAAATGGTCTTAGTAATCATATTATAAAGTAACCTGTGTTTGTTCTTTTATTTTTCGAAAGGCATGTTTTTTATTAATTTAACATACGTTGTTGTATTTTATGTGTTGTGTTGTATAATATCAATGTTTACAGGACAGTGAATATCAATCGTTTTGCAATGTTCTTCAATTGACTATGTTGCTCAGCACAAGTTTTTGAAAATCGATTCAAGAATTAAGGTACTTTTCGAAGTTTTTTTAATATATTAACATTACGTGTTGTATTTATGCGTGTGTATATTATCCAAGTCACAGCACATCATTTATGTTGGATAGAGCCATAAATCTAAAAAGTCAGACCCTTCGCCTTAATGAATTTAAAATGTTTATGTGTGTTTGAAGCATCCAATACGATGGTCTTTGATAATACCGTATCCTCAATACCATTGTTGTTATTTTATTGTGTTCGAAGCTGTTTTTTACATATAATTTAACCACTACGTTGTTGTATTTTTATTGTTGTTGTTGTTGTATAATTAATCTAATGTTTACATGGACAGTTGACATATCAATCGAATTTTTATTGCAAAATGTTCTTTCAATTGACTATAGTTGCTCAAGCACAAAAGATTTTTTGAAAAATCGATCTCATAAGAATAATAAGGGTACTCTTTCCGAAGGTATGTTTTTTACATATAATTTAACCATTACGTTGTTGTATTTTTATCGTCGTTGTTGTATAATTAATCCAATGTCTACATGCACAATCATTTTGTACTGTTGGATAGACGCCACCTAAAAGTCTAAAAAGTTCAGACACACAAAAGTCTAAAAATTCAAAAGGTAGTATGTCACTTGAAAGTTTAGTAAATGCACAATCAATCGAATGTTTTATTGCAAAATGTCCTTAATGATGTTGTTGTTTAAGCAATCCAATACAAGATGGTCTCATAAGAATAATACCAGTACTCCTTCAGAAAGTAACCATTGTGCTGTTTTATTTTATTGTTGTTCGAAAGGCATGTTTTTACATATAATTTAACCACTACGTTGTTGTATTTTTATTGTTGTTGTTGTTGTATAATTAATCTAATGTTTACATGGACAGTTGACATATCAATCGAATTTTTATTGCAAAATGTTCTTTCAATTGACTATAGTTGCTCAAGCACAAAAGATTTTTTGAAAAATCGATCTCATAAGAATAATAAGGGTACTCTTTCCGAAGGTATGTTTTTTACATATAATTTAACCATTACGTTGTTGTATTTTTATCGTCGTTGTTGTATAATTAATCCAATGTCTACATGCACAATCATTTTGTACTGTTGGATAGACGCCACCTAAAAGTCTAAAAAGTTCAGCACTCCTAAGCAAAAAATTCAAAAGGGTGTATGTCATTGAAAGTTTAGTATGAAATAATGATGTTATTGAAAGCTTGATGTTGTGTGAAGCAATCCAATACAAGATGGTCTCATAAAATAATACCAGTATCCTTCAGAAAGTAACCATTGTGTGTTTATTTTTATTGTTGTTCGAAAGGCATGTTTTTTACATATAATTTAACCACTACGTTGTTGTTTTTTATTGTTGTTGTTGTTGTATAATTAATCTAATGTTTACATGGACAGTTGACATATCAATCGAATTTTTATTGCAAAATGTTCTTTCAATTGACTATAGTTGCTCAAGCACAAAAGATTTTTTGAAAAATCGATCTCATAAGAATAATAAGGGTACTCTTTCCGAAGGTATGTTTTTTACATATAATTTAACCATTACGTTGTTGTATTTTTATCGTCGTTGTTGTATAATTAATCCAATGTCTACATGCACAATCATTTTGTACTGTTGGATAGACGCCACCTAAAAGTCTAAAAAGTTCAGACACCTCGCTGCTAATGCAAAAAAATTTCAAAAGGGTGGTACTGTCGTTGTTGAAGCAATCCAATACAAGATGGTCTCATAAGAATAATACCAGTACTCCTTCAGAAGGTAACCATTGTGCTGTTGTATTTTTATTGTTGTTCGAAAGGCATGTTTTTTACATATAATTTAACCACTACGTTGTTGTATTTTTATTGTTGTTGTTGTTGTATAATTAATCTAATGTTTACATGGACAGTTGACATATCAATCGAATTTTTATTGCAAAATGTTCTTTCAATTGACTATAGTTGCTCAAGCACAAAAGATTTTTTGAAAAATCAATCTCATAAGAATAATAAGGGTACTCTTTCCGAAGGTATGTTTTTTACATATAATTTAACCATTACGTTGTTGTATTTTTATCGTTGTTGTTGTATAATTAATCCAATGTCTACATGCACAATCATTTTGTACTGTTGGATAGATGCCACCTAAAAGTCTAAAAAGTTCAGACACCTCGCTGCTAATGCAAAAAAATTTCAAAAGGGTTGTACTGTCATTTGAAAGTTTAGTACTGGTATGAATATATTTGTACTGTTAGATAGACGTTGGTACTGGGTCGAAATTTACGGCTCCATTAAAATATTCGTTCCGGATTTATGTTGATGTTATTATTAATATTTATTTGTAACAGGCTATTTTTTTGTACGTTTTGACTTTTAATATATTTTGTTCACCTTTGTTGAATGAAAAGTTATCTTTTACTTGAAGGTGCTCTAATATAAACCCTAATAATTATTTCATAATATTTCAATTCATTTTCTTCATCTTACTTTCTAATCCAAGTTACTTTAATCCCAGCAGTCAAATCAATAATTTACCAACAGTCTTGGTTACTTTAACCTTTGCCAACAAGCACAACATGGTAGCTTATTTGGAAAAAGCATAGGATGACACTACATACCATCAGATAGTCGACTTTTTAAATGCTTCTCACATAAGGTATTCTCTACCATTAAATCCTACTATATATGTTTCCCAAATCAAAGAGTTTTGGCAGAGTGCAACTGTCAAAACATTTGAAGATGGTGACACCGAATTAATTGCAACAGTTGATGGTAAATCTATCACTCTTACTGAATCATCAATCAGGCGGCATCTCCGATTGGGTGATTCAAACGGTATTAGTTCTATGCCGAACACCAAAATTTTAAAACTTTTAACCAGAATGGGTTACAATATACAATCAGAAGCTTTAACATTCCAAAAAGGGGCTTTTGCCCCACAATGGATGTTTTTAATTCACACCATCCTTCACTGTCTCAGCCCTAAGAAAACCTCATGGGAACAGTTCAGTAGTGGTATGCATGTGTTGTGTTGCCCTAATTTATACCCACGGTATGTCGTTGTGGTTTTAGCAGTATTCAAGTTTTAAATTTATATTTAGACAACTTATCAATAACACACACTTTAACGAGCAGTGTACCTGGTCAGTATGAATATAATGGTAAGTAAAGTGTCGATCACTAAGAGTGGAACGTATTATCTAGTTATTCTAATCAGTATTTTAATATCTTAAGTTAGCTATACAACCTAATCTAACGCAAAGGGGTTCAGCCTGAGAGACTGGCACGGTTTGGTTATGATTAAATATAAACTAAACTAATTGGCACGAATCAGCGATTAGCACACACGTACACAGATAGATACTTGAGACAATAAGAAGACCTATCCTGATAGTTAAGTAGCTTGTCACTTGTTTTATTGCTAGTTTTATATGAAGTGTATGTAATTAACCCTTTCTCGTTGGCTCTAATCTTATCGGCGAGTAAACCCTTAATGATTACTTATGTCTATCCTATTTATCTTTCTTCCTACTTTTCTACAGACGATAGAATGCATAGGCGATAAAATAAATAGGCGAGGACAGAGGCATGGCGACCCGAACAATGCTCAGCTAGACACAGAGGTTATCAATGCACTAATAAAAGTCACCAAAGACTTCAACATATAAACTTTAATTAATGGGAAAGCAATTTTAAGGGGAGTTGAAGTGCATGATTAAATCAATGACACAAGCCCATCAATCCTGATAAATTAAAATGTACTAATACAATTAAACAAAACTACTTAATGAATTGAATACATGCAGGACCTTCTTAAAGCTCTTGTATCTTCCTTCAAGGTGTGTCTTGTGCTGCTACTTTGTCTGAATTCGGCCTTAGGGTTTTGTGGTCTTCGGTCTTCTTCTCAAAACTAGGCTCTCGAAATTCGTCTGACCTTGGGGTATTTATAGTTTCTGTCTGAGGGCTAGATGCGGCGCATTGAACAAGTAGATGCGGCGCATTGACTTAACTTCGCGTGGGGTCCAAGATTAATATATTCAGGAATATTCGTACACCGCCAGAAGATGCGGCGTAACTCCATTCTTGTATGCGGCGCATGTCCTTTGCCGTCTTGGATTATAACTTGTGAAATCTTGATAGTGATGCGCCGTATATAATAAGTAGGATGCGGCGTATCTGGAGCAGAATGGTCTTGATCTTGTACATTTCAGTAGACTCTTAACTTCTTGCTTGTTTTGCTCCATAATTAGTCCAAAATCACCAAGTTTCACATAATACTTGTTTTTACCTGAGAATTACAAAAGTAAACATTAACGTATCAATTCTCACAGATAATATAATAAAACAAGTCAAATAAATAGGATAAATGACGGTAATAAAATGTACTTATTTGAGTTCATCAAATATCCCCCCACTTGAACTTTACTTGTCCCCAAGTAAACCTTAGAATAATTCTTATGAAAATGTATCCTAAAATGTTAGGATTTATTTTTATATTTAAGCATGTATTCATTTTGTCATAATCACACAACCAAACACTTAACGAATTAGAAATAAAATAAAATAATTTGATAAAAGCAAATCTAATCGTTTAACTGTCCAGTCGTGACGAATATTCTATCATAAGCTTGGCAAGTATACGCATCTCCTCCACTAAAGCCAAGGAATAACAAGTCTAAAGCGGTAAAAAGGGTTTGTTGGTTAAGGGTTAATCATTCTTCTTAATCTCTATCGATCTCAAATTCCAGAAAAGGTGACAAAATCACAAATACATGATCGAATCCACGAACACGATACTTGCAATTGCTCAAATCCTTAACTCGAATAGGCTAAAGATAGGACCAAGTAATCTTCACCAATAATATTATATCAAAAAGGGCGACAAAGTCATAAATACATAGCCGAATCCACGACTACGATACTTAAGATTGCTCAAATCCCTAATCTCAATAAATCAAAGATTTGGATAAAGAATAATATAGGGTATGGATAATATTTGGGATACAAATTGGTGTAAAATGAAAAATAAATAAAACAGATAAATTAAAATCGTAAGTGTGGTAAATTGCTATCCCAACCATCCCATGAATAAGACTCATATCATTGAATAACTCACGCTTTAACACTTGAAACACACACTTTAGGTAGACACGAATTATACTCAACAAGATCTCAATCAAAGAATAAACCTTAGTTGGCGTTCCCATAACGGCCAACTCCCATTCAATCCATAAATATAATGTATAACAACTAGTGGTGATATCGACCACTTGGTACAAAACTTTACATAAGTTGTTTAAACAAACATCAAACTTTTCCTTTTTCTTTTTCTTTTCTAATTTTTTCGATTCTTTTTTTTTTTTTTTTTTTTTTTTTTTTTTTTTTTTTTAAATTTAAACATAAACATAGATGTGTAAAATTTTACCACATCACTATAACGATAACTGAGGATAATTTTTCCATACTTTTCATGACTTCAGAAATAACGGTATATGAAGTAGAAACACGAAATTAATCAAGTAAAAATTTTTTTCACCATTGCATTGTGCATTTCCTGACTCAACCATAGATAATGAATTACGCATGCGAACACAGGTAATCGTAAGGAAACACACTTTGCCTAAAGCAATTAACCAACCACGGATTTTAATCTACAAGGTAGGCTAAGGTGTAAGGGTGTAACGAAACAATATAACAAAGGTGTAAGAAACGAAAGGAATGGCTCTGAGTGTTTTTCTAGGGGTATCTTACTCTAAAAGTGAGAGTAACAAAAGGTTTATACGGGGGTTAACTAACCAGTGTAGTTAGTTAATATCACATAACATATAAAGGCTATTTGGGTGTTATCCTAGAAATTTACCAATTTAGACAAGTCATTCCAATTATATAGATAATACTTATTATCGTGGTCTCGAATAGTATACAAGCCAAGTTCTAAAGTTTACAAGTCACCAGCACACTCATAGATTTGTAAATTTTGAAAAGTTCACAGTTTTTGAAAATAATGTCATGTGTGCAGCTATGTAATTTAGACTTTAAACAAAATCATGCTAAAAAATTTTTAATTTTGATATATTAAGCGCATTTTAAGCATATTTTGAAAAAGTTTAGGACAAGTAAGTGTTCTAATTCTCCAATCCCCCTACTTAAGTTAAACAACGTCCTCGTTGTTTGTATAAAAGATAAAAAACTGGAAAATAAAAGAATTAGAACAGAAAAACTCTCCTGAGATTTGCTCGGTATGATCCTCCATTATTTGTATAAGAGCAAAAATCAACTTTCTTGTGGATGAGAACGTTTAAGCTTCATAATTGATGTATCCACAGGAAATGCAGGAATCTATAATACCATCAAGACTTTAACACACCCGAGTTAAGAAAGTTCAAACTTGCATAATACATTAGTAGTTAGTAAAAATAAAACATAAAAATTAAAATGAAAATCATCAGGTCAGTCGATACGCCGTATCTTATGGAAGAAGATACGCCATATTGAGCCTGGAATAAATACGAAATAAAATAAAATAAAGGATGGGATGCGTCGCATCTGTTTTACTAGATGCGGCGCATGTATTGACCAAACAGACTGTTAACAGTCTGTTGTAAAATTGGCTAGTTCCACGGTTCATCTCTCAGGTTCTCTCGATCATTCATGCTGAACTTAATGCCAGTCTTCATCAAATATAACTAGAAACAAAAACTGTAACATTAGATATAAACATGGTAGTAATAATTAGTATAGTCCCAAAAGAATATAAGTAATGTATGATGAAACATGTTCGTAATCAAAAGATGAAAATGCAAAGAGTGGTCAAGCTGTAGGCTGGTCGAGAGTCATGTCATCTGAATGGGCTGCTGAGGTACTAGCTCCGTCAGTCCTGCGGTGAACTCTGCGCTCGTATGTGGCCATCCCTCTGACATAAGCACCATCTGGGAGGTGGTGGCTGATCCCGTGAAGAGCCATCACCCTACTGACACCGTCGACTAACCATCTCGCATCTCTCCTCACTCCAGCAAGCTCAACTCTCTGTGCCTCGAGAGCCTCTCTCCGTGACCTAACCTCTTGCTCCACTCTCTCGACTCTCTGTCCTACAGTGCGGGGAGCTGGTGGTGCTGGTGCCTGTACTTCCTCTTGAGCAGGAGCAGCAGCTAGGGCTGCTTGAGCATCCCCCTACTCCGGCTCAGCAGGCCTAGGAGGTCCTAACGGTGCCCAGAAGTATCCACCCATCATCTCCTCGCATATCCCAAGCCTAGTCGCAAGATAGTCTGCATCCATACCAGGTAATCTAGCTAAATCAATCGGGAGATCAGCGGGAATCTCATCACCCAATACCCCAAAGTGCCTAGCAAGTCGAGAGACAAAGTTACCTCCAGTCATTTGGCTCCTACCATCTCTCCCTGGAGCAACTCTGTGTAAATAATGTGCTAAGAAGTGAGGGATGTTCACCACAGCTCCCTCGTCCATGCTCCGCAAAAGAAAAAGGTCCAAAGTAGTCACCTTCTTAGGGGACTGCCCCCTCCCGGCAATAGTCAGGGCTATCAGACGGTGACAAAGCCTCCTCATGGGCACCCTAATGAGTGTTTATGAAGGAGTGGTGGTGGTTGAATCACCCCCAGATGAAATCTCAACCCAATAATCTCCTAACTCCCCACGATCCGAAACGACCCTTAAACTGTCAGCCCAATAATCAGCAAAACCTGGAGATGCCATTTCCTCTGTAGTGTGCAACCCGAGAGCTAGTATGAACTGCCCCATAGACATCCTTCGCTCTAAACCACCCAGTCTGAATACCAAAGTATCGAACGTGTCAAGACCAAGATCAGTCTCCCTGTAGTGTACTGTACTGAAAAACTCCAACATCAAAACCTTAACCAACGGTTCCTCAATCCTAAACAATCTTTCCCAAGCGTAAGACCTGAATAAAACCTGCCCTTCCCCATCATTGTGTACCATCTCCAACCTAGTTCGTAACCTATCAGCAGCGTTACCCCCATCAATATTCCTGATGCTGTCAAAATCCAAAACTGGAACACTGAACACCTTCCTCTGATAAAACTTCCTAAGCCTAGTCATGTAATCATCAACGGCACCCTATGTCAGTCCCATTGTTTCAAAACGGAGCCATGGGTGTCTACGGGCGGCAACTGGGAGAGCCATTCTGAAAGATTCAAAACAGAGAATATTAGTGTTCTGTTAGTAGGAAGATGCGGCATATTACAAAAGGCAATACGGCGCACAGGTCATGCGTCGTATCTAGGTTAAGTAATACGGCGTAACAATGAAGTTTTTAAATTGGAAATAGGTCGTTACGCCGCATCAATTAACCAAGATGCGCCGTATCTAGCAATATATCAGTATAAAATAAAGGGGTCAGGTATGTTTTCCAAGAGTCCGAACCCGTGACGTAAACTTGCACATAACATCACGGTTCCATTAACATCGCATATCAAAATCTAAAACTCCCTATTCATCAATTTCCCTCTAAAGTTTAAAAATAATCCCCCTAACCCTAATTTTGTTATTCAAATTAATTCGGCTCCGAATTCAATGATCAATTCAAAAATTAACATGGGGAAATCATCTTAGTAAGTTTTAATCAAAGCCCCTAAACTTCCCATTAAAATCGATATAGCGCAAATCCTAATTCTTAAATTCGAATAAAATTAAATAAGTATATTACCTTATATCACGATAACGATTGGTCAAGAATTCGGATTAGAAGGTTTTATCCGAGAAAAGAACTCAAATTAGAGGGTTTGATTCGGTCTATTGTTGTGCGATTTTACTGTGTGAATAATGGGGTAAGAAATTGAAATCCGACGCATCTCTTTCTTATTTATAGGGTAAATACGATGCGCCGTATCGCATAATTACGGCGCCAAAAACTTGATGTGCGTGTGTTGTGTTGCTCTAATTTATACCCACGGTATGTCGTTGTGGTTTTAGCAGTATTCAAGTTTTAAATTTATATTTAGCCGACTTATCAATAACACACACTTTAACGAGCAGTGTACCCGGTCCGTATGAATATAATAGTAAGTAGAGTGTCGATCACTAAGAGTGGAACGTATTATCTAGTTATTCTAATAAGTATTTTAATATCTTAAGTTAGCTATACAACCTAATCTAACGCAAGGGGGTTCAGCCTGAGAGACAGTCACGGTTTGGTTATGATTAAATATAAACTAAACTAATAGGCACGAATCAGCGATTAGCACACACGTACACAGATAGATACTTGAGACAATAAGAAGACCTGTCCTGATAGTTAAGTAGCTTGTCACTTGTTTTATTGCTAGTTTTATATGAAGTGTATGTAATTAACCCTTTCTCGTTGGCTCTAATCTTATCGGCGAGTAAACCCTTAATGATTACTTATGTCTATCCTACTTACCTTTCTTCCTACTTTTCTACGGACGATAGAATGCATAGGCGATAAAATAAATAGGCGAGGACAGAGGCATGGCGACCCGATCAATGCTCAGCTAGACACAGAGGTTATCAATGCACTAATAAAAGTCACCAAAGACATCAACACATAAAGTTTAATTAATGGGAAAGCAATTTTAAGGGGAGTTGAAGTGCATGATTAAATCAATGACACAAGCCCATCAATCCTGATAAATTAAAGTGTACTAATACAATAAAACAAAACTACTTAATGAACTGAATACATGCAGGACCTTCTTACAGCTCTTGTATCTTCGTTCAAGGTGTGTCTTGTGCTGCTACTTCGTCTGAATTCGGCCTTAGGGTTTTGTAGTCTTCGGTCTTCTTCTCAAAACTAGGCTATCGAAATTCGTTTGACCTTGGGGTATTTATAGTTTCTGTCTGAGGGTTAGATGCGGCGCATAGAATAAGTAGATGCAGTGCATTGACTTAACTTCGCTTGGGGTCCAAGATTAATATATTCAGGAATATTCGTACACCGCCAGAAGATGCAGCGTAACTCCATTCTTGTATGCGGTGAATGTCCTTTGCCGTCTTGGATTATAACTTGTGAAATCTTGATAGTGATGCGCTGTATATAATAAGTAGGATGCGGCGTATCTGGAGCAGAATGGTCTTGATCTTGTACATTTCAGTAGACTCTTAACTTCTTGCTTGTTTTGCTCCATAATTAGTCCAAAATCGCCAAGTTTCACATAGTACTTGTTTTTACCTGAGAATTACAAAAGTAAACATTAACGTATCAATTCTCACAGATAATATAATAAAACAAGTCACATAAATAGGATAAATGACGGTAATAAAATGTACTTATTTGAGTTCATCAAATATCCCCCCACTTGAACTTTACTTGTCCCCAAGTAAACCTTAGAATAATTCTTATGAAAATGTATCCTAAAAGATGTTAGGATTTATTTTTATATTTAAGCATGTATTCATTTTGTCATAATCACACAACCAAACACTTAACGAATTAGAAATAAAATAAAATAATTTGATAAAAGCAAATCTAATCGTTTAACTGTCCAGTCGTGACGAATATTCTATCATAAGCTTGGCAAGTATACGCATCTCCTCCACTAAAGCCAAGGAATAACAAGTCTAAAGCGGTAAAAAAGGGTTTGTTGGTTAAGGGTTAATCATTCTTCTTAATCTCTATCGATCTCAAATTCCAGAAAAGGCGACAAAATCACCAATACATGATCAAATCCACGAACACGATACTTGCAATTGCTCAAATCCTTAACTCGAATAGGCTAAAGATAGGACCAAGTAATCTTTACCAATAATATTATATCAAAAAGGGCGACAAAATCATAAATACATAGCCGAATCCACGACTACGATACTTAAGATTGCTCAAATCCCTAATCTCAATAAATCAAAGGTTTGGATAAAGAATAATATAGGGTATGGATAATATTTGGGATACAAATTGGTGTAAAATGAAAAATAAACAAAACAGATAAATTAAAATCCTAAGTGTGGCGTTCCCATAACGGCCAACTCCCATTCAATCCATAAATATAATATACAACAAATAGTGGTGATATCGACCACTTAATACAAAACTTTACATAAGTTGTTTAAACAAACATCTAACTTTTCCTTTTTCTTTTTCTTTTCTCATTTTTTCGATTTTTTTTTTTTTTTTTTTTTTTTTTTTTTTTTTTTTTTTTTTTTTTTTTTTTTTTTTACTTTAACACATAAACATAGATGTGTAAAATTTCACCAAATCACTATAACGATAACTCTGGATAATTTTTCCATACTTTTCATGACTTCAGAAATAACGGTAATAGTGAAAGTAGTAAACACACGAAAAACAAACTCAAATATATACAATATTTACTTTCACTCCAGTTGCATTGTGCAATTTCCCGACTCAACCAAAGATAATGAATTACGCACGCGAACACAGGTAATGTAAGGAAACACACTTTGCCTAAAGCAGTTAACCAACCACGGCTTTTAATCTATAGGGTAGGCTAAGGCGTAAGGGTGTAACGAAACATTATAACAAAGGTGTAAGAAACGAAAGGAATGGCTCTGAGTGTTTTTCTAGGGGTATCTTACTCTAAAAGTGAGAGTAAAAAAAGGTTTATACGGGGGTTAACTAACCAGTGTAGTTAGTTAATATCACATAACATATAGAGGCTATTTGGGTGTAATCCTAGAATAAACTTGATGTGCGTGTGTTGTGTTGCTCTAATTTATACCCACGGTATGTCGTTGTGGTTTTAGCAGTATTCAAGTTTTAAATTTATATTTAGCCGACTTATCAATAACACACACTTTAACGAGCAGTGTACCCGGTCAGTATGAATATAATAGTAAGTAGAGTGTCGATCACTAAGAGTGGAACGTATTATCTAGTTATTCTAATCAGTATTTTAATATCTTAAGTTAGCTATACAACCTAATCTAACGCAAGGGGGTTCAGCCTGAGAGACTGGCACGGTTTGGTTATGATTAAATATAAACTAAACTAATAGGCACGAATCAACGATTAGCACACATGTACACAGATAGATACTTGAGACAATAAGAAGACCTGTCCTGATAGTTAAGTAGCTTGTCACTTGTTTTATTGCTAGTTTTATATGAAGTGTATGTAATTAACCCTTTCTCGTTGGCTCTAATCTTATCGGCGAGTAAACCCTTAATGATTACTTATGTCTATCCTACTTACCTTTCTTCCTACTTTTCTACAGACGATAGAATGCATAGGCGATAAAATAAATAGGCGAGGACAGAGGCATGGCGACCCGATCAATGCTCAGCTAGACACAGAGGTTATCAATGCACTAATAAAAGTCACCAAAGACATCAACACATAAAGTTTAATTAATGGGAAAGCAATTTTAAGGGGAGTTGAAGTGCATGATTAAATCAATGACACAAGCCCATCAATCCTGATAAATTAAAGTGTACTAATACAATAAAACAAAACTACTTAATGAATTGAATACATGTGATATGTAACAATTTATAGTTCAAGGAGAATTGCACCGGAAATATGCAAAGCCCCAGGTTCGTTGTCCCGACGAAGATCGAATGGAATTTGTGTTCCGGAAATATGCAAAGCCCAGGTTCGTTGTCCCGACGAAGATCGAATGGAATTTGTGTTCCCGGAACGTGATTCGTGTAGTGAATGTGAAAAAGAGTGATTGATTTTTGGATTACACTACTAATATTAAAATAACAAACAAGATAAACTAATTAAACTAAGCTAATGGAACAATTAAACTAAGCATTTAACCTAAAAACAACTAATAAAAACAACTAATAAAGCTACGGGTACAAATAAACTAAACATGTGAATTTAAAAACGAAAACCGGAAAAAAAAAACGTTACGCTACGAAATTTAAAAAATGCGAATAAAAGTGAAATGCTAAATTTTAAAACCTAAAATTATAAAAATAATTTCCCTAAATTAAAACTGATAAAATAAAATTTTTGGAAAAAGAAAAATATTTTTTTGACTTTTTGATAATTACTTATGAATTAAAAACTTTTTAAACTAATTTAAATTACTAAAAATACTTAAACTATTGCGAAAAATCTGGAAATTTTTGAGTAACTACTTTGAAGTAAAAGTAAACTAGGAAAAATAATAAAGGTGAAACAGCTTATTGAAATAAGCTGTTTAAAAGCAATACAGCTTAAATTAGTTAAAAGAAAACAAAATAAACTAATGTTAAATATAAATTTTTGTAAAGACAAACTAATTAAAAGCCTAGCGCAATTGGTATACGTGTGTGTTTGAGGGGGTTTTGCTAAGCGAGAGGTCTGGGTTCGAATCCCACCTTTTGCATTTTTTTTTTTTTTTTTTTTTTGTACAAGTGAGTTTGAGAGCAACTGATGAGGGGCAATAAGCAAACACAAACACAACCACAAATAACAAACAACAATCCACAATCTAACTAGCTAAGAACAATAGTGAAGCAAAAAAAAATCAAGAGCATCTAAACCACAATCTAACTTCAACGCAGAACAAAAATAACATAAAAAGTAGAACATACACTTAACAAAAAACAACTTAAGCTAATCTAGAACTAAAAGCAAAATCAAACCAAAACTAAAACTCGCAAGCTCTAAACTAACTTACCAAGAACTACATAAGCAGTGACAAACAAATATTAAGCAGAAATAAGGCAGTTGACCGAGGTTGACCGAGCAAAATAAAAACAAGAAACTGAAATTTAACTTGCATAAATTTTAACTTGCATAAACCGGAATTTAAATTAGAGAAAATTACAACTTCAATTAAATACTACACTAAAAAAACATCAAATAAAATGGTCAACATCTTTCTAAGACATGAAAAATGGGACAAGAAAAAAAAGTGCTAATCGACTCTCGTTCTATTTATACTAAAAAAATAAAAACCCTAGCCGAGTGTGCTAGTTGTGTGAGAGTGTTCCTTGTGCTCTTGTCGACCCTTGGATTAAACTTGATCTCCACAACAAATAATTTGAGCCGTTGATCTTCTCTTGTCCTCGGATTGCCATCGTGGAGGGGGGGACCAAGACACACCCATGTGAATCTTTTGGACGGTTGTGTAAGGTGGGATGGGTTGATTAGAGGCGGGTGTTTAGGGGTTGAAGAAGATGGTGTAGCGAATTAGGGTTGGCTTTGGTGTTTAATTGGGATATTGACCAAGCAATTGGGGATTTGACCCCTTTTGTATTGACCGGCTTTAGTTAACGAAGGATGGGTCGGGTCTGGGGTGGTTTAAGTGGGCTGGTAGTTTAATTTAAGGTTGGGCCGGTTATAGGGATAAATGGGATTGGGTAAATGGTGGGCTGATGGTTAAGTAAAGTGGGTTGGTGAGTAGTGTTTAATGAGTTGTGTTTATTTCTTTTGGGATCCGGTTGTTTTTAGGAGTATTAGGATGTGTTGGATTTAATTTAGGGACCAAATTTGTAAACATGGAAATTGAAGGGACCAACCTTGCCAATTTTGTAAAATTAATCCGAGGACATATTTTGCCAACTAAAAATAATCCAAGGGCTCTTCAGGATTTTTGCACAATAACTCGACCAAACTCGTGAATTTCTTCCCGGGTCCCGTCTTTTGAGCTCTTTTCCATTTCCCGTGCTCGTCTTTGTCTTTTTCTTGATTTTTCTAGATATCCGTACCTGCATATTCACAAACACAAAAACAACATATATTTGGCATATTCGGTCAGTTTTTGGTCTATTTGGTCTGTTTAAATAGGTAAAAGGTATGTGTAATTTAACACATACCAAAATTCCCCCAGACTAAGATATTGCTGTGTCCTCACGCAATGTTATAAAAACACGTTTTTGAAACCAAAAATTTCCAATCTCTTTTTACTAACTTTGAGAAGTAGCAAAATTTTCAAAAGAGATTAAGAAATCTTAAGTTCTAAAAACTCCCCGATTTTCCTTTTATTCTATTTTTGTATTTTTCATATAATCATGTGACGGATTTGTTGACAATCATTATCTAACGATAACTTTTAGGGTCATCGAGCAGGAAACACGACTCATAAAGAAGTGACCATACGGATAAAATTCGTCGTCCCTGATTTTTCACGAGTCCCCAAACTAAGCTTAAAAACGAAATCATTGTTATTTACAAGTTAGATTACCAACACTACCCAGAAAGCTAATTGTGGACTTCTTGTTCCCAAATTCCTATTTTCCTCTATTTATTTTATTTTTGGTGAGAAATGAATTTCTTCAAATTCTCGTTTCGAAAATTTTTAAGCCGATAAAAATACCTTAGTTTAGACGCTAAGTAGTTTCCAAACCTTCCCTCGAAAACCGTTGCATACAAAAATGAGGTCCACATCAAGGTCTCTGATTTAACACGATTTTGAGGATATCCCTTTTATTTGCGACCGAAACAACTCATCTACGAGTCCAGAGACGGAAGCCTTTATTAGGACACCCCCGGAGTCGAAGTTTGGCATTTTTAACATTATAAAGCACATTAATGTATTTAGTCCTTGGCCCTTTATAACAATCACAACATCGGCTGCGAACCGGCAAGATGTGATAGTCTATTATGACCTTGGAATTTTTCCTCTGCCTTTATTAGAAGTCTACAACATCGGCTGCGAACCGGCAAGATGTAGAAAACTTTTTGTGGCTTTGGATTATTATTATACATTATCATATTCATTAATTATTTGCCAAACTCCAAGTCCTACGGCTTTTATAACAATCCCAACATCGGTTGCGAGCCGACAAGATGGAATAGTCTATTACACCGTAACACTGGCAGTACCTTGATGTGTACCCAACTTTCATAAGCAAGGATTCTCTAAGGAAGAAATAAAAACTAATTATCGCCAAAACCAAAATAGCTTTAATTATTTATAGATTTCTATTTTTGAGTGAAACAAGCTTATGGGAACAAAAAGCCACAAGTAACTTTGATGAGCTCTAAAGAGAACCAACTACTCCACGTTTAGCAATCTAACTTATAAACAACTCTATCATTTCTCGTTCTTCGCAAATTTAAAATCTTAAATAATAAGATCCGCGAATGCTTAGCCTTATAATCAAGCCATGCATATATAAAGTCAAATACGGGAACTTGCAAACTCTTAAAAAGAATTCGCATTTTCTAGCTCCTTGTGTAAAAGACTAGCACGAGCTTATAGATTATAAACGGTTAAGGAGACAAGCTAGGGCTCAACACGCCCGATCAAGTCAGAATTTTATTCCTACTCTCACCAGCGGAAAGTCAACAAAAATGTCAAAATTTATTATATTTTTGCAAAAATTTTTAAATTTTTCTCATTTTTTTGAATTTTTTTCAAATTTTGAGGAAAAACGGGGTTGCGAGAGAAAACGGAAAAAATGCAAGGCAAAAATCAAATCGAAAGATTACCCCCCCAGACTAAAACGAGACATTGTCCTCAATGTCTTAAAGGTAAGGGTTCTCCTACATAAATCTAAGGCCGTTTATGAATTATGCCAAAGATAAACGTAAAACGATAAGATTAAGGATATCGGATGAGCAACGAATGATGAAACTCGAGTGGAGAGAAGCAAACCACGAGCACGAGAGTCTTCATCAATCGGGCTAACCTGGACATACACAAACAACCACGAAACACAACAAATGGAAGAGGAACCCTCCTCACTACACTTATTAGAGAGAAAATAGAAAGAAGATAGATGGATAAGCATGGGGTGCCTCCCACGAAGCGCTTGTTTAGTATCGAGTCGGAAAGCTTAGACTCGCCCCGAATTCATTTGTCCTTGGGGGAGCAGGTGGAAGAGAAAATCTCAATCGGACTTTCGTTCAAGATGTTTGGATAAACATTGAAGCATACGAAAGTTCCACTCCGATGAGATACACCCGGCTTAAAAGAATGAGAGATGCCGGGGTCAAAGATTTTGTCCTCACTCCCGAGCGAGTGAATGGAAGGACAATCTACCTTGTAGGAGAAGAAAGGTAGAAAAACTCGAACGACATATGCGAAGTCAATATAAGGGCGATCCCCAAAAGGCACTGTCACATATGTCGGAGAAAGAATATTCTTTTGATTCTCGGGATTAACAATTGAGGTCATATTTTCAAAAACATTAGAGTCTTTGACCTCATCGTTCTCTAACTCTTCAATAAACAGCGGATTAACGTTGCTAGAAAAGCAATCGTCATCAAATTCAAAAAGAGGGTTAGAGAAAATCCCGGAAGTAACCTCAGAGATGTCAAGAGATTCTCCAAAAATTGGAGAATCACAATCTCTTTCAAATATCTCCTCAGACTCACTTGGGGTTGGGACAAGGTTCTCAGCACTAGACTTTATGAATTCGTCCGATTCCTTTTCAGGAACAGTGCTAAGATGCTCATCCCCCATAATTAGAGAGTCCTCGGGTGTAGACTGAGAGGGATGAGAAATGTTATCATTTAAAGGAATAGCACTCTCATCGTCGTCGTCATCTTCGTCATCGAGCATGCAAGCCTTATCAAACAAGAAACGGTTATGTGCTGCACGTTCAATGGCGAGTAAATCTTCCATAGATTCACCATGATGATCCTCTTGGGTCTGTTTAGCAGCCCAAGCATTAAATGCATTCCTTACATCATGAAGTTTTTGGAATACATCTTCGAAAGCAGAATCCAGAAGATCATTCCTAATATTATGAATTTCTTGGAATGATTCTTGAGGAGATGGTTGTGGTTGAGTTTGAATCGTTTGATACTGTGGAGGTTGGTCATGATAAGAATAGTCATAATTGTCACAAGGGTCGTGCTCATAGACAAGCGGGCTCCTTGTTTGACAATCAGAGCTATAGTGAGGACCTCCACAGTACTCACAACAATAATATTGTTGTGACTGATTCGGTGAATTATATGGATAATGGTCATACCCGAAATTTTGATTACATGGAACCTGCTCATAGACAAACGTGTTCCCTGTTTGACAATCAAAACCCGGGTGAGGACTACCTCCACAATATTCACAAGAATATGTCTCCATCTGGTGTTGTGGGGGCTGGTCGAAAAAGTCGGTTGTTTCATGGTAGGAATAAGGATTTTGGTCATAGACAAACCCGTTTCCTGATTCCACCATGCTACAACCGGGACAATTCCCACCATTATGAGGACCTCCACAACACTCACAAAGATCATTTGGCATATTTTGGAATGATGTATCATTGAAGTTTTGATAACATGGTTCTTGCCAAAATGAATCTTGAGGAGGGTTGAAATCGTTTTGAAAATTTGGACAATTAAGTGTATTTTCGATTTCAGGAGTGCAACACACGCAAAGTCCATGGGTAAACCCACATCCTTTGCAGAAGCATCGTTCACAGTGTGAATCATCCCCCAACGGATCTCCACATACAGAGCACTTATGCTGAGTGAGTGAGGATGGCTGGGGTTGTGGAGAGTGTTCGGAAATACTTTGAGAATTATCGATGGAATTAAGCTCTTTGAGGGCTAAATCACACCAATAACAAGATCCGTCAGGTGCATCATTTCCACACTTCACACACGAACACTTGGAACAACGAAAATTATCACCTACTGGACCTCTGCAACGAAAGCAGCAATAGCCCAGTGACGACATAGAAGAAAGGTATAAGAAGTTTAGAATCAAATGGATAGAGGGTAAAGGGATAAAGAATCAAAAAGGGTAAGAGGGTGAGAAAAGGAATTAAACGGATAAGAGGGCACGGGAGAAAGAATCAAACGGATAAGAGGGATAAGAAGAATCTTTTTGGAATTTTTGAAAAACATTTTGAAAAACAAAAAGGAAAATAAATTTTGAAATGAAAATCTTTTTGGGTTTTTCAAAGTTTTTTAATTTTTTTTTTTTTTTTTTTTTTTTGGATTTTTGGGTAGAAAAAATATTTACAAGATATTTACGAAACTTCACGAGGAAGATTCTTCAAAACACGAATCGAAAAACGGAATCACGCACTCACTTCAACCTTCCCCGGCAGCGGCGCCAAAAATTGATATGTAACAATTTATAGTTCAAGGAGAATTGCACCGGAAATATGCAAAGCCCCAGGTTCGTTGTCCCGACGAAGATCGAATGGAATTTGTGTTCCGGAAATATGCAAAGCCCCAGGTTCGTTGTCCCGACGAAGATCGAATGGAATTTGTGTTCCCGGAACGTGATTCGTGTAGTGAATGTGAAAAAGAGTGATTGATTTTTGGATTACACTACTAATATTAAAATAACAAACAAGATAAACTAATTAAACTAAGCTAATGGAACAATTAAACTAAGCATTTAACCTAAAAACAACTAATAAAAACAACTAATAAAGCTACGGGTACAAATAAACTAAACATGTGAATTTAAAAACGAAAACCGGAAAAAAAAACGTTACGCTACGAAATTTAAAAAATGCGAATAAAAGTGAAATGCTAAATTTTAAAACCTAAAATTATAAAAATAATTTCCCTAAATTAAAACTGATAAAATAAAATTTTTGGAAAAAGAAAAATATTTTTTTGACTTTTTGATAATTACTTATGAATTAAAAACTTTTTAAACTAATTTAAATTACTAAAAATACTTAAACTATTGCGAAAAATCTGGAAATTTTTGAGTAACTACTTTGAAGTAAAAGTAAACTAGGAAAAATAATAAAGGTGAAACAGCTTATTGAAATAAGCTGTTTAAAAGCAATACAGCTTAAATTAGTTAAAAGAAAACAAAATAAACTAATGTTAAATATAAATTTTTGTAAAGACAAACTAATTAAAAGCCTAGCGCAATTGGTATACGTGTGTGTTTGAGGGGGTTTTGCTAAGCGAGAGGTCTGGGTTCGAATCCCACCTTTTGCATTTTTTTTTTTTTTTTTTTTTGTACAAGTGAGTTTGAGAGCAACTGATGAGGGGCAATAAGCAAACACAAACACAACCACAAATAACAAACAACAATCCACAATCTAACTAGCTAAGAACAATAGTGAAGCAAAAAAAAATCAAGAGCATCTAAACCACAATCTAACTTCAACGCAGAACAAAAATAACATAAAAAGTAGAACATACACTTAACAAAAAACAACTTAAGCTAATCTAGAACTAAAAGCAAAATCAAACCAAAACTAAAACTCGCAAGCTCTAAACTAACTTACCAAGAACTACATAAGCAGTGACAAACAAATATTAAGCAGAAATAAGGCAGTTGACCGAGGTTGACCGAGCAAAATAAAAACAAGAAACTGAAATTTAACTTGCATAAATTTTAACTTGCATAAACCGGAATTTAAATTAGAGAAAATTACAACTTCAATTAAATACTACACTAAAAAAACATCAAATAAAATGGTCAACATCTTTCTAAGACATGAAAAATGGGACAAGAAAAAAAAGTGCTAATCGACTCTCGTTCTATTTATACTAAAAAAATAAAAACCCTAGCCGAGTGTGCTAGTTGTGTGAGAGTGTTCCTTGTGCTCTTGTCGACCCTTGGATTAAACTTGATCTCCACAACAAATAATTTGAGCCGTTGATCTTCTCTTGTCCTCGGATTGCCATCGTGGAGGGGGGGACCAAGACACACCCATGTGAATCTTTTGGACGGTTGTGTGAGGTGGGATGGGTTGATTAGAGGCGGGTGTTTAGGGGTTGAAGAAGATGGTGTAGCGAATTAGGGTTGGCTTTGGTGTTTAATTGGGATATTGACCAAGCAATTGGGGATTTGACCCCTTTTGTATTGACCGGCTTTAGTTAACGAAGGATGGGTCGGGTCTGGGGTGGTTTAAGTGGGCTGGTAGTTTAATTTAAGGTTGGGCCGGTTATAGGGATAAATGGGATTGGGTAAATGGTGGGCTGATGGTTAAGTAAAGTGGGTTGGTGAGTAGTGTTTAATGAGTTGTGTTTATTTCTTTTGGGATCCGGTTGTTTTTAGGAGTATTAGGATGTGTTGGATTTAATTTAGGGACCAAATTTGTAAACATGGAAATTGAAGGGACCAACCTTGCCAATTTTGTAAAATTAATCCGAGGACATATTTTGTCAAATAAAAATAATCCAAGGGCTCTTCGGGATTTTTGCACAATAACTCGACCAAACTCGTGAATTTCTTCCCGGGTCCCGTCTTTTGAGCTCTTTTCCATTTCCCGTGCTCGTCTTTGTCTTTTTCTTGATTTTTCTAGATATCCGTACCTGCATATTCACAAACACAAAAACAACATATATTTGGCATATTCGGTCAGTTTTTGGTCTATTTGGTCTGTTTAAATAGGTAAAAGGTATGTGTAATTTAACACATACCAACATGCAGGACCTTCTTACAGCTCTTGTATCTTCGTTCAAGGTGTGTCTTGTGCTGCTACTTCGTCTGAATTCAGCCTTAGGGTTTTGTAGTCTTCGGTCTTCTTCTAAAACTAGGCTCTCGAAATTCATCTGGCCTTGGGTATTTATAGTTTCTGTCTGAGGGCTAGATGCGGCGCATTGAACAAGTAGATGCGGCGCATTGACTTACCTTCGCGTGGGGTCCAAGATTAATATATTCAGGAATATTCGTACACCGCCAGAAGATGCGGCGTAACTCCATTCTTGTATGCGGCGCATGTCCTTTGCCGTCTTGGATTATAACTTGTGAAATCTTGATAGTGATGCGCCGTATATAATAAGTAGGATGCGGCGTATCTAGAGCAGAATGGTCTTGATCTTGTACATTTCAGTAGACTCTTAACTTCTTGCTTGTTTTGCTCCATAATTAGTCCAAAATCGCCAAGTTTCACATAATACTTGTTTTTACCTGAGAATTACAAAAGTAAACAGTAACGTATCAATTCTCACAGATAATATAATAAAACAAGTCAAATAAATAGGATAAATGACGGTAATAAAATGTATTTATTTGAGTTTATCAAATATCCCCCCACTTGAACTTTACTTGTCCCCAAGTAAACCTTAGAATAATTCTTATGAAAAAGTATCCTAAAACATGTTAGGATTTATTTTTATATTTAAGCATGTATTCGTTTTGTCATAATTGCACAACCAAACACTTAACGAATTAGAAATAAAATATTTTATTTTTATTAAAGCAAATCTAATCGTTTAACTGTCCAGTCGTGACGAATATTCTATCATAAGCTTGGAAAGTATACGCATCTCCCCCACTAAAGCCAAGGAATAACAAGTCTAAAGCAGTAAAAAGGGTTTGTTGGTTAAGGGTTAAGCATTCTTCTTAATCTCTTTCGATCTCAAATTCCAGAAAAGGCGACAAAATCACAAATACATGATCGAATCCACGAACACGATACTTGCAATTGCTCAAATCCTTAACTCGAATAGGCTAAAGATAGGACCAAGTAATCTTCACCAATAATATTATATCAAAAAGGGCGACAAAATCATAAATACATAGCTGAATCCATGACTACGATACTTAAGATTGCTCAAATCCCTAGTCTCAATATATCAAAGGTTTGGATAAAGAATAATATAGGGTATGGATAATATTTTGGATACAACTTGGTGTAAAAATGAAAAATAAACAAAACAGATAAATTAAAATCCTAAGTGTGGTAAATTGCTATCCTAACCATCCCATGAATAAGACTCATATCATTGAATAACCCACGCTTTAACACTTGAAACACACGCTTTAGGTAGACACGAATTATAGTCAACAAGATATCAATCAAAGAATAACCTTAGTTGGCGTTCCCATAACGGCCAACTCCCATTCAATCCATAAATATAGTATATAACAACTAGTGGTGATATCGACCACTTAGTACAAAACTTTACATAAGTTGTTTAAACAACATCCAACTTTTCCTTTTTCTTTTTCTTTTCTCATTTTTTCGATTTTTTTTTTCTTTTTTTTTTCTTTTTTTTTTTTTTTTCTTTTTTTTTTGACTTTAAACATAAACATAGATATGTAAAATTTCACCACATCACTATAACGATAACTCTGGATAATTTTTCCATACTTTTCATGACTTCAGAAATAACGGTAATAGTGAAAGTAGTAAACACACGAAAAATAAACTCAAAAATATACAATATTTACTTTCACTCCAATTGCATTGTGCAATTTCCTGACCTAACCAAATATAATGAATTACGCACGCGAACACAGGTAATGTAAGGAAGCACACTTTGCCTAAAGCAATTAACCAACCACGGATTTTAATCTACAGGGTAGGCTAAGGTGTAAGGGTGTAACGAAACATTATAACAAAGGTGTAAGAAACAAAAGGAATGGCTCTGAGTGTTTTTCTAGGGGTATCTTACTCTAAAAGTGAGAGTAACAAAAGGTTTATACGGGGGTTAACTAACCAGTGTAGTTAGTTAATATCACATAACATATAAAGGCTATTTGGGTGTAATCCTAGAAATTTACCAATTTAGACAAGTCATTCCAATTATATAGATAATACTTATTATGGTGGTCTCGAATAGTATACAAGCCAAGTTCTAAAGTTTACAAGTCACCGGCACACTCATAGATTTGTGAATTTTGAAAAGTTCACAATTTTTGAAAATAACGTCATGTGTGCAACTATGTAATTTAGACTTTAAACAAAATCATGCTGAAAATTTTTAATTTTGATATATTAAGCGCATTTTAAGCATATTTTGAAAAAGTTTAGGACAAGTAAGTGTTCTAATTCTCCAATCCCCCCACTTAAGTTAAACAACGTCCTCGTTGTTTGTATAAAAGATAAAAAACTGGAAAATAAAAGAATTAGAACAGAAAAACTCCCCTGAGATTTGCTCGGTATGATCCTCCATTATTTGTATAAGAGCAAAAATCATCTTTCTTGTGGATGAGAACGTTTAAGCTTCATAATTGATGTATCCACAGGAAATGCAGGAATCTATAATACCATCAAGACTTTAACACACCTGAGTTAAGAAGGTTCAAACTTGCATAATACATTAGTAGTTAGTAAAAATAAAACATAAAAATTAAAATGAAAATTGTCAGGTCAGTCGATACGCTGTATCTTATGGAAGAAGATACCCCGTATCGAGCCTGAAATAAGTACGAATCAGAATAGAAGATGCGTCGCATCCTTAACCAGGGATGCGCCGCATTAAAATAAACTGACAGAAAGTTTTAAAGTTAAAAATAAAAATGCAGAAAATTAAGTAAGATATGACCAGTGCAGGAGATGCGTCGCATCTAAGGATTGAGATGCGCCGTATCTTCTGTGAGCCTGACTGACTCGACACAGAACAGAATAGTAAAAATTCTCCGGGTTGTCTCCCGGTTAGCACCTGTCTTTATTCTAGAGTCTTCAAGTTAGACTCACGTTCAGCTCCTTAATACCGATCATTGAAGGAGTCGGAAGCATCGCGCTTCCTCATCGCCAGTCCAGTAATATTGAACACTCCTTGCTCGTCCTTAATTTCCACGCCGTTCTTCTTTAATATCTGTATAAACAAAGTTCTGTCCCTTTCGAGCAGAGATGACAAAATGATAGACGGGAAATTCTTATTATCATATAGGCATAAATAAGCAAGGTGGGGTGGTAGTTCAATAAACGCATCATTATTCAAATTCATATGCTCAACTATTCTCCTACGTTTGTTAATTACTACGCAATCATACCACTCGTCATCAGAATCATTAACAATATCGCGCCCAAGTTCGGTAGGTACATTAAGGTCAATAAATTCCTCGAAGTTCTCATAATTAGGATTAGTTGAGTTGTTTTGAATCAATGTTTCTCCCATAAGCCTAGCTTCTAGATCGAGGTCCATACGTTCTCTTAATCCTAGCACATAGACGCCTCTAATTATGCTTTTAACAGGATCTTGGCACTTATAGACTAGTTTATTATTCCCTACCCTTAATGAGATTTTTCTCTTAAATACATCAATCTTAGCATGGGCGGTAGACAAGAAAGGTGATGAAGCGAAAAGTGTACCGCTTTTAGGGGGTCATTTAAGCCCTAAATCGTATTTATTTGATCAAATATTGCCCTAAATCGTTCCTTTTGTCATTTTAGGTACTTTTGAGAAGAAATCTGGAAAAGGAGGCATTTTGGACGTTTTTGGAGTATAAAAGTGAAGAAAACGACAAAGTCTCAAAAATCGGCTAAAAGTTACCTTTGACGGCGTCAGATTTTACTCTGGACGGCGTCATGGCTTGGCAAGAAAAGGTGGACGTGAAATTTACTCATGATAAGCCAGTGAAAATTGCATGTAAATTCTGACGGCGTCACGCTTTAACCTGATCAAGGGCGTCACGGCTTAAATCAAAGAGGGACGGCGTCACGTTCAAGAGCTGACGGCGTCAAGCCTTGATAAGCCAGAACGGATTTTGGAGAGCTAAAGAGGGACGGCGTCAAGAAGGTCATCCGGGAACCCTAAAAGCGGCGAGGTGACGGCGTCACACTCCATAAGGTGACGCCGTCAGATGTAAAAATCTATATATAGTTTTCTAATTTTTTGTCATAAGGGGGAGAGCTTAGTGTGGAATTTTTGGGAGAAAACCCTAAGACGATTTTAGCATCTTTTTCAAGGCTTTTTGCCTTGAGATCTTCCATGTTACATTGAAAGATAAGTTATCAATTAATCATTCAATATGTCTATGTGTTGTTTGATTTTATCTTGTTCTTGTCTTTTGTTTAACATGTTAGGCTAGATTTATCTTGTGTTTGCTTAGATCTAATGAAACCTAGCTATTGATTATTGGTTATTAGTGTGTTATTAGTTGTATTGGATGATTGTTTATCTATGTTAGGCTTAAGAAAACTGGCTAACTTCCTATTCGGTAACTTGCTTGAACGTCTTAAGAAACATGAACCAAATGCGTACTAAAGGTTTTTATGGTTGTATTTAATGCACAAGCGAATTCTAGTGATCCCATGTTAAGAGCTTCCTAGCCGGCTCGACATAGGAGTGAAGTAGGAGCTTGTAGAGTTGGGGAAGTACGTACGCCACCCCACGATTGATATTAAGGAATACACCCGTCATCCACGCAACTAATACACACTAATCAACCGGTAAAAGATAGTTAGGGAGTAAGGAAATCTAAGTAAACACATTTCTCTACACATAAGTTTCTCACCAACATTTTATTTTCAGTTATTTATTTTATTTGCATTTGTAGTTATTTGGGTTAGTTGACTAGCAACTAATTCCGCCCACTCCTTCAAAATCCGAGATTTTACTTGCTTTCATAAAAATATAAAAACATAAAAAAGAATCTTCCTCAACCCTTAGACCTATTAGAGTAGTCTTTCATACCTAACGAACACTATTCCCTGTGGAGAACGATCAATCCCCCGTACTTACCACTACACTATACTACATCGGTCAGGTACACTGCCTGGTGGGGTTGTAAGCCTCTTGAGATCCCTCAAGAGGTAAAACCTGTTGTAAGGTCGCAAAACCACGCATCAAGTTTTTGGCGCCGCTGCCGGGGAATAGTTATTGTTTAGGTTGAATTTTTATTTTATAGGTCTACTCACTAGATTCCTTTCTAGTGAGATTTTTATTTTATTTTTCTAGGTTTTCTTTAGTCTATCTATTTTCTTCGTGTCTTTGTTCGTAACCATTACCATTTAACATCATGGAAGATGGTAATATCCTTAATCCCAACAACCCACCACCACAACAACCACCACCTCCTAGAGCCCGTACTTTAGGAGAGTATTCCCGTCCTAGCCACCATGGCTATCGAAACACCATTGAGCTCACTCAAGGAGCCAATGTCACACCCTTGCGATCCGACACCATCCGGTTGGTGCAAAGCGGATGCGCATTCCATGGACTTCGATCTGAAGATCCTAATCAACACCTCAAGGACTTTCTTAAAATCGTTGATTCTATAGACCTTGATGTTGCCACTCGAGAGACGACCCGATTGCGTCTCTTTCAATTCTCTCTGCGGGATCAAGCTAGTCAGTGGCTAGAACGTCAACCCGCAGGATCCATCACCTCTTGGGATGATCTCACTACTCGTTTCCTTGCTCAGTTTTTCCCACCGGGAAGAACTACCAAGCTAAGGAATGATATCTTGATGTTCCAACAATGTCAAGGCGAAACTCTCTACGAGGCATGGACTCGATTCAAGGACTTACTCCAAAAAGTCCCTCACCATGGCATAGAACTTTGGCTCCAAGTCCAAATCTTCTATGACCATATCAATCTCTACACAAGGCAAACCATTGACCAATCGGCCGGTGGCAAGCTACGTGATCTAAGTGCGGAACAATCATGGGCTCTCCTAGAGGATCTTGCTCTTTATGACAACGAAAGTTGGAGTGATCCCCGTGATTTGAATAAAACGGTCAAGGCAATATCTTTGCCTTTGAACAATTCAAGCACTTCCGACCGTAGGATCATAGAACTTGAAGACCAAGTCAAGTTTCTTATGAAATCCTACGAGGCTCCTAAACCTTCAAGCCAAGTGAACAAAATCACTTCTTCGTGTAAATTATGTAGTGGTCCCCACGACACTCATGATTGCATGGAACTCCCCAAATAGGCTTTCAAAGAATTCGCATCCTCGCGAATCGATAAGGCGGGAGATAGGTGGCTCACTACTAATTCCGAAGATAGGTATGAGGCATGGAAGAATAAGCCAAATTTTAGTTGGAACCAAACTCGTAGCGTATCATTCAATGACTCTACCCCGCTCACCTGGTCTGAACAGTATCCTCAGCAACACACGCATAAACAACAAAATCGCGAGGAATCACTGCAAAAATTCATTCTCTCTCAAGAAACACAGCTCTCCAAACTTGAGAATCAATTCAGACAACAGCAAGTTGATATGAACAACAAGGTTGATAACCTGTTAAAGGTTATCAATGATCGCATTGCTGGCAGGTCAACTTGTGAGTTGGCACGAGTTAATGAGATCAAATCTGTTATGGTGACTCACCAAACACCCCCTCCTGTAAAAATCAAGCACCCTAGTAAACTCTTCAAATACATATCACAAAACGAAAAAAAAAAACAGGAGATACTCATACCCCTTCGAAACCTCTCCACTTCGTGAACACCATTACAACAATACCTGTTCCTAAACCAAATTCGGACCAACAAACAACCAAGAATGTGGACAATGAAATGGAGGGTGAAGTTCCCGAAAAGAAACCCGAGGCGCCCGACGACTATCTAGACTCACCAAAAAACTCGAGTACAAGAGAGGTGAGTGATGAGGAGGGCTCGGAAGAGAAATCCGAAATACCTCATGGGCTCCCAGGACTGCTAGACCGCCCCCTGGTAGAGGAACTTGAGAGGGGCACAGCAAGGTTGCCTATGGGATTCGGAGAGAGAATAGAGGATGGCGCTCCTAGGGTCTTTAAGATATCTTGCACCACTAGGAAAAAGTTTATAAAAGATGCCTACATAAACCCCAACTCTTCTATGAGCGCAATATCCCTCTCTCTATATAACGAAGCCTTCACCGAACAAGTCAAATATGAAGGGTCTAATATCATCGGGGTAATAAGGAGGGTACCAATTGTGATAGAAAAGTTCCTCTTTCATATCGAGTTAACTGTAATTAATAACATGAACTCTATCATCAGTCCATCCTTAACTGGCCTTGTTCTAGGCAAACCATTCATAAAAGCAACGGGAGTGATACTCAATGAGGATGATAGGAGTGCATTATTTACCGATGGTGTCAGGAAAGTGATTTTTCGGGATGGCTGTGAAGAAGTGTATGAGTATCAACCATCAGCATGTGGCAACACATGGAGACTATTCGGTAGGAGGCCTGGCCGAATTAAGCAACATGATCCGAATAATCTCAAGATACCTTGCATGATTGGTCACAAGCATTTTTATAATGTTTACATTGACACATGTTTGCCCAAAAATGTGATGTCTCTGTTTCATTATAACAATATTTGCAGATTGGGGATGATTCATAAAGGGAAGGACGACATTGGCATAGATGATGATGTACAGGTGTTTGTAGGAAACATGACATTCACTATGAGCTTCGCAATCGTCGATAATATCGAAAAGTACATCGATCCCGGGTTATCACAAGTTGTTTTTGGGGCACCTTTTTGCAAGGCCACAAGCTTGGTTGTGGACGAGCTCAATGGGATCATGACTTTCACCGATGGGATTAGGGAAATCTCATACCAAATGCCTTACAAGATGAGAGAATTCAAGGAGATTGATTATGATGGGCTCGATAGGTTAAGTTCCCAACTCGTGTTGTGTGATGATGATGTGAGAAGGGGGTGTAAGGACACTTTTGACCTGTCAAGTGGATTCTTTAAGCATGATAAGGAGCTTAGTTCTAAATACCGAAATAATCCCTTTGATCTCGAGGACCCGAAATACCTTCACTATGAAAGTGATTCTGATAGAGAATCAAAGGAGAATGGCCTAGGAACCGTGACCAATGATGGAGTCACGTAATGTACGTGACTTTGAGTCTAGCTACAAGACTCGTTAATAAAGAAAAGCGCTTCTTGGGAGGCAACCCAAGCTTTATTTTATTTATTTGCTTTGTGTGTTTATTTGTTTGTTTTTATTTGTTTCCGTATGTATGTTTAATTTTTATTCCTATTGATTCATGTTAAAAACTAATTTGTGAAAATGCTTTATTTTGTTTTAAACTTCGTCTTAACTACATATAAAGGTATTTTGCAAAAGTTAAGTGTAAGGGAAATCTAAATCGGTTTATTAGAACACAAATTAACATGAATCGTAATAATAATAAATTAACATACATATTAGTGTGTGTTTGAGTCAAATGCTTGTATCGAGTCATAATGATGTTTTGCAGGATTTCCAGGAAGTAAGGTAAAGGTTTTTCCAGAAATTTTCCGGAAACTTAAAATGAAAATTTTTGTCAGGTCATTTCTGACGGCGTCAGGGTTTATAACCTGACGGCGTCAGATTTAATTTTCAGAAATTTTTGAAAGTTTTGTTTTTAACAAAGTTTTTATTAAAATCTCCAACTTATAATCTCCAGGAATCTGCAAAGTTATCATTCCACAAGCATTATATCCTTATATATAGATTTATCCCGCCGATGTTATGCAGGTTTTCGTGTTTGTTTTCTCAGGTTTATCAGGTTATTTTGGACAAGGAAATGTTTTGAATCAAGCTTATGGCGATGCATTAGTCATGGAACTTCAACATTACTTTAGAACAAGATTTAACCGTCTTACTTCATTATCCACCGAGCGAATCAGGGGAGTATTTGATTTCATTCTTTTACTTTATGCTTTTACATCTTGTTATTTGAACATTGGGGACAATGTTCATCTTAAGTGTAAGGGGAGGGTAAAAGTACGATTAGAGAATGCTATTACGCTTGATTTTTGTTTGTTTAATAGTAGATGTGTAATAAAACTGAGAGAAATGCTTGTTAAGGTAATTTTAGTGCCAAATTTAAAATTTTTTACAACATATAGAAGTGAAACTTTGATCTTAATGAGCGTCTCACGGATAGGAGTTATATGACTAGCACAAAAACCGTACCACTAAAAAATTTTCCACCCCCAAATATGTGAGGTTCGCCCCTAGAATTGGTAGGAAAAGCATTTATGCTATGATGTGCGTACCGGTAGAACTTAGATTCTAGAACTTGCGTTAGGACCATTCCAAGGCCACAAGTGAGGCTACATTCGTGTAGTTAGATTTACTACATGATAAGAGGCATTAGGATTAACCCATTGTTTTACACCTGTGTTTTTGTTATAATTACTTTGGCTACATTGGTCAAGTAATTCTCCCACACCCTTTGCGTTGTACTCATTTTTAGTACACGATACCCCTAGTACACCCCTCAGAGCCTATCTTTTCGTTTCGACCTTTAAGCATTTTACTTAAAGGAAGAATTTGTTACACCCCACTAAAATGTACACCCAAATCGCCTTAGCCTACCTTGTATGCACTTATCTTTAGTGCATTATTGTTACAACATTTGTTTAAACCCAAGTTAATTATCTAATTGATTACATGGTTGCTAAGTCGAGTCATATCCTTGTACATATTGTTTTGGGACGATTGGGACTCATGGGTAAAGTACTAGTGTAATGGAGTAATGGGGAGGAACATCATTTATTACCCCCATATGTGCTAAATATTTTAAAAGTACTCCAAGTTTTTCGATTATCTTAATTCGAGTCATTAGAATAGTTATTTGTAAAGTTATGTAAAAATTCAAGTGTAAGGGGAATGCAATGCCCCTATGATGTATTATTTTGGATGGTAGGGCAAGAGTGTATGAAAAAAAAAAAAAAAAAAAAAAAAAAAAAAAAAAAAAAAATCAAGAAAAATACAAAAAAATGAGAAAAAGAAAAATAGAAAAAACATACGGACTACCATCCCGTTTTATTTTATGTTTGTTTTATGTTTTTGTTATTTTCTTTCATTAGCTTAGATTGAGTCGAGTCTTGGCTTAGCAACATTGTATAGTACATGTAATTGATCAAGATCTTTAACTCGCCACCAGTAAAACATCCTTTATCTAACAAAACCGTGTTTTCCTTTTCCCTACACCTAACATTATAACCCATTTAAAAGCCCTCTTTGATAGTTTATCTTAGGTGCTTACGCCTAGTGGAGGAGGTTTTCGATCCTTTCCCAAGCCTATGGTAATCTATTTGCTATGACAGGTAGTGAGAGATATTATCCGTTTTCATTTATGAGATTTATTTTGATGACACCTGAGAGATGTGAGTATCTAAACACTACTTGTGAGGTGCTAGTATGTAATCTCCGTGTTTATTATGATTGAAGTGGAACGATTATTTGTTGTAATTACTTTTATATTAGCTTTAAATGACCCCTAACTTGTATTTTGATTAGAATAAAAGCGCATTTGTTTGAGGACAAGCAAATCTCAAGTGTAAGGGTATTTGATGAAGCGAAAAGTGTACCGCTTTTAAGGGGTCATTTAAGCCCTAAATCGTATTTATTTGATCAAATATTGCCCTAAATCGTTCCTTTTGTCATTTTAGGTACTTTTGAGGAGAAATCTGGAAAAGGAGGCATTTTGGACGTTTTTGGAGCATAAAAGTGAAGAAAACGACAAAGTCTCAAAAATCGGCTAAAAGTTACCTTTGACGGCGTCAGATTTTACTCTGGACGGCGTCATGGCTTGGCAAGAAAAGGTGGACGTGAAATTTACTCATGATAAGCCAGTGAAAATTGCATGTAAATTCTGACGGCGTCACGCTTTAAACCTGATCAAGGGCGTCACGGCTTAAATCAAAGAGGGACGGCGTCACGTTCAAGAGCTGACGGCGTCAAGCCTTGATAAGCCAGAACGGATTTTGGAGAGCTAAAGAGGGACGGCGTCAAGAAGGTCATCCGGGAACCCTAAAAGCGGCGAGGTGACGGCGTCACACTCCATAAGGTGACGCCGTCAGATGTAAAAATCTATATATAGTTTTCTAATTTTTTGTCATAAGGGGGAGAGCTTAGTGTGGAATTTTTGGGAGAAAACCCTAAGACGATTTTAGCATCTTTTTCAAGGCTTTTTGCCTTGAGATCTTCCATGTTACATTGAAAGATAAGTTATCAATTAATCATTCAATATGTCTATGTGTTGTTTGATTTTATCTTGTTCTTGTCTTTTGTTTAACATGTTAGGCTAGATTTATCTTGTGTTTGCTTAGATCTAATGAAACCTAGCTATTGATTATTGGTTATTAGTGTGTTATTAGTTGTATTGGATGATTGTTTATCTATGTTAGGCTTAAGAAAACTGGCTAACTTCCTATTCGGTAACTTGCTTGAACGTCTTAAGAAACATGAACCAAATGCGTACTAAAGGTTTTTATGGTTGTATTTAATGCACAAGCGAATTCTAGTGATCCCATGTTAGGAGCTTCCTAGCCGGCTCGACATAGGAGTGAAGTAGGAGCTTGTAGAGTTGGGGAAGTACGTACGCCACCCCACGATTGATATTAAGGAATACACCCGTCATCCACGCAACTAATACACACTAATCAACCGGTAAAAGATAGTTAGGGAGTAAGGAAATCTAAGTAAACACATTTCTCTACACATAAGTTTCTCACCAACATTTTATTTTCAGTTATTTATTTTATTTGCATTTGTAGTTATTTGGGTTAGTTGACTAGCAACTAATTCCGCCCACTCCTTCAAAATCCGAGATTTTACTTGCTTTCATAAAATATATAAAACATAAAAAAGAATCTTCCTCAACCCTTAGACCTATTAGAGTAGTCTTTCATACCTAACGAACACTATTCCCTGTGGAGAACGATCAATCCCCCGTACTTACCACTACACTATACTACATCGGTCAGGTACACTGCCTGGTGGGGTTGCAAACTTCTCAAGATCCCTTGACAGGTAAAACCTGTTGTAAGGTCGCAAAACCACGCATCAAAAGGTCTTCCAAGGATTAGAGGAATCTTAACATCCTCGGGCATATCTAATATAACAAAGTCTACAGGGAAAACAAACTTCTCAATCTTAACTAGCACATTATTAGCAATCCCTTCAGGTTGTTTTACCGTTTTATCAGCCAATTCAATAAGTAACTTAGTTGGTGCTAATTTTCCTAGTCCTAGGGTAGTGAATGTCTTAAGGGGCATCACACTAACACTAGCTCCTAAGTCAGCTAATACATTATTGAAAGATATATCATTAATTGAACAAGGTAAAGTAAAACTTCCTGGGTCCTTTTCTTTATGAGGCAAGGCATGTAAGTCGGTTGCAGAGCTCTCTACTTTCATTGTAGCCTTGATCTCTTCTTCAATCTTTGTCTTTTCTTTGAGTAACCTCCTTAAACTGATTGAAGAATTAAAGAAAAATTCGGGCTTTGCAGCATCATTACCATTCATCGATCTTCTAGGAAAAGGAATGTTAGGCGTGACTTCCTCAGTGGTGCTTATGGCCTTGACATGATCTCTTGGGTTGGTTTCAGTTGAGCTTGGTAAACTTCCGTATCCCCTTTCTTGAAGAACTTTGCTCATTTGTCCAATTTTTTGTTCCAATGCTTTGATCGAAGCTCCTTGATTTCTTGTAATAGTATCCATTGAAGCTCGGATTTCTTTGATCATAGCAGTGTTCTCCTCATGTCTTTTAGCAGCATCGGACATAATTTGCTTAAGAGTGTCATCCAAAGTCTGCCTCCTTTCTTGATAAGTGGGATTAAAATTGTTCTTTTGATAGTATCCCGGAGTAGCTTCCCTAAATCTTCCTGAAGGTCGGAATGGTTGTCCAAATTATGTGTAGTATGCTTCTTCAAACGTCTCACTTTCATTCTTATTAGGGCAATCTTTAGTGTAGTGAGGTCCTTCGCATTTTTCACATCCAACTTGGGCAGCATAAACTTTCTCATCACGCTTCTTCATCTCTCTACTAATTTTATCCAATTGAGCTTGAATTGCAGCAAACCCGTCGAAATTAGTGCTGCTCTTAGATCTAGTAGAGGTCCCATCGTGCCATTTTTGAGAATGATCAGCAGCTTCTTGGATAGCTTTCCTAGCATTTGCTGCACTCATTTGAGGCACAGCTCCCTTAGCATCCAAGATTTGTCTAGTAGGCACGTCCAATCCTTGATAGAACAATATTATCTCCTGCATTTCACTTAGATAATGTTGAGGGCATTTCATCAATAGGTCTTTAAATTGTTCCCAAGCTTGATAAAGAGTTTCATCAGGCTCTTGCTTGAAACTGTTGATAGCCTCCATCTTTTTAGCAGTTTTAGCAGGTGGACAATATCTTTTCAGGAATTTGCTCTTCAAATCTTCCCATGTAGTGATTGAACTAGCAGGTTCATTCCTTAGCCACTTATTAGCAGCTCCTTTTAGTGAAATTGGAAAGATCTTTAGCATAAGTTGATCGTCAGAGACTCCTTCTGTAGTAAACAAATCTGCAATCTCGAGGACCTTTTCAACATGTTCATTAGCATCTTCATGTTCTGTTCCACTGAAAGCATTTTCTCTTAGCTCCTTGAGAAACTGACCCTTCAACTCAAACTTAGACTTTTCATCAAACTTTGGTCTGGCAACTCCTGAAGTGTAATCAGCACGGGTTTTGTTCATGTATTCCTCCATAGTTGTGTTTTCCGCCATTGCTTCTGTTTCTTCTTCCTCCTTTTCTTCAGAAAAATAATCAAGCTCGAACGAACTTGAGATATCAAAGCTTTTTGTGTTGAAAAGTCTTTTAAGCGAATGAAAGGCTCGTTCAGGATCTTCGAAAGGTTGAATCAAGTTCTTCGTAGAACTCCTGGTCATGCACTTCCTGAAACTATCACAAAAGCATCAGTAGGGTATGTTCAAAAAGTAGTATATCAGAAAATCAACAACGAAAACGGAATACGAAAAATAAAAGTTACTGATATCTGCAGATGATGTGCCGTATCCAGAAAGTTGGATACGCCGTATCTTATAATCGTTAAAATTTAATCATACTTTTTTCAGAAAATAGATACGCCGCTTATAAATTAGAATGCGCCGTATCAGTTTAATTTATCAAAAATCTATTATACTTATTAAAATTAAATGAGTCGTATTAACAAAAGTTAATGCGCCGTATTTTCGTTACGTTTTAAAATAAAAGATTTTTGATTCGGTAGATGCGCCGTATCGATAAAAATCGATGCGTCGTATCTGTTTAATAATTCGAAAACTGTTTTTAATTTAAATAATAGATACGCCGTATCTGTTAAAACAGATGCGTCGTATGGCGTTATCGTTTAGAAAAATTTCTTATTAAAAACAGAATACGCCGTATCTTGGGGAAAGATGCGTCGTATAGAATTTACTAAACGCGTTGTATTTTATAAAAATTAAACGCAATACGCCGTATCTATGAAAATAGATGCGCCGTATCGTTTGAATTAGCACAGTACAACGATAGCAGTATGCAGAAAAACAGAATAAAATAAAAACAAAAATAAAAACAAGCAAAAAGAAACAAAAACTAAACACACAAAAAAAATAAAAAAATAAAAAAATAAAAAAAAATCGAAAAAATGAGAAAAGAAAAAGAAAAAGGAAAAGTTGGATGTTTATTTAAACAACTTATATAAAGTTTTGTACTAAGTGGTCGATATCACCACTAGTTGTTATATACTATATTTATGGATTGAATGGGAGTTGGCCGTTATGGGAACGCCAACTAAGGTTATTCTTTGATTGAGATCTTGTTGAGTATAATTTGTGTCTTCCTAAAACGTGTGTTTCAAGTGTTAAAACGTGAGTTATTCAATGATATGAATCTTATTCATGGGATGGTTGGGATAGCAATTTACCACACTTAGGATTTTAATTTATCTGTTTTGTTTATTTTTCATTTTTACACCAATTTGTATCCCAAATATTATCCATACCCTATATTATTCTTTATCCAAACCTTTGATTTATTAAGATTAGGGATTTGAGCAATCTTAACTATCGTAGTCGTGGACTCGGCTATGTATTTAAGATTTTGTCGCCCGTTTTGATATAATATTATTGGTGAAGATTACTTGGTCCTATCTTTAGCCTATTCGAGTTAAGGACTTGAGCAATTGCAAGTATCGTGTTCGTGGATTCGATCATGTATGTGTGATTTTGTCGCCTTTTCTGGAATTTGAGATCGATAGAGATTAAGAAGAATGATTAACCCTTAACCAACAAACCATTTTTACCGCTTTAGACATGTTATTCCTTGGCTTTAGTGGGGGAGATGCGTATACTTGCCAAGCTTATGATAGAATATTCGTCACGACTGAACAGTTAAATGATTAGATTTGCTTTTATCAAAATATAATATTTTATTTCTAATTCGTTAAGTGTTTGGTTGTGCAATTATGATAAAACGAATACATGCTTAAATATAAAAATAAATCCTAACATCTTTTAGGATACATTTTCGTAAGAATTATTCTAAGGTTTACTCGGGGACAAGTAAAGTTCAAGTGGGGGAATATTTGATGAACTCAAATAAGTACATTTTATTACCGTCATTTATCCTATTTATTTGACTTGTTTTATTATATTATCTGTGAGAATTGATACGTTAATGTTTACTTTTGTAATTCTCAGGTAAAAACAAGTATTATGTGAAACTTGGCGATTTTGGACTAATTATGGAGCAAAACAAGTAAGAAGTTAAGAGTCTACTGAAATGTACAAGATCAAGACCATTCTGCTCCAGATACGCCGCATCCTACTTATTATATACGGCGCATCACTATCAAGATTTCACAAGTTATAATCCAAGACGGCAAAGGACATGCGCCGCATACAAGAATGGAGTTACGCCGCATCTTCTGGCGGTGTACGAATATTCCTGAATATATTAATCTTGGACCCCACGCGTAGTTAAGTCAATGCGCCGCATCTACTTGTTCAATGCGCCGCATCTAGCCCTCGGACAGAAACTATAAATACCCCAAGGTCAGACGAATTTCGAGAGCCTAGTTTTAGAAGAAGACCGAAGACCACAAAACCCTAAGGCCGAATTCAGACGAAGTAGCAGCACAAGACACACCTTGAAGGAAGATACAAGAGCTGTAAGAAGGTCCTGCATGTATTCAATTCATTAAGTAGTTTTGTTTTATTGTATTAGTACACTTTAATTTATCAGGATTGATGGGCTTGTGTCATTGATTTAATCATGCACTTCAACTCCCCTTAAAATTGCTTTCCCATTAATTAAAGTTTATGTGTTGATGTCTTTGGTGACTTTTATTAGTGCATTGATAACCTCTGTGTCTAGCTGAGCATTGATCGGGTCGCCATGCCTCTGTCCTCGCCTATTTATTTTATCGCCTATGCATTCCATCGTCTGTAGAAAAGTAGGAAGAAAGGTAAGTAGGATAGACATAAGTAATCATTAAGGGTTTACTCACCGATAAGATTAGAGCCAACGAGAAAGGGTTAATTACATACACTTCATATAAAACTAGCAATAAAACAAGTGACAAGCTACTTAACAATCAGGACAGGTCTTCTTATTGTCTCAAGTATCTATCTGTGTACGTGTGTTCTAATCGCTGATTCATGTCTAATAGTTTTGTTTATATTTAATCATAACCAAACCGTGCCAGTCTCTCAGGCTGAACCCCCTTGCGTTAGATTAGGTTGTATAGCTAACTTAAGATATTAAAATACTGATTAGAATTACTAGATAATACGTTCCACTCTTAGTGATCGACACTCTACTTACCATTATATTCATACTGACCGGGTACACTGCTCGTTAAACTGTGTGTTATTGATAAGTCGGCTAAATATAAATTTAAAACTTGAATACTGCTAAAACCACAACGACATACCGTGGGTATAAATTAGAGCAACACAACACACGCACATCAAGTTTATAAACCACAAAGGTTTATACGGGGGTTAACTAACCAGTGATGAACTCAAATAAGTACATTTTATTACCGTCATTTATCCTATTTATTTGACTTGTTTTATTATATTATCTGTGAGAATTGATACGTTAATGTTTACTTTTGTAATTCTCAGGTAAAAACAAGTACTATGTGAAACTTGGCTATTTTGAACTAATTATGGAGCAAAACAAGCAAGAAGTTAAGAGTCTACTAAAATGTACAAGATCAAGACCATTCTGCTCCTGATACGCCGCATCCTACTTATTATATACAGCGCATCACTATCAAGATTTCACAAGTTATAATCCAAGACGGCAAAGGACATGCGCCGCATACAAGAATGGAGTTACGCTGCATCTTCTGGCGGTGTACGAATATTCCTGAATATATTAATCGTGGACCCCACGCGAAGTTAAGTCAATGAGCCGCATCTACTTATTCTATGCGCCACATCTAACCCTCAGACAAAAACTATAAATACCCCAAGGTCAGACGAATTTCGAGAGCCTAGTTTTAGAAGAAGACCGAAGACCACAAAACCCTAAGGCCGAATTCAGACGAAGTAGCAGCACAAGACACACCTTGAACGAAGATACAAGAGCTGTAAGAAGGTCCTGCATGTATTCAATTCATTAAGTAGTTTTGTTTTATTGTATTAGTACACTTTAATTTATCAGGATTGATGGGCTTGTGTCATTGATTTAATCATGCACTTCAACTCCCCTTAAAATTGCTTTCCCATTAATTAAACTTTATGTGTTGATGTCTTTGGTGACTTTTATTAGTGCATTGATAACCTCTGTGTCTAGCTGAGCATTGATCGGGTCGCCATGCCTCTGTCCTCGCCTATTTATTTTATCGCCTATGCATTCTATCGTCCGTAGAAAAGTAGGAAGAAAGGTAAGTAGGATAGACATAAGTAATCATTAAGGGTTTACTCGTCGATAAGATTAGAGCCAAAGAGAAAGGGTTAATTACATACACTTCATATAAAACTAGCAATAAAACAAGTGACAAGCTACTTAACTATCAGGACAGGTCTTCTTATTGTCTCAAGTATCTATCTGTGTACGTGTGTGCTAATCGCTTATTCGTGCCTATTAGTTTAGTTTATATTTAATCATAACCAAACCGTGCCAGTCTCTCAGGCTGAAACCCCCTTTGCGTTAGATTAGGTTGTATAGCTAACTTAAGATATTAAAATACTGATTAGAATAACTAGATAATACGTTTCACTCTTAGTGATCGACACTCTACTTACCATTATATTCATACTGACCGGGTACACTGCTCGTTAAACTGTGTGTTATTGATAAGTCGGCTAAATATAAATTTAAAACTTGAATACTGCTAAAACCACAACGACATACCGTGGGTATAAATTAGAGCAACACAACACACGCACATCAAGTTTTTGGCGCCGCTGCCGGGGAGTGAATTGTTATTATCTGTTAATTTGATTAGTATTTTAATTCGGTTTTATTTTTTTTTAATTCTAACCGCTAACTCCGTTGTTTATTAGTTAATTTGCATTCATTGTATTATTTGCATATTTTCTGTTTTTGTGTGTTTTTATTTTTCTTTAATTTTTGTTTATTTTCGTTTGTTTTTATTTTTCTTTTTCTTTTTCTATTTTTTGTATACTGCTATCGTTGTACTGTGCTAATTCAAACGATACGGCGCATCTATTTTCATAGATACGGCGTATTGCGTTTAATTTTTATAAAATACAACGCGTTTAATAAATTCGATACGACGCATCTTTCCCCAAGATACGGCGTTTTCCGTTTTTAATAAGAAATTTTTTTAAACGATAACGCCATACGACGCATCTGTTTTAACAGATACAGCGTATCTATTATTTAAATTAAAAACAGTTTTCGAATTATTAAACAGATACGACGCATCGATTTTTATCGATACGGCGCATCAACCGAATCAAAAATCTTGTATTTTAAAACGTAACGAAAATACGGCGCATTAACTTTTGTTAATACGACGCATTTAATTTTAATAAGTATAATAGATTTTTGATAAATTAAACTGATACGGCGCATTGTAATTCTAAGCGGCGTATCTATTTTCTGAATAAAAATCTGATTAAATTTTAACGATTATAAGATACGGCGTATCCAACTTTTTGGATACGGCGCATCGTCTGCTAATATCAGTAACTTTTATTTTTCGTATTCTGTTTTCGTTGTTGATTTTCTGATATACTACTTTCTTGAACATGCCCTACTGATGCTTTTGTGATAGTTTCAGGAAGTGCATGACCAGGAGTTCAACTAAAAACTTGATTACATCTTTCGAAGATCCTGAACGAGCCTTTCATTCGCTTAAAAGGCTTTTCAACACAAAAAGCTTTGATATCTCAAGTTCGTTCGAGCTTGATTACTTTTCTGAAGAGAAAGAGGAAATAGAAACAGAAGCAATGGCGGGAAACACAACTATGGAGGAATACATGAACAAAACCCGTGCTGATTACACTTCAGGAGTTGCTAGACCAAAGTTTGATGAAAAGTCTAAGTTTGAGTTGAAGGGTCAGTTTCTCAAGGAGCTAAGAGAAAATGCTTTCAGTGGAACAGAACATGAAGATGCTAATGAACATGTTGAAAAGGTCCTCGAGATTGCAGATTTGTTTACTACAGAAGGAGTCTCTGACGATCAACTTATGCTAAGGATCTTTTCAATTTCACTAAAAGGAGCTGCTAATAAGTGGCTAAGGAATGAACCTGCTAGTTCAATCACTACATGGGAAAATTTGAAGAGCAAATTCCTGAAAAGATATTGTCCACCTACTAAAACTGCTAAAAAGATGGAGGCTATCAACAGTTTCAAGCAAGAGCCTGATGAAACTCTTTATCAAGCTTGGGAACGATTTAAAGACCTATTGATAAAATGCCCTCAACATTATCTAAGTGAAATGCAGGAGATAATATTGTTCTATCAAGGATTGGACGTGCCTACTAGACAAATCTTGGATGCTAAGGGAGCTGTGCCTCAAATGAGTGCAGCCAATGCTAGGAAAGCTATCCAAGAAGCTGCTGATCATTCTCAAAAATGGCACGATGGGACATCTATTAGATCTAAGAGCAGCACTAATTTCGACGGGTTTGCTGCAATTCAAGCTCAATTGGATAAAATTAGTAGAGAGATGAAGAAGCGTGATGAGAAAGTTTATGCTGCCCAAGTTGGATGTGAAAAATGCGAAGGACCTCACTACACTAAAGATTGCCCTAATAAGAATGAAAGTGAGACGTTTGAAGAAGCATACTACACACAATTTGGACAACCATTCCGACCTTCAGGAAGATTTAGGGAAGCTACTCCGGGATACTATCAAAAGAACAATTTTAATCCCACTTATCAAGGAAGGAGGTAGAATTTGGATGACACTCTTAAGCAAATTATGGCCGATGCTGCTAAAAGACATGAGGAGAACACTGCTATGATCAAAGAAATCCGAGCTTCAACGGATACTATTACAAGAAATCAAGGAGCTTCGATCAAATCATTGGAACAACAAATTGGACAAATGAGCAAAGTTCTTCAAGAAAGGGGATACGGAAGTTTACCAAGCTCAACTGAAACCAACCCAAGAGATCATGTCAAGGCCATAAGCACCACTGAGGAAGTCACGCCTAACATTCCTTTTCCTAGAAGATCGATGAATGGTAATGATGCTGCAAAGCCCAAATTTTTCTTTAATTCTTCAATCAGTTTAAGGAGGTTACAAAAAGAAAAGACAAAGATTGAAGAAGAGATCAAGGCTACAATGAAAGTAGAGAGCTCTGCAACCGACTTACACGCCTTGCCTCATAAAGAAAAGGACCCAGGAAGTTTTACTTTACCTTGTTCAATTAATGATATATCTTTCAATAATGTGTTAGCTGACTTAGGAGCTAGTGTTAGTGTGATGCCCCTTAAGACATTCACTACCCTAGGACTAGGAAAATTAGCACCAACTAAGTTACTTATTGAATTGGCTGATAAAACGGTAAAACAACCTGAAGGGATTGCTAATAATGTGCTAGTTAAGATTGAGAAGTTTGTTTTCCCTGTAGACTTTGTTATATTAGATATGCCCGAGGATGTTAAGATTCCTTTAATCCTTGGAAGACCTTTCTTGTCTACCGCCCATGCTAAGATTGATGTGTTTAAAAGAAAAATCTCATTAAGGGTAGGGAATAATAAACTATTCTATAAGTGCCAAGATCCTGTTAAAAGCATAATTAGAGGCGTCTATGTGCTAGGATTAAGAGAACGTATGGACCTCGATCTAGAAGCTAGGTTTATGGGAGAAACCTTGATAAATAATGAATCAATTGAGACCTATAGTGGAGACTACATTGAATTAAATGATCTTAATTTACCATTAGGAATCAATGATCAATTTATGGAGGATTTAGAACCCAAACGTGAAGAAGGAGAAATTATGGATATACCTAGAATAAATATGATCAACACTAAGAATTATGATGAATTTGAAGGATATCCTAGTTTCTGTGATAATGGTAGAAAGATCCATGTAGATTGTGCTTATAATTTACAATTTCCTTGCATGATAGGATTTAAACAGATTAGCGCCAACTTTTTCCCTATTTTACCAATTAATGTAATGTCAAAAGATTTCTATAATTCTATAATGAAAAACAAAATTGAATATAGAGGGAAAAACGTAGTTGGAATGTTCATGAATGTACCTATTTTTGTTGGGAATTTAACTATTGTTACAAATTTCACTGTGGTGGAAAACATGGATGCTTATCGTGATGTTGAGATGGGTGACGTGATCGTTGGGAAACCATTCTGTAAGGAGGTCAAAATTAACGCTAAAAGATTTGAAGGAAAGATCACCTTTCAAAGTGGAAGCAACGTTATCACTTACATGATGCCTCGTGCTCACCCAAGGTTTAAACATGCCCCTAATAAATTTTGTTACAAATATACACCGTTTCTTTTTGTAGATGAAAATGACGCTAAGAAAGGGATCGAATATCCGTACCAAAAGATGAAAGGATTCTACAAAGGTGTACTTGAATTGGGGCCGGAATATGTTCGTGACGAAGTAATTCGCAACTACATCGTGACGAAGTAATTCGCAACTACATCGTGCGCGGACATATGGGGATCAATAGATCTGAATAAAGAGCTGAACATGAGTCTAACTTGAAGACTCTGGAATAAAGACAAGTGCTGACCGGGAGACAACCCGGAGAAATTTTTTTACTATTCTGTTTTGTGTCGAGTCAGTCAGGCCCGCAGAAGATACGGCGCATCTCAATCCTTAGATGCGACGCATCTCCTGCACTGCTCATATCTTACTTTATTTTCTGCATTTTCTATTTTTAACTTTAAAACTTTCTGTCAGTATTTTAATGCGGCGCATCCCTGGTTAAGGATGCGACGCATCTTTTATTCTGATTCGTATTTCTTCCAGGCTCAATACGGCGTATCTTCTTCCATAAGATACGGCGTATCGACTGACCTGATGATTTTCATTTTAATTTTTATGATTTATTTTTACTAACTACTAATGTATTATACAAGTTTGAACTTTCTTAACTCAGGTGTGTTAAAGTCTTGATGGTATTATAGATTCCTGCATTTCCTGTGGATACATCAATTATGAAGCTTAAATGTTCTCATCCACAAGAAAGATGATTTTTGCTGTTATACAAATAATGGAGGATCATACCGAGCAAATCTCAGAGGAGTTTTTCTATTCTAATTCTTTTATTTTCCAGTTTTTTATCTTTTATACCAACAACGAGGATGTTGTTTAACTTAAGTGGGGGGGTTGGAGAATTAGAACACTTACTTGTCCTAAACTTTTTCAAAATATGCTTAAAATGTGCTTAATATATCAAAATTTAAAATTTTTAGCATGTTTTTGTTTAAAGTCTAAATTACATAGCTGCACACATGACGTTAGTTTCAAAAATTTTGAACTTTTCAAAAATTCACAAATCTATGTGTGTGCCGGTGACTTGTAAACTTTAGAACTTGGCTTGTATACTATTCGAGACCATCATAATAAGTATTATTTTTATAATTGGAATCACTTGTCTAAATTAGTAAATTTCTAGGATTACACCCAAATAGCCTTTATATGTTATGTGATATTAACTAACTACACTGGTTAGTTAACCCCCGTATAAACCTTTTGTTACTCTCACTTTTAGAGTAAGATACCCCTAGAAAAACACTCAGAGCCATTCCTTTCGTTTCTTACACCTTTGTTATAATGTTTCGTTACACCCTTACACCTTAGCCTACCCTGTAGATTAAAATCCGTGGTTGGTTAATTGCTTTAGGCAAAGTGTGTTTCCTTACGATTACCTGTGTTCGCGTGCGTAATTCATTATCTTTGGTTGAGTCGGGAAATTGCACAATGCAATTGGAGTGAAAGTAAATATTGTATATCTTTGTGTTTGTTTTTCGTGTGTTTACTACTTTCACTATTACCGTTATTTCTGAAGTCATAAAAAGTATGGAAAAATTATCCAGAGTTATCGTTATAGTGATTTGGTGAAATTTTACACATCTATGTTTATATGTTAAAGTCAAAAAAAAAAAAAAAAAAAAAAAAAAAAATCAAAAATAAAATGAGAAAAGAAAAAGAAAAAGGAAAAGTTGGATGTTTGTTTAAACAACTTATGTAAAGTTTTGTACTAAGTGGTCGATATCACCACTAGTTGTTATATATTATATTTATGGATTGAATGGGAGTTGGCCGTTATGGGAACGCCAACTAAGGTTTATTCTTTGATTGAGATCTTGTTGAGTATAATTCGTGTCTACCTAAAGCGTGTGTTTCAAGTGTTAAAGCGTTAGTTATTGAATGATATGAGTCTTATTCATGGGATGGTTGGGATAGCAATTTACCACACTTAGGATTTTAATTTATCTGTTTTATTTATTTTTCATTTTACACCAATTTGTATCCCAAATATTATCCATACCCTATATTATTCTTTATCCAAACCTTTGATTTATTGAGATTAGGGATTTGAGCAATCTTAAGTATCGTAGTCGTGGATTCGGCTATGTATTTATGATTTTGTCGCCCTTTTTGATATAATATTATTGGTAAAGATTACTTGGTCCTATCTTTAGCCTATTCGAGTTAAGGATTTGAGCAATTGCAAGTATCGTGTTCGTGGATTCGATCATGTATGTGTGATTTTGTCGCCTTTTCTGGAATTTGAGATCGATAGAGATTAAGAAGAATGATTAACCCTTAACCAACAAACCCTTTTTTACCGCTTTAGACTTGTTATTCCTTGGCTTTAGTGGAGGAGATGCGTATACTTGCCAAGCTTATGATAGAATATTCGTCACGACTGGACAGTTAAACGATTAGATTTGCTTTTATCAAATTATTTTATTTTATTTCTAATTCGTTAAGTGTTTGGTTGTGTGATTATGACAAAATGAATACATGCTTAAATATAAAAATAAATCCTAACATCTTTTAGGATACATTTTCATAAGAATTATTCTAAGGTTTACTTGGGGACAAGTAAAGTTCAAGTGGGGGGTTATTACATTCAGCTCCTTATTTTGTTCTTTTTACGTGCCATCCTTCTTCTTTCATCCGAAAGATGTTCCCGTATACCTCCGCAACATTTTCTTCCGTATGACTTGATCTAATAAATTTTTTTGGTCTTTATCGCAATATATTCTTCATCAGGTCCCAAAGAATATTTGATGATTTTAAATTTTTCTGAAATAATCATGGGTGGCTTATTATAAGGGATCCCAAGTAGTCGACATTTTCTCTTGGTGAATTCTTCTTCGTCTTTATCAACAAACTTAAAATAAGGATCCTTATTCAGATAGTCATCAAGTTCATCAATCAATTCTTCTCGCGACTCATCGTTATTAGCAGAGGGATCATAATTAACCACGTTAAAGGATTGATAATAATCTTGAATCTCATCCCATTCTTTTTTTAATTCCCATTGCAAGCGTCGACTAAGCTTAGTGTAATCATCAAATTGTCCATGCACCCATTCCCAGAAAGTAGTGTCCGATGCTCCCTTAAGTTCTTTTAAGTAGTTGATTCTACCTTTTTCTTGCAAAGCCTCTGCTTCATGTGGGCAGTCTTCAACTTTTTCATACCAATCGTCGTCCTCAAAGTATACATCGTTTCCAACCCGTTTCATTCCAATTATACTTCCCCCATTACAGGTTCCATCATTCTTATAATCATAGGTTGGCCATACACTACTCCCATCCTTGAAACAAAAAGGTGTACAAGTGTGATTAATATGCTCAAATTCCCATGGCTTATCCCAAACCCATGGTATATGGTCATTCCATTCGTAGTACCAAGTGTTTTTGAAATCATCATAAGTTTTGAATCCTGGTAGATCTCCAGTTAGTGCATCAGCGTCGATTTGAAGAAGGTAATTAAATTCTTTGAATTGTTTTCACAAAGGTGTCTCATAATTGAACACATCAATGTCAATGCTGAATAGTTCTTCAATGCCTTCCTCGATCGTTGAATTGTCATCTGGCGTTCCATTGTTGCTCTCTACTTCCTCATCATCACCTCTCATCCAATATACCCATAACACATCTTTAGTAGCTCGGTCCATGCTCTTATGGTTATTGAACTTACTAGCTAACCAATTTGAAAAATCAACATTGTTAGGATCGTGGTTAACGTCAAAGCTAGTGTTACCAATCATGTTCCTTCTTATCTCCATGAACTCATTAAATTGTTCTTTAAAACTTCATGTCAACCATGAGGTCACAGTCCTTTTTACTTCATTCATAGGAGCAAATTTTGGATTGCCGTATTTAAGTTCAAGCCATTCTTCTAAAGAGATATCCATCAACCTTACCAACTTTCCAAGAAACGCCAAAATTCACAAATCTATGAGTGTGCCGGTGACTTGTAAACTTTAGAACTTGGCTTGTATACTATTTGAGACCACCATAATGAGTATTATTAATATAATTGGAGTGACTTGTCTAACTTGGTAAATTTCTAGGATTACACCCAAATAGCCTTTATATGTTATGTGATATTAACTAACTACATTGGTTAGTTAACCCCCGTATAAACCCTTTTGTTTACTCTCATTTTTAGAGTATGATACCCCTAGAAAAACCCTCAGAGCCATTCCTTTCGTTTCTAACACCTTTGTTATAATGTTTCGTTACACCCTTACACCTTAGCCTACCCTGTAGATTAAAATCCGTGGTTGGTTAATTGCTTTAGGCAAAGTGTGTTTCCTTACATTACATGTGTTCGCGTGCGTAATTCATTATCTTTGGTTAGGTCGGGAAATTGCACAATGCAATTGGTATGAAAGTAAATATTGTATATCTTTTAGTTTATTTTTCGTGTGTTTGCTACTTTCGCTATTACAGTTATTTCTGAAAGTATGAAGAGTATGAAAAATTATCCAGAAAGATAGTGATAGTAAAGTTGTGAAATTTTACACATATATGATAAAAAAAAAAAAAAAAAAAAAAAAAAAAAAAAAAAATCGAAAAAAAATAGAAAAGAAAAGGATAAATGAATAGTTGGAAGTTTGTTTTAACCAACTTATGTAAAATTTTGTATTAAGTGGGAGATATCACCACTAATTGTTGTTATATATTATATTTATGGATAGAATGTGAGTTGGCCGTTATGGGAACGCCAACTAAGGTTATTCCTTGATTAAGATTCTGTTGAGTATAATTCGTGTCTACCTAAAAGCGTGTGTTTCAAGTGTTAAAGCGTGAGTTATTCAATGATATGAGTCTTATTCATGGGATGGTTGGGATAGCAATTTACCACACTTAGGATTTTAATTTATCTGTTTTGTTTATTTTTCATTTTTACACCAATTTGTATCCCAAATATTATCCATACCCTATATTATTCTTTATCCAAACCTTTGATTTATTGAGATTAGGGATTTGAGCAATCTTAAGTATCGTAGTCGTGGATTCGGCTATGTATTTATGATTTTGTCGCCCTTTTTGATATAATATTATTGGTGAAGATTACTTGGTCCTATCTTTAGCCTATTCGAGTTAAGGATTTGAGCAATTGCAAGTATCGTGTTCATGGATTCGATCATCTTTTAGGATATATTTTCATAAGATTAATTCTAAGGTTTACTTGGGGACAAGTAAAGTTCAAGTGGGGGGATATTTGATGAACTCAAATAAGTACATTTTATTACCATCTTTATCCTATTTATTTGACTTGTTTTATTATATTATCTGTGAGAATTGATACGTTAATGTTTACTTTTGTAATTCTCAGGTAAAAACAAGTATTATGTGAAACTTGGCGATTTTGGACTAATTATGGAGCAAAACAAGCAAGAAGTTAAGAGTCTACTGAAATGTACAAGATCAAGACCATTCTGCTCCAGATACGCCGCATCCTACTTATTATATACGGCACATCACTATCAAGATTTCACAAGTTATAATCCAAGACGGCAAAGGACATGCGCCGCATACAAGAATGGAGTTACGCCGCATCTTCTGGCGGTGTACGAATATTCCTGAATATATTAATCCTGGACCCCACGCGAAGTTAAGTCAATGCGCCGCATCTACTTGTTCAATGCGCCGCATCTAGCCCTCAGACAGAAACTATAAATACCCCAAGGTCAGATGAATTTCGAGAGCCTAGTTTTAGAAGAAGACCGAAGACCACAAAACCCTAAGGCCGAATTCAGACGAAGTAGCAGCACAAGACACACCTTAAAGGAAGATCCAAGAGCTGTAAGAAGGTCCTGCATGTATTCAATTCATTAAGTAGTTTTGTTTTATTGTATTAGTACACTTTAATTTATCAGGATTGATGGCTTGTGTCATTGATTTAATCATGCACTTCAACTCCCCTTAAAATTGCTTTCCCATTAATTAAAGTTTATATGTTGATGTATTTCGTGACTTTTATTAGTGCATTGATAACCTCTGTGTCTAGCTGACCATTGATCGGGTCGCCATGCCTCTGTCCTCGCCTATTTATTTTATCGCCTATGCATTCTATCATCTGTAGAAAAGTAGGAAGAAAGGTAAATAGGATAGACATAAGTAATCATTAAGGGTTTACTCGCCGATAAGATTAGAGCCAACGAGAAAGGGTTAATTACATACACTTCATATAAAACTAGCAATAAAACAAGTGACAAGCTACTTAACTATCAGGACAGGTCCTCTTATTGTCTCAAGTATTTATCTGTGTACGTGTGTGCTAATCGCTGATTCGTGCCTATTAGTTTAGTTTATATTTAATCATAACCAAACCGTGCCAGTCTCTCAGGCTGAAACCCCCTTTGCGTTAGATTAGGTTGTATAGCTAACTTAAGATATTAAAATACTGATTAGAATAACTAGATAATACGTTCCACTCTTAGTGATCGACACTCTACTTACCATTATATTCATACTGACCGGGTACACTGCTCGTTAAAGTATGTGTTATTGATAAGTCGGCTAAATATAAATTTAAAACTTGAATACTGCTAAAACCACAACGACATACCGTGGGTATAAATTAGAGCAACACAACACACGCACATCAAGTTTTTGGCGCCGTATCGCATAATTAGTATTCAAATTAATTCGGCTCCGAATTCAATGATCAATTCCCCGGCAATGGCGCCAAAAACTTGGTGTGCGTGTGTTGTGTTGCTCTAATTTATACCCACGGTATGTCATTGTGGTTTTAGCAGTATTCAAGTTTTAAATTTATATTTAGCCGACTTATCAATAACACACACTTTAACGAGCAGTGTACCCGGTCAGTATGAATATAATGGTAAGTAGAGTGTCGATCACTAAGAGTGGAACGTATTATCTAGTTATTCTAATCAGTATTTTAATATCTTAAGTTAGCTATATAACCTAATCTAACGCAAAGGGGTTTAGCCTGAGAGACTAGCACGGTTTGGTTATGATTGAATATAAACTAAACTAATAGGCACGAATCAGCGATTAGCACACACATACACAGATAGATACTTGAGACAATAAGAAGACCTGTCCTGATAGTTAAGTAGCTTGTCACTTGTTTTATTGCTAGTTTTATATGAAGTGTATGTAATTAACCCTTTCTCGTTGGCTCTAATCTTATCGGCAAGTAAACCCTTAATGATTACTTATGTCTATCCTATTTACCTTTCTTCCTACTTTTCTACAGACGATAGAATGCATGGGCGATAAAATAAATAGGCGAGGACAGAGGCATGGCGACCCGATCAATGCTCAGCTAGACACAGAGGTTATCAATGCACTAATAAAGGTCACCAAAGACATCAACATATAAACTTTAATTAATGGGAAAGCAATTTTAAGGGGAGTTGAAGTGCATGATTAAATCAATGACACAAGCCCATCAATCCTGATAAATTAAAGTGTACTAATACAATAAAACAAAACTACTTAATGAATTGAATACATGCAGGACCTTCTTACAGCTCTTATATCTTCCTTCAAGGTGTGTCTTGTGCTGCTACTTCGTCTGAATTCGGCCTTAGGGTTTTGTGGTCTTCGGTCTTCTTCTCAAAACTAGGCTCTCGAAATTCGTCTGACCTTGGGGTATTTATAGTTTCTGTCTGAGGGATAGATGCGGCGCATTGAACAAGTAGATGCGGCGCATTGACTTAACTTCGCGTGGGGTCCAAGATTAATATATTCAGGAATATTCGTACACCGCCAGAAGATGCGGCGTAACTCCATTCTTGTATGCGGCGCATGTCCTTTGCCGTCTTGGATTATAACTTGTGAAATCTTGATAGTGATGCGCCATATATAATAAGTAGGATGCGGCGTATCTGGAGCAGAATGGTTTTGATCTTGTACATTTCAGTAGACTCTTAACTTCTTGCTTGTTTTGCTCCATAATTAGTCCAAAATCGCCAAGTTTCACATAATACTTGGTTTTACCTGGGAATTACAAAAGTAAACATTAACGTATCAATTCTCACAGATAATATAATAAAACAAGTCAAATAAATAGGATAAATGACGGTAATAAAATGTAGTTATTTGAGTTCATCAAGTAGCAATATCTTTCAAGCCATGCTTAGAAATGTTGGTGTCAAATCAAAATTTTTGATGTATCGCAGGTTCATACAAATTATTTTGAGCAAATCTAAACATCAACTTCCTCCTCATAAAGTTGTTTATCTCGCTCCCAAGCTTTCCCTAAAAGTTTTTAGTAATATGAAAATGTCCTCAAAATGGTATAATGGGGAAGTGGTCCCTTTATTTGATTCTCTGCTACAAGTACAATGTGAAGGATCAGCATGTCAAGTTGTTCCCCATCACACACCAGATAGGTCTGTATCCAGAGAGGGTTATGTTGTTCCTCAGCACCGAGACCCTGCGACTCCCCATGTAGCAGATGATGCTGGCTTTGTCATTAGAGAAAGGGCTGCTTCTACTTTCTCAGGTTTAGAAAATGGGCAGGACATAACTAATGTACACAATGAAAAATCTGTGGCAACACCTCCAGTACCAAGTTCATGTGAACCCAGTACTATGGGTGGAATCGCAAGCCAACACGGGATATTTGTTGGCTCAGAAACTCACCACATGGTGGATCATGAATCTGTGCCCCATGATGCACCTGTCTATGAAGGTAATACATCAGGAAGTATCGAGTGCAGTCAGACACTTAAGGTATTGATGGAAACATGTGAAAAATTATCTCAGAAGGTTACTGCATTGGAGTCTGATCTCAATTCTCAGAATTCAAAAACGGAAAAAGTAGAAGCTGAACTCACTTCTCACAAGAAGTTGTTCGCCAATGTTTGCAAAAAACCGGTGCGTAAAATAAAAAAAATTGGAACAACAGGTCAAGACACTTAAAAGAAAAGGGTCGGCTTACACGGTAGCATCTTTTGAATCATCTTCTTCATCGAGTTCATCGGATGGTGAGAGTGCACATAAAGATGTAGGATCTTCCAAACATGTAGGGAAGATTGATCAGATTGACCAAGATCCAAGTGTTTTTATTGTTCGAGAGTAGTATGAGACTCAGGAGAGGCAAGAACAACAGATGAATTATGATGCTGCACAGTTTGATGGAGGAACTGGTGGATTTGGTGAAGATAATGATGAGACAGAACATGATACTGGCATTGTTGAGGGTGCTGCTATCCTGCAGAGTTTAATGGATGCTGGGTATAAAGGTACTGCCAGTGCATTTTATACAAGGACGCCATGAAAATCAAATGCATACAAGGGAAAAATAATAATGACTGAGCAAGAACCATCAAGGAAATTGTCAACGAAAGAAAGAGCACGAATAGCATTGGATGATGATTTGGTTCAGAATGGGAAGCAAATAGATGTTGATGAAGAGTGTATTGGTTGTGGAAATGGTGGTGACAGTACAAAGGTAACATTACAAGATGTTTGCATGGAAAAACGTGCTGTTAATGTTTATGAACTAAAAAGGGTAAAAAAAAGGAAAGGCACCCATGACAGTAGATGAATCTGATCAAGAAACTGAGAAAAAAAATGAAGGTAACCCAAAAACGCAAGTCCAAATTGACTTGGATGAACAATTAGCAAGAAAAGCCCGGGAAAATGAAGTTGCAAACTTTGCGGAAAATCCGAAATTGCAAATGAAGAAAGTAGCTTCGGATGCTATTGTGACAGAACAAGATGAAATACAACAACTAATTGCTTCTGATACAGTAGTGAGAAAGAAGAGTATAGAACTGTTAGCAGATGAAAGCATAGCTGATGAAGAAAAGACAGACTTGCTTGATGATTTTATTAACTTAAAGAAGTATGCAGAATCCTATAATCAGATAACACAGTCTATCAGTAAGAGTAAAGGACATAAGAGAAATAAAAACCCAACAAAGGCACAAATCGTCAGAGAGATGAAGACGTATCTTATGAATGAAGCTGGGTTGACTACAGTTCAGTTGAAGGCAAAATCAGATTTAGAAATTGAATCTCTGTATTACAACGCATACAAAACTGCTCGAATGAAAATTCCTATGGACCAACATGAAAGATCACCAAAAAGGCTCAAGGCTACTAAGAAAGCACAACCTGCAAATGTGGACGCACATACGGAGAAAGTAAAATTATCACAAGAGAAAATGAGTAAAATGTTAGTTAAGGTGCCGGAAATTCTACATGTTGAACCACTTCAATCTAGACATCCAATAATTGACTGGGAGATTTACATGGACAAATTTGGGAAAGCTTGGAAGGTTACTAGATTTGGTGGAGAGACAGCAGTGTACAAGAATTTTGATAATTTGCTAAGAGCTTTTGATAGAGAAGATCTCGATACTTTATGGAGGTTAGTTCAAAATAAGCTTAAAACAAAGAAGAAGTTTGATGCGAAAGAGCAAGAGCTTTGGGTTGAATTAAAGAGGTTATATGAACTAGATCCTACTGATGTTCGTTGGGATTTTCCTTTGTTTGAGCTACGTACTGTATGGGAGTTCTATGGTACCTGCGATGTTCATCGTCTGTCGGCGCAAGGTGGAATTGATATATATATATATATGTTAGCTGAACTAGAATATCCGTTAATTTATGAAATGCTTGCAATGATGATTTCTTTAAAGCTCAGGAATGAAGAAAATTCTGTAGTTGTTCAAAATCTAATACAAAGGATATATGATCAGTTTGAAAGTAAGAGACACGAAGTAGAATTGTTTGGAAATATCCCCTGATCATCAAAACTTGAGTTTAATTCCAAGCATGCGGATAATGGGTCTGATTAATTGCACCAATTTGGAACAGTTTGTAGAAAAACCCTGTTTTCGTTACTCAACCCCATAATTTTGCATCATGTAACGTGTGAGCAACTCCTTTGGCTACATGTATTTATTGTGTTTGAAACGATATCTAATTTGTTGTTGTGTTATAGGGGCTTTTGTTATTGTTCAATTGGTGATCACGTATTATATGATGGATCTAATTAAAAGATGGTTGCTATTTCGTTTTTGTTTATACAATGTTTCATTATTTATAGTCTTTTTGTATTTACTTATTTCATTGTAAGTTTTATGAATCGTTGATTTTATCATGTTTTCTTTGGTGCTTTAACGAAATTGAACATCATCCTAGAAAATGTGACCATAGTTTGTTGAAACTATTTATCTCTTAATATACACATATACGTTTGAATTCATATATTGACTATTTTATGTTGTACTGCTAAGTAGTCACCAATATGTATTTTAATTTTGTACTGCTACTTTCCCGGTTTGGTACTGATATTATAACCTGTTCATAAGAATTATATAAAAAAGCATTATCACTTTAAATATACGTAGTCAATTGTTTTTACACATTATCAACTCTAACAACATTTTTAAATGTTTATACACATACGAACGTGGATTTTAATTTAAAATTTCATAACAGATAAGAATATAATTCAAGCAAAAATCATTCTATATATTTAAAATATTGGAAGATATCAAACTTTTAAATATTTCATTCAATATTAATGATAATGGTAAAAGTTTACTAATTTAAAAAAATGAAATACTTATCATAATTACAAAAGAAGTTAAATAAACACCATTTGATGATCATATTTGTAATTTTATTAAAAAAAAAAATCCTAAACTGAAGGTACTGTTGATAAAAAAAATGTCATCTTCAAAGAAAAGAACACTACAAGTTGCAGATATTGAAGACCATCAACAAGACCAGCCAAAGTATGTTAAAATCTTTACACTATGTGTTACACCGTATATTTAGTAACTGAATGTGTTTCGTTTTTTGTAGCAAGCAGCCCAAACTGGAAGGAAGTAACATGTGAGCAACTCCTTTGGCTACATGTTTTTATTGTGTACAAATATATTTATACTACATGTATGTTAAACTTTAAAATAGTATTGTTGGTATTTCTGAAATGTTTAAAATGTATGTACTATAACCACATTTTTTATAAGTATTGAAGATTACTAATCTATTTAAAATGTATGAACTATGAGATATGACAATATGTAATGTTGGAATATTTTGTAAATCTTAATTTTGCTACTATAATGCAATATTATGTTGGTTTGTAAAATTATTTAATTTTCTTTTCCATAGCGTGTTTGCACACAAGGGTAATGTTATTCGGAAATTAAAAGGGGACATAATAGTACTTTGTACTGGTATCAACAATACGCATATGCTATGTTGTACTGCTGAGTTGTCGCCAATATGAATTTTAATTTTGTGATGCTACACTCACGACTTGGTACTGATATTATAACCAGTTCATAAGAGTTACATTAAAACGCATTGTCACTTTAAATATACGTATTCCATTGTTTTATAAGTCATCAATTCTAACAACTTTTTTAAATGTTTATACACAAACAAGTGTGGTTTTTAATTTAAAATTTCATAACAGACAAAAATATAATTTAAGCAAAAATCATTCTATAAATTTAGAAGATTGAAAGATATCAAACTTTTAAATATTTTATTCGATATTGATGATAATGGTAAAAGTTTACTAATTTAAAAAACCAGAATACTTATCATAATTACAAAAGAAGTTAAAGGATCATCATTATATTCCCAACTTGACTCTTCACATATACACTTTCCAATGTGAAATACGGCTAAACTGTTCATCTGTCATATCGATTATAAATTTTTATATAAACACCATTTGATGATCATATTTGTAATTTTATTTTAAAAAAATAGTCTTAAACTGAAGGTGCTGCTGATAAAAAAAATGTCATTTATAAGGAAAAGAACACTACAAGTTGCAGATATTGAAGACCATCAAGAAGATCAACCAAAGTATGTTAAAATCTTTACACTATGTGTTATCCTACATATTTAGTAACTTAATGTGTTTGATTTTTTGTAGCAAGCAGCCCAAACAGGAAGGAAATGAGGTGTTGTCCAATGAAAACCAATCACCTGCAGAAATATTTCAACCAGAAGAAACATCTGAAGGTACTTTGTTAACATGATGAAATTAATGGTAAAAACGATATGGTATCTAACAACTGTGTTTGATTTATATTTATTCATTTATTAGAAGTTGAGGATTCTGAAAATGACGATGAAACAGAGACCATAAGTTCTGTTTATGATTGGTTGATTTCTGAACAATTAGCCAAGAGAATGAGAAATTGGCAACGAAAAGAGGAACAAGATGAAAAGGTGAAAAAAGAAAGACAAGCTGCTAAGAAACTTTTGGAAGAGGATGGTGGATTTGAGAATGCAGAAGTCAGGAATGAAGAAGTTGATGTTGCTCGAGACGAAGACGACATTGACTCTGAAGACTTTGAAACTTTCACTTACGATGACTTGCATTTGGCATACTCTTTTGCTTCAACACCCTAAATTAGATTAGTAGTTAGATTTGGTTTATATTGGCATGCCACATGTTAGGACACTTTTGTACATATGCCACTACATCATCTTAGTCGCTTTTGTAGATCTAATGAATCAGAAATTGAATAGGGTTGTAAAGTTCATTATCAGGGTTTCATTTTAGCTGCTTATGATTTAAGGTATCTTTTATCCATTTTCGAAACGCTTAAATTGAGTATTTACGATAGTAATAGGAAGTTGCAATCGGTTTCGGTTCCGTCGTTAAGTTCGGTAAATGAGTTTATTGAGGCTAAGAATAAATGTGTGAATATTAGTTTGACTATTGAGAGTTTGAATATGTACATTAAGGTTATGCCACTATGTTATGTAGAATAGTACTTGGTGAATTTGATCAATACTTTGTGATTAATGTTAACATATAGGTATGCATTTTTGTTTTGGGATTTATGTTTAAGAATACGATGTAAACAAATTTGGCGTTAATAATGTTGACCCGATAATTGAATCCGCTAAAGAATGTGGAATCAAAGTACATCCTAACCTGATAAAACTTTTATTTTGTTACGTTACAATAGCATACTTGATTTTAATGTTTTAATGTCATTACAGAAAACCAATGTTCAAAATAAAAAATAAAAACACTCTAACTTAATAAAACGTACTGCCAGTGTTGAAGGTACTGCCAGTGTTGAAGGTGTTATTATATATTTAGCAGCCAAATGTATAATGGAAGTCTATATGAATCCTTAACTTAAAAAAATAAAAAAAATAAAAACAAATTAAAAAAAAATATAGAAAAATAAATCAATAATCCTTTAACTTCTTGAACATGCACAGTTACACAAAAAAGAAATATCATACACATAAAATGGGGTTATCAAGCCAACCTTGATGCAGTTTTACACGGACATAACCATATTGTCTGCAAAAGCCATAGAATCCTGAAGCATGTAATTACAATCAATTTATCCCAAATTCAATATAGGTCCATAAAACACTACTTAAGTGACAATTGCACTTTAACATACATCAAACACAGCCACCAACGGAATAGGCCCATTAAACAACTGAACTTCAAAATCCGGATCGACTGTTGTTCCAACCATCTGGAATCTGATCATTTTGTTCATTGGAAACTGGAAATCTTCGGCCAAGGTCCTCCAATTTGTCCTAAAGTTCATATGATCGTTTCTCCATGGCCTATTAGCATGACGCTCAAATTTCATGACTACACGGCATTCACTGTCCATCCTCCTTAGAAGCGCATGGGTAAATCGATGCAAATTGTTATTAGAAACAAAACCACATGGTATAGTCTGAAAGCAATTACAACAACTTAATAACTTCAACTCTTTTACTATTAAATAACTATTAAAAATTTCAAACTACATAATGTATATAAAGAGACAACCCTTACCATTCTTCCGGAATTGACCACAAACGGGAAAAGCCTTCGGCAGAAAGTATTCTCTTCAGACAAGTGCACTCCATGTTGGAACCAATTACACCCGTGTACCAACCTTACATCTAACGAATATCAACAACAAAGTAAACGTTACATATTCACTAACGAATACAACTGATTCACCATAAACGTTACATATTCACAAACAAATACAACTGATTCACCTCAAATTAACATGTAAAATTGAATATATATTTAAAAAAAAGTAATACTACCTGGCTCATTTGCATCATGCCCTTGAACAAATGCAAGACGTGTGGGGTAATGATGTTCATGTATGAGCTGAAAACCATCATTATCAAACCTTATCAATGCCAATCGCATACTAGTCTTTTTGGTCAACACAACTCGCTCACCAACCATTAGATTTGCACGATGAACAACCGTATTCCAGTGAACATTAAACTGGAAACCAACGCTATCCAAAGTCCCAGGAATAACACTCTGCTTTGCAACCACATATATTTCAGTACCGAAAAATTCAATCACAAAATCATTGCGTTCAATGCCTTGAAGGAACTCCACAAGAAACCACTAATAAAACAAAATTTAAAAGTATTAAAACAAGCTTTATAAATCCCGTAAATTTTACATATATACAATTATAACATAACTTTACCGGTGATGAACTTCGATCAACCCCAACTTCAGCAATGCACCTAACCAGTCTGTTCCCTGTATGAATTATCCCATAACCACCGCTCTCCCATCCATCTGCATCATACGCTGTAACAAAGAAGGTGTCTGCAGCCTCCTTTATGAAATGCAACGTCCTAATATTCAAATAGCCGCTCAGCTTTATGAAATTATCCCACCTTGCTCCAGATATACTCCGTTCTTCGGTACCTCTTTTCTGACAAATAAAAACTTTACTTTTAACCCGATTATTATTAATCAGGTACACATGGTCATTATTGTTGTAGTAGTTAATATGATAGTAATCGGGCAGTACCTATGGTTTCACAAATAACAAACAAAAACATTAACAAACAAACTCAAATAACGTGTATAAGAAGATTATTATGGGAGTATAACTCCATAAATACCTACCAATGTTCCTATATTTTCCACATGATTATAATCCGTGATGAATTGTGTTGTCATTGTTCTGCAACCATTCCAAAAACACAAAACATTTATCAAACAATAAAACATGGACCAGGATTTCAAATACACACTCAAATACTGTTGTAACAACGAACACCAGTAGAACCTGTATGAAATAACAGCCAAACAAAACATCTGCAACTAACAAGCATAACTTCCGCAACACGTCATGGTAACAGGGTTGATCCATTATATTCTAAAACAATTATCAACCCCACCAAAGGATTAAGATAATTCAAAACAACTAAAAATTGACTTGATTCAAGTGATTCTTGAGTGCGTAACAAAGATTTAATCCCTAATATTAACAACCGTGTTATTGTGACCTGAAAGCCCTAACAACTAAACTTTTATTATCATTTCGCCATTTTAAACTATTTTTTTTTCTAACTGATCAAAAAAAAAATAGTGCATCAAACAGGTTTCATCAACATCTACCCATAAACAAACAACCAGTTCATAAGAGTTATAAACAACTCTCTACCAACTGTAAAGATCAACATAAATAACGACTTTCGGTCCTTGCAATCTATAACAAAGTCATACAATTGCAACCTACTAATAACAATTTTATGAAACATTCAACAACTCCTTGACATTTTTTAATCACGATCTAAACAAAACCACCTAACCACCAAGGGTTAAAATGGTTCAAAACACCTAAAAATTACCTTGATCCACAGTAACTCAAAACAGACTTCAATTACATCCTTACCCTGTCTCGATTCCTTTATATTTCCTTGCTTTTAACCCCCTCGGTTCTTCTTCACACGAGCATCCAGCATTTTGTAAAATATCTCTATCCTCGAACATATTTGCCTTTATAAATTCATACCACTGCCTTAGTAGGTATGGTATTGTGCAAAACTTTTCAATATTCAAAACCAATACCATAACTACATAAATGTTAGTAATAGTTAATAAAGGCGATTCATGCTTAAGTTGGAGACGATTTTGTGCTTCTTGCATGAAAGAAGGTAAAGTTCTTGATATTCGTGTGAATAAGAAAAGAGGAAATAGTGACGTCATAAAAAACCGAATGGAGGTAGGAGTTTCTGAAGCAAAAATTGCTATCATTAGATAATACAGTTCAACTACATGGTTCGTTAATAAATAAAGCGTATGAGTAACAACAAGATGTCGTATCTAAGATTATATCAAATATAATACCGGTAGATTATATCTTATAATTTAAATGTGTGATTAAAAACACTTTGCTAAACAGCCACAATGAATACAAATAAACCACTCCAACTAATCAACAAACAATTACAAACCAAACTAAAAAAAGATCATATTCATTTAAAGTGAAATTGTTTGTACATGCCTACAGGTAAGTTTCTAAACATCAAGAGAGAAACGCACCATGGATGATTAAAGATAGACAATATTTCACGACCATAAACAGCCAGCTTTAACGACTTTCCCAAAAGATACGACCCATAATCATTGAGATAATCTAAACCAAACTTAAACTACGATTTACATAACCCAAGTAGCTTCCCACAAAATATATCAAACCAAAAGTCAAACCAAAAGACAATATCTTCGGCGCTACAGACATATACTACATCAAATTTCCATTACCCCCAGCTTCTCCAAGAAAGAGAATAAATCACGGAGTCGGGCATGTTTTTTCACGACACCTAAGAGAAACCCAGCAACTTCAGCCAAATCTTCCATCTGCATCTTCATCATGTCATTGATGGAACGCAAAGATGAATCTGAGCCACAAAGGAGCTGAAGTTATTTTATCATTTGATCCCTATGATCAACTCGCGCACTAATCTCTGAAGCCTTAGACATCAAATCTTCCTCATCCTTAAAAATAACATCAATTTCACGCCTATAATGGACAATCATCATGTCCTTAACAAGTCTTGAATTAGCAATTTTTGCTAACTGATCGAGAATAACCAGACGAGTTTCCATTCCTAAGATTAACAACTGTGTTACTGATGAGGCGAAAAGTGTACCGCTTTTAGGGGGTCATTTAAGCCCTAAATCGTATTTATTTGATCAAATATTGCCCTAAATCGTTCCTTTTGTCATTTTAGGTACTTTGGAGAAGAAATCTGGAAAAGGAAGCATTTTGGACGTTTTTGGAGCATAAAAGTGAAGAAAACGACAAAGTCTCTAAATCTGCTGGTATAGTACCTGTGACGGCGTCAAGCCCCAGTGTGACGCCGTCAACCCTTGACGCGCCAGAGAGGATTTTGGACGATTAAAAGGGGACGGCGTCAAGAAGGCCATCAAGAAACCCTAACCGCGGCGAGGTGACGGCGTCAGATCTATAACGTGACGCCTTCAGATCTGTTTTCCTATATATATTTTCATAATTTTTAGTCATTAGTGTGCAACTTTGTGAGGAGAAACCCTAAGACGATTTTTCTGCCATTTTTAAGGGTTTTATGCCCTTGGATCTCCCATGTTCAATTGAAGATAAGTAATCAATTAATCATTCAATATGTCTATGTGTTGTTTGATTATATCTTGTTCTTGTCTTTTATTTAACATGTTAGGCTAGATTTATCTTGTGTTTGCTTAGATCTAATGAAACCTAACTATTGATTATTGGTTGTTGGTATGTTATTAATTGTAGTGGATGATTGTTTATGGATGTTAGGCTTAAGAAAACTGGCTAACCTCCTATACGATAACTTGCTTGAACGTCTTAAGAAACATGAACCAATGCGTACTAAGGTTATTATGGTTGTATTTAATGCATGAGCGAATTTTAGTGATCCCATGTTAGGAGCTTTTTAGCCGGCTCGACATAGTAGTGAAGTAGGAGCTTGTAGAGTTGGGGAAGTACGTACGCCACCCCATGATTGGTATTAAGGAATACACCCGTCATCCACGCAATTAATACACACTAATCAATCGGTAAAAGATAGTTAGGGAGTAAGGAAATCTAAGTAAAGACATTTCTCTCCATATAAGTTCCACAACCTTTTTATTTTCAGTTATTTTATTTTATTTGTAATTGTAGTTATTCGGGTTAGTTGACTAGCAACTAATTCCGCCCACTCCTTCAAACCCGAGATTTTACTTGCTTTTATAAAAATATAAAAATACAAAAAGAATCTTCCCTCACCCTTAGACCTATTAGAGTAGTTTTTCAATTCTAACGACACTATTCCCCTAGAGAACGATCAATCCCCCGGTACTTGCCACTACACTATACTACATCGGTCAGGTACACTGCCTGGTGGGGATTGCAAGCCTCTTGAGATCCCTCGAGAGGTAAAACCTGTTGTAAGGTCGCAAAACCACGCATCAAGTTTTTGGCGCTGTTGCCGGGGAATAGTTATTGTTTAGGTTGAATTTTTATTTTATTAGGTCTACTCACTAGATTCCTTTCTAGTGAGATTTTTATTTTATTTTTCTAGGTTTTCTTTAGTCTATCTTTTTTTCTTTTTTTTTTTTTTTTTCGTTTCTTTGTTCGTAACCATTACCATCCGACATCATGGAAGGTGGTAATATCCTCGATCCCAACAACCCACCACCACAAAAACAACCACCTCCTAGAGCCCGTACCTTAGGAGACTACTCTCGTCCTAGCCACCATGGCTATCGAAACACCATTGAGCTCACTCAAGGAGCCAATGTCACTCCCTTGCGATCCGACACCATCCGGTTGGTGCAAAGCGGATGCGCATTCCATGGACTTCGTTCCGAAGATCCTAATCAACATCTCAAGGACTTTCTCAAAATCGTTGATTCCATAGACCTTGATGTTGCCACTCGAGAGACGACCCGACTGCGTCTCTTTCAATTCTCTCTGCGGGACCAAGCTAGTCAATGGCTAGAGCGTCTACCCGCAGGATCCATCACCTCTTGGGATGATCTCACCACTCGTTTCCTTGCTCAGTTTTTCCCACCGGGAAGAACTACCAAGCTAAGGAATGATATCTTGATGTTCCAACAACGTCAAGTGCGGAACAATCATGGGCTCTCCTGGAAGATCTTGCTCTTTATGACAACGAAAGTTGGAGTGATCCCCGTGATTTGAATAAAACGGTCAAGGCAATATCTTTGCCTTCGAACAATTCAAGCACTTCCGACCGTAGGATCATAGAACTTGAAGACCAAGTCAAGTTTCTTATGAAATCCTACGAGGCTCCTAAACCTTCAAGCCAAGTGAACAAAATCACTTCTTCATGTGAATTATGTAGTGGTCCCCACGACACTCGTGATTGCATGGAACTCCCCGAACAAGCTTTTGCGGACTACGCATCCTCGCGTACCGACGGAGCGGGAGACAAGTGGTACACTTTCAAACCCGAGCCAAACCCCTACGATGATTCATACAACCCCTCATGGAAAAATCACCCAAACCTTAGGTGGAAAAAAAAAACCAAAACGCACAACAAACCAATTCTTCCAACCCACCTAATCGTTTCCAATCAAGCGGTTCATCTTCGAACCGTACTTTCAACAACAATCCTTCCAACTATGGTAGTACCAATAATCTTGAAGGGTTGATGTCCAACTTCATGACATCTCAAGAAGCTCGTTTAGCAAAGTTTGAAGCCGATTTCAAACAAAAACAAAGCAAGATGACCCATAAGATTGACACTTTGTTGAAAGCCCTCAATGACCGAGAAATGGGAGCACTCCCTAGCAACACAGTCAAGAACCCGAAACTAAATGTCAACGCCATTTCATCGGTTTCATCTCCTAGTTCTTGTCCACAATATTATTCGGTCAATTTCATGAGCTCGTGTTTCAAACAAACCCAAGTCGTTCAAAATGACCAAGGAGTTATGATATCCAACACTAAATTGGTCAACAACATAGTTGAAACACCTCCCACTCAAAACCTTGACAAAGAATTCAAGGAGCTCCACCTTGAACGTCCGGTTATTGATGTATTAGCACGAGCCCCCTATTATAATGCCCTCTTAGAAAAATATGAGAAGAAGCTCGAGTTAGGTGACAAAGGGACCGCCTTCGTTCAAAACAAACTACCTAAGAAGTTAGATGATCCGGGCTTATTTGTTCTACCTTGCAAGATCGGTAATTCGGAGGCTTATGACACATTAGCCGATCTTGGATCAAGCCTTAACTTACTTTCGTTACCTCTCTAAAACTAGGGAAACTTGAAGAAACCGAGGTAATAATAGGCTTAGCGGATGGAAGTGTTGCTTACCCGGTTGGAGTAGTCAAGGACGTGTTAGTACACATAGGAAAACTAACCATTTTAGCCGATTTCCACGTCCTTGATATGGTTAGCGACCCTACATGCCCCTTGTTGATAGGTAGAGGATTTTTGGCGACCGCTAGTGCTATGATTGATTGTAAGGAATCTAAGATAGCGGTAGGAGAAGGTGATACTTGGTCAGTCTATGATGTGAAGAAACATGCCTATGATACTAGTGAGGAACCAACACCCCATTGGTTAGAATTAAATAGGAGACCATCTAGATATGGACCCTGGATCGATGGAGACTTCATAGGACCCCAACGCCCATTTTACCTAGAAGAGGACTTTGTGAGCCGAACACATACGGTAGAACAACTCTTGGCTAGGGACACCGAATTGGATCCATTTGAAGACCCTCTAGTGTTTAGGAAGATGATTGATTTCCTAGGAGTTTTGCCAATTAACCTAGGGATGAATAGGTGGACATGTGAAGACAATGATCTTAAGTGGGATTGGGACAAACCACCCAAAGATGGAGATGGGTCATGGCATATTAAGATGACATTGTATGACCCGGATGGAGAAAGGTTTGAAAAGATATATCGTACTATGCGGACCAATAGAAAACTTCAATCCAAGCTTAACCCTAAAGATGTCCTCGATGACGATCTCACTTACATAGGTTAAAAGGACTTTGAGTCTAGCTACAAGACTCGTTAATAAAGAAAAGCGCTTCTTGGGAGGCAACCCAAGCTTTATTTGCTTTGTGTGTTTATTTATTTGTTTGTTTGATTTTATTTGCTTCCGTATGTATGTTTAATTTTTATTTTGATTGATTCATGTTCGAAACTAAATTGTGAAAATGCTTTATCTTGTTTTTAACTTCGTCTTAACCACATATAAAGGTATTTTGCAAAAGTTAAGTGTAAGGGAAATCCAAATCGGTTTATTAGAACAAATGAACATGAATCGTAACAATAATAAATTAACATACATATTAGTAATTGTTTGAGTCAAATGCTTGTATCGAGTCATAATGATATTTTGCAGGAATTCCAGGAAGTAAGGTATAGGTTTTTTCAGAAATTTTCCGGAAACTTAACATGAGAATTCTGTCAGATCATTTCTGACGGCGTCAGACCCCAGTCTGACGGCGTCAGGTTTTAATTTTCTGAAATTTTTGAAAGTTTTGTTTTTCTTCCGGAATCATAAAATGCTTTATTAAATCTCTAACTTATAAACTCCAGGAATCTGCAAAATAATCATTCCACAAGCATTATATCCTTATACAGATTTATCCCGCCGATGTTATGCAGGTTTTCGTGTTTGTTTTCTCAGGTTTAACAGGTTATTTTGGACAAGGAGATGTATGTGGAATCTAGCTTTTGGCGCTGCTTTAATCTTGGAGCTTCAACATTACCTTGGAAGAAGATCTAACCATGTTACCCCTTTATCCACCGAGCGAATCAGGCGAGTATTTGATTTCATTCTTTTACCTTATTACTTTTACATCCTTTGAATGAACATTGGGGACAATGTTCAGCTTAAGTGTAAGGGGAGGGTAAATGATGATACCTTAGAGAATACAATTGCACTTGATTTTTGTTTGTTTGATGGTAGATGTGTAATAAAACTGAGATAAATACTTGTTAGGGCAATTTTAGTGCCAAATTTAAAATTTTTTAGAACATATAGGAGTGAAACTTTGGTCTTAATGAGCGTCTCATGGATAGAAAGTTATATGACTAGCACAAAACCGTACCACTAAAAAAATTTCCACCTCCAAATATGTGAGGTTCGCCCCTAGAATTGGTAGGAAAAGCATTTATGCTATGATGTGTGTACCGGTAGCACTTAGATTCTAGAACTTGCGTTAGGACCATTCCGAGGCCACAAGTGAGACTACATTCGTGTAGTTAGATTTACTACATGATAAGAGGCATTAGGATTAACCCATTGTTTTACACCTGTGTTTTTGTTATAATTACATTGGCTACATTGGTCAAGTAATTCTCCCACACCCTTTGCGTTGTACTCATTTTTAGTACACGATACCCCTAGTACACCCCTTAGAGCCTATCTTTTCGTTTCTAACTTTAAGCATTTTACCTAAAGTAAGAATTTGTTTACACCCCACTTAAATGTACACCCATATCGCCTTAGCCTACCTTGTATGCACTCATCTTTAGTGCATTATTGTGACAACATTTGTTTAAACCCCAAGTTAATTATCTAATTGATTACATGGTTGCTAAGTCGAGTCATATCCTTGTACATATTGTTTTGGGACGATTGGGACTCATGGGTAAAGTACTAGTATAATGGAGTAATGGGGAAGAACAACATTATTACCCCCATATGTGCTAAATATTTTTAAAAAAGTACTCCAAGTGTTTTGATTATCTTAATTCGAGTCATTAGAATAGTTAATTGTAAAGTTATGTACAAGTTCAAGTGTAAGGGGGATACAACCCCCCTGCGATGTATTATTTTGGATGGTAGGGCAAGAGTGTATGCAAAAAAAAAAAAAAAAAAAAAAAAAAAAATACGGACTACCATCCCGTTTCATTTTATGTGTATTTTATCTTTTTGTTATTTTCTTTTATTAGCTTAAGTCGAGTCTAGTCTTGGCTTAGCAACGCCATATTGTACATATAATTAATCAATATCTTTAACTCGCCACCAGTAAAATATCCTTTATCCAACAAAACCGTGTTTATCATATCCCTACACCTAACATTATAACCCGTTTAAAAGCCCTCTTTGATAGTTTATCTTAGGTGCCTACGCCTAGTGGAGGAGGTTTTCGATCCTTTCCCAAGCCTATGGTAATCTATTTGCTATGACAGGTAGTGAGAGATATTATTCATTTTCATTTATGAGATATACTTTTACGACACCTGAGAGATGTGAGTATCTAAACACTACTTGTGAGGTGCTAGTCTGTAATCTCCGTGCTTATTATGATTAAAGTGGAACGACTATTTGTTGTAATTACTTTTATATTAGCGTTAAATGACCCCTAACTTGTATATTGATTAGAATAAAAGCGCATTTGCTTGAGGACAAGCAAATCTCAAGTGTAAGGGTATTTGATGAGGCGAAAAGTGTACCGCTTTTAGGTGGTCATTTAAGCCCTAAATCGTATTTATTTGATCAAATATTGCCCTAAATCGTTCCTTTTGTCATTTTAGGTACTTTGGAGAAGAAATCTGGAAAAGGAAGCATTTTGGACGTTTTTGGAGCATAAAAGTGAAGAAAACGACAAAGTCTCTAAATCTGCTGGAATAGTACCTGTGACGGCGTCAAGCCCCAGTGTGACGCCGTCAACCCTTGACGCGCCAGAGAGGATTTTGGACGATTAAAAGGGGACGGCGTCAAAAAGGCCATCAAGAAACCCTAACCGCGGCGAGGTGACGGCGTCAGATCTATAACGTGACGCCGTCAGATCTGTTTTCCTATATATATTTTCATAATTTTTAGTCATTAGTGTGCAACTTTGTGAGGAGAAACCCTAAGACGATTTTTCTGCCATTTTTAAGGGTTTTATACCCTTGGATCTCCCATGTTCAATTGAAGATAAGTAATCAATTAATCATTCAATATGTCTATGTGTTGTTTGATTATATCTTGTTCTTGTCTTTTATTTAACATGCTAGGCTAGATTTATCTTGTGTTTGCTTAGATCTAATGAAACCTAATTATTGATTATTGGTTGTTGGTGTGTTATTAATTGTAGTGGATGATTGTTTATCGATGTTAGGCTTAAGAAAACTGGCTAACCTCCTATACGGTAACTTGCTTGAACGTCTTAAGAAACATGAACCAATGCGTACTAAGGTTATTATGGTTGTATTTAATGCATGAGCGAATTCTAGTGATTGATGCATGGGTTTTGCAACCTTACAACAGGTTTTACCTCTCGAGGGATCTCAAGAGGCTTACAACCCCACCAGGCAGTGTACCTGACCGATGTAGTATAGTGTAGTGGTAAGTACGGGGGATTGATCGTTCTCCACAGGGAATAGTGTTCGTTAGGTGTGAAAGACTACTCTAATTAGGTCTAAGGGTTGAGGAAGATTCTTTTTATGTTTTTATATGTTTATGAAAGCAAGTAAAATCTCGGTTTTGAAAGAGTGGGCGGAATTAGTTGCTAGTCAACTAACCCAAAATTACTACGGATGCAAATAAAATAAAATAACAAAAATGAAAATGTGGTGAGAAACTTATGTGTAGAGAAATGTGTTTACTTAGATTTCCTTACTCCCTAACTATCTTTTACCGGTTAATTAGTGTGTATTAGTCGCGTGGATGACGGGTGTATTCCTTAATACCATTCGTGGGGTGGCGTACTTACTTCCCCAACTCTACAAGCTCCTACTTCACTCCTATGTCGAGCCGGCTAGGAAGCTCCTAACATGGGATCACTAGAATTCGCTTGTGCATTAAATACAACCATAAAAACCTTTAGTACGCATTTGGTTCATGTTTCTTAAGACGTTCAAGCAAGTTACCGAATAGGAAGTTAGCCAGTTTTCTTAAGCCTAACATAGATAAACAATCATCCAATACAACTAACAACACACTAATAACCAATAATCAATAGCTAGGTTTCATTAGATCTAAGCAAACACAAGATAAATTTAGCCTAACATGTTAATCAAAAGACAAGAATAAGATAAAATCAAACAACACATAGACATATTGAATGATTAATTGATAACTTATCTTCAATGTAACATGGAAGATCTCAAGGCAAAAAGCCTTGAAAAAGAAGCTGAATTCGTCTTAGGGTTTTCTCCCAAAATTCCACACACTAAGCTCTCCCTTTATGACAAAAAATTAGAAAACTATATATAGATTTTTGGATCTGACGGCGTCACGTTATGGAGTGTGACGCCGTCACCTCGCCGCATCTAGGGTTCCCGGATGACCTTCTTGACGCCGTCCCTCTTTAGCTCTTCCAAAATCCATTCTGGCTTATCAAGGCTTGACGCCGTCTAACCTTGAACGTGACGCCGTCCCTCTTTTAATTTAAGCCGTGACGCCCTTGATCAAGTTAAAGCGTGACGCCGTCAGAATTTACATGCTATTTTCACTGGCTTATCATGAGTAAATTTCACGTCCACTTTTTCTTGCCAAGGCATGACGCCGTCTAGAGTAAATTGTGACGCCGTCAAAGGTAACTTTTAGCCGATTCTTGAGACTTTGTCGTTTTCTTCACTTTTATGCTCCAAAAATGTCCAAAATGCCTCCTTTTCCAGATTTCTCCTCAAAAGTACCTAAAATGACAAAAGGAACGATTTAGGGCAATATTTGATCAAATAAATACGATTTAGGGCTTAAATGACCCCTTAAAAGCGGTACACTTTTCGCTTCATCAAATACCCTTACACTTGAGATTTGCTTGTCCTCAAGCAAATGTGCTTTTATTCTAATCAAAATACAAGTTAGGGGTCATTTAATGCAAAAATAAAAGTAATTACAACAAATAATCGTTCCACTTCAATCATAATAAGCACGGAGATTACAAACTAGCACCTCACAAGTAGTGTTTAGATACTCACATCTCTCAAGTGTCATCAAAATAAATCTCATAAATGAAAACGGATAATATCTCTCACTACCTGTCATAGCAAATAGATTACCATAGGCTTGGGAAAGGATCGATAACCTCCTCCACTAGGCGTAAGCACCTAAGATAAACTATCAAAGAGGGCCTTTTCATGGGTTATAACGTTAGGTGTAGGGAAAAGGAAAACACGGTTTGGTTGGATAAAGGATGTTTTACTGGTGGCTAGTTAACGATCTTGATCAATTACATGTACTATACAATGTTGCTAAGCCAAGACTCGACTCGATTTAAGCTAATGAAAGAAAATAACAAAAACATAAAATAAACTTAAAATGAAACGGGATGGTAGTCCGTATGTTTTTTCTACTTTTCTTTTTCTCATTTTTTTTTTTTGTATTTTTCTTGATTTTTTCGATTTTTTTTTTTTTTTTTTTTTTTTTTTTTTTTTTTTGTGCATACACTTTTGCCCTACCATCCAAAATAATACATCATAGGGGCATTGCATCCCCCTTACACTTGAACTTTTACATAACTTTACAATTACTATTCTAATGACTCGAATTAAGATAATTGAAAAACTTGGAGTACTTTTTAAAATATTTAGCACATATGGGGGTAATAAATGATGTTCTTCCCCATTACTCCATTACACTAGTACTTTACCCATGAGTCCCAATCGTCCCAAAACAATATGTACAAGGATATGACTCGACTTAGCAACCATGTAATCAACTAGATAATTAACTTGGGTTTAAACAAATGTTGTCACAATAATGCACTAAAGATGAGTGCATACAAGGTAGGCTAAGGCGATTTGGGTGTACATTTTAGTGGGGTGTAACAAATTCTTCCTTTAAGTAAAATGCTTAAAGGTCGAAACGAAAAGATAGGCTCTGAGGGGTGTACTAGGGGTATCGTGTAATAAAAATGAGTACAACGCAAAGGGTGTGGGAGAATTACTTGACCAATGTAGCCAAAGTAATTATAACAAAAACACAGGTGTAAAACAATGGGTTAATCCTAATGCCTCTTATCACGTAGTAAATCTAACTACACGAATGTAGTCTCACTTGTGGCCTCGGAATGGTCCTAACGCAAGTTCTAGAATCTAAGTGCTACCGGTACACACATCATAGCATAAATGCTTTTCCTACCAATTCTAGGGGCGAACCTCACATATTTGGGGGTGGAAAATTTTTTAGTGGTACGGTTTTTGTGCTAGTCATATAACTCCTATCCATGAGACGCTCATTAAGATCAAAGTTTCACTCCTACATGTTGTAAAAAATTTTAAATTTGGCACTAAAATTATCTTAACAAGTATTTATCTCAGTTTTATTACACATCTATTATTAAACAAACAAAAATCAAGCGTAATAGCATTCTCTAAAATCGTACTTTTACCCCCCCTTACACTTAAGATGAACATTGTCCCCAATGTTCAAATAACAAGATGTAAAAGTAAATAAGGTAAAAGAATGAAATCAAATACTCCCCTGATTCGCTCGGTGGATAATGAAATTACACGGTTAGATCTTCCTCCAAAGTAATGTAGAAGCTCCATGACTAATGCATCGCCACAAGCTTGATTCAAAACATTTCCTTGTCCAAAATAACCTGTTAAACCTGAGAAAACAAACACGAAAACCTGCATAACATCGGCGGGATAAAATCTATATATAAGGATATAATGCTTGTGGAATGATAATTTTGCAGATTCCTGGAGATTATAAGTTGGAGATTTTAGTAAAAACTTTTTAAAAACAAAACTTTCAAAAATTTCTGAAAATTAAATCTGACGCCGTCAGGTTATAAAACTTGACGCCGTCAGAAATGACCTGACAAAAATTTTCATTTTAAGTTTCCGGAAAATTTCTGGAAAAACCTTTACCTTACTTCCTGGAAATCCTGCAAAACATCATTATGACTCGATACAAGCATTTGACTCAAACAAATACGAATATGCATGCTTATATCTCATTGTTATCGTTCATGTTTAATCTTGTTCTTAAAAACAAATTTGGATTTCCCTTACACTTATCTTTTGCAAAATACCTTTATATGTAGTTAAGACGAAGTTAAAAACAAAATAAAGCATTTTCACAATTTATATTTGGGACATGAACAGTAAACAAAAAGAATAAGAAATGCATACGGAAACAAATAAAATTAAATAAACAAACAATCAAACAAATAAAGCAAATAAATAACAATCAAATAAGGCTAGCATGCGATAAATAAAAATCAATGTAACAAATGTTTTAAGGCAAACAGATGCCTTCCCTAAATTATTACAGACCATATTGTTTCAACACAAACAACCAAATATCAAATTGTTCAAATATCAAAACATCAAATCACATCATCACTGGGGTGGGGGTCCTTGGCGATAGTCATAGCCAGGAGGAAGATGCCCGTGGTACCCATAAGGAGGGTAATCCTGCTCACGACCCGGGAAAGGGTCAATCTGCAGATGCGGGTCCAACTGATCACGTGTAGAAAGATGCTGCATCTGACGAACCGTGTGATCGTACATCCAGTCGAACCTCTCGTCCACCCTGGTCCTCCACGTATCAACCTGGCCCATCCAGGTCCCCTGGTGAGCCTGCCAGTCCCCCCTGCTCATGTGCCGGTAGTAGTCAGCTGTACCGGCCTCATACCCCTCATGCTGCTGCTGCTGGGGCTCCTCCTCCTCCTCATCATCCTCATCATCATCATCCTCAGCTCCGACCGGATGATACCACATAAAGGACCCATCATGCATCTCCATAATCACCTCCATCTGCTTCAAGGACCTCTCCTTCACCGTCCTGCATGCATCACCACTCAAATACCTCATGACCTCGGGCCTGAGGACTCCATAAGACTGAGCCAGTCGGGTGATAAACATCCCACCATAAATCCTGTCACCTTCCCTCTCCCCAACTCCACCATGCATAAAGCTAGCAACCCAAAACGGGATGTTGCAGTAAACATCATTAGAGTAGATGGTGTACAGGTAGAAGAGATCAGAAGCTGTGACACGGTGGTGAGAGCTGTGACGCCCTGTCAAGCTATAGGTGAGGCAACGATGAGTCAACCGAACCCTAGGATCCCTGATTTGGGATGCCACAGTGGTCGAGGTATACACCCCATCCCCAATAGTCTGCCAGAACAGGGAGCACCTAAAATCATTCTTCATCGACTCCCCATGCAACAACCTCTGCATGAACCCTGCCTGAATGGTATCATGCTGATCGTACAAACCAAGTCTCCACCCAAACTCAGTAACCGAACACGTCCTTAGCTCACCCCCCAGCCTGAAATAGATCGTGGTACCGCCCACATCGGTCCTTGCCTCAGCCATGTCAAAATGAAAGGTGGCAAAGAACTCCCGTACCAATTCCTCATATACCGGCTCCTGAATTTTAAACAGTCTTTCCCACTGGGGGCCGGTAAACCCATCCGTCTGAAAACTTTGGAGAAAGGTCTGCTCAAGACCTTCTCTCCTCAGAAAGTTCCAATCAACTACGGCCCCATTTTCGACCTTGTGTAGTAGCAGTTGTGCGTATTTGCTTGTAGCAGCATCGTTGTCAAAGACACCCCAACTGAGGACCGTATCCCCAAAGCTTTCTTGTTGAGATCGGGAAGAACTTCCTCGGCTGGGTCTTTGACGCTTACTCATTATCTGGAACAAAGCAGGAGGAACAAAAGTGTTAATATGTGAATTAAAGACTTGGTGGCGCATCAGACAGGTCTGACGCCGTCACCCTTTGATAGGTGACGCCGTCAGGTTCAACCACATTTAAATCCGAAATTACGAGGGAAAAATCAATATTCAAACTTTAAGCTTATAAACCAAACGCCCTTTTTACAGCAAAATGGGTGATTTGATCATAGGTTATGGTTCAAATTCGTGGCCTCCCTATTAGTGAATAGACCCAATTGATTGCCAATCATCAAATGCTTTAATCTTTGTTAAATAACACTAATTAAAACACATTATGAGTTCTAAGCATGAATCAATCCTAGGGTTTCACGAGTTGGGGATTTTCGAAATTTACAAATCCTATGAGTAATTGAAGCGAAAAGAATGAGTAAAAATTACTTACCACGTGAAGATTGGAAGCGGAAATTGGCGAATTTGTCCTGGGAAAATCGGAGGTGGGGTTGGAGTGGATATGGTTTGTGGGGTTTGTGATGAAAGTGATGGAAATTAAGTTATTATTGCTGTGCAGACGGGGTGTACGGCGTCACGTTCAAATTCTGACGCCGTCATATTAGCGTATTTTGCTACTTTGTGCCAGTTTACAAATGAGCCCCTCGTACTTTAAGAGAGCAGCTAGTCAGGATCAATAATCCTGATAGCTAGTCTCATTAACAAGTTCCTCCTGGGTCAAATGTTTTGTTACTGTCACGGGGTGTAGTAAAATGTTGAAAAGGGTCGGTTGACGTCTTATTCAGGTTCCAATTTTCATCAAGGCAAGTATTCAGGGAGTGAGAGGAACTTTCCCAGGGGGTTTTCAAAATGATGGTGTGCTTTAATTGAGTTCTTCTCACACCTGGCTTAAAGCCAAAAGATCGTTTCCTAGCTGCATGAAAGTTAGGGAGCGTGACAACCATGCTCCCCACGAAAATGCTACGATCTTGAGAGTTTTTCTCGCGAGAGGATCCAAATAGATAAGAGGGTTTTGAAAGTGAAGGCTCAGGGTGGGGGGTTTCATCATCCCATTCGTTGTATGGTTCATTAGGGACCGGGAGTTCAAAGATCTTCTCGATCTTTTTGTGTGAAGCTTCCTCCCTAATTTTCTCTTTTATTCTCGAGATGAATTTTTCTGCTAGTTCCATGAACATATCTTGGGTGTTTTTCAAGTGAGTTTCTAATTCCTTGATACGTCTCTCTTGGTTGTTCACGAAAGTTAGCATTATCCCTTCAAATTCATCTTGTCGTGAGAATTGGTGAAACGTATGTTTACCAATTGTGTTCACGCACTCATCGGGATTTTCATCTGCCGTAGGTGTCTCAGCTTTCATTAAGCTCTTAACCTGCCTTTTTATGTTTTCGAACAGCTGTTCTTGGGTTGCACTCATGTAATTTAAAATCCCTTCTTCCGAGAACGTTGAGTCATTCCATTCTTCCTCTTCGTATTGTGCTAAGTCCTCAATGACTTCCCAGCACTTATCGACACTGAGCCTGCTCAATCTCCCATTGGCGGCGTAATCTATGGCTCTTCTGGTTTGATGATTGACACCATCATAGAAGATTTGGATTTGTAGCCAAGGATCCATGCCATGGTGAGGGACTTTTCGGAGTAAGTCCTTGAACCGAGTCCATGCCTCGTAGAGAGTTTCGCCTTGACGTTGTTGGAACATCAAGATATCATTCCTTAGCTTGGTAGTTCTTCCCGGTGGGAAAAACTGAGCAAGGAAACGAGTGGTGAGATCATCCCAAGAGGTAATGGATCCTGCGGGTTGACGTTCTAGCCACTGACTAGCTTGGTCCCGCAAAGAGAATTGGAAGAGACGCAATCGGGTCGTCTCTCGAGTGGCAACATCAAGGTCTATAGAATCAATGATTTTGAGAAAGTCCTTGAGATGTTGATTAGGATCTTCAGAACGAAGTCCATGGAATGCGCATCCGCTTTGCACCAACCGGATGGTGTCGGATCGCAAGGGTGTGATATTGGCTCCTTGAGTGAGCTCAATGGTGTTTCGATAGCCATGGTGGCTAGGACGGGAATACTCTCCTAAAGTACGGGCTCTAGGAGGTGGTGGTGGTTGTTGTGGTGGTGGGTTGTGGGGGTTAAGGATATTACCATCTTCCATGATGTCGGATGGTATGGTTACGAACAAAGACACGAAGAAAATAGATAGACTAAAGAAAATCTAGAAAAATAAAATAAAAATCTCACTAGAAAGGAATCTAGTGAGTAGACCTAATAGAAATAAAAATTCAACCTAAACAATAACAATTCCCCGGCAACGGCGCCAAAAACTTGATGCGTGGGTTTTGCAACCTTACAACAGGTTTTACCTCTCGAGGGATCTCAAGAGGCTTACAACCCCACCAGGCAGTGTACCTGACCGATGTAGTATAGTGTAGTGGTAAGTACGAGGGATTGATCGTTCTCCACAGGGAATAGTGTTCGTTAGGTGTGAAAGACTACTCTAATTAGGTCTAAGGGTTGAGGAAGATTCTTTTTATGTTTTTATATGTTTATGAAAGCAAGTAAAATCTCGGTTTTGAAAGAGTGGGCGGAATTAGTTGCTAGGCAACTAACCCAAAATTACTACGGATGCAAATAAAATAAAATAACAAAAATGAAAATGTGGTGAGAAACTTATGTGTAGAGAAATGTGTTTACTTAGATTTCCTTACTCCCTAACTATCTTTTACCGGTTAATTAGTGTGTATTAGTCGCGTGGATGACGGGTGTATTCCTTAATACCATTCGTGGGGTGGCGTACTTACTTCCCCAACTCTACAAGCTCCTACTTCACTCCTATGTCGAGCCGGCTAGGAAGCTCCTAACATGGGATCACTAGAATTCGCTTGTGCATTAAATACAACCATAAAAACCTTTAGTACGCATTTGGTTCATGTTTCTTAAGACGTTCAAGCAAGTTACCGAATAGGAAGTTAGCCAGTTTTCTTAAGCCTAACATAGATAAACAATCATCCAATACAACTAACAACACACTAATAACCAATAATCAATAGCTAGGTTTCATTAGATCTAAGCAAACACAAGATAAATTTAGCCTAACATGTTAATCAAAAGACAAGAATAAGATAAAATCAAACAACACATAGACATATTGAATGATTAATTGATAACTTATCTTCAATGTAACATGGAAGATCTCAAGGCAAAAAGCCTTGAAAAAGAAGCTGAATTCGTCTTAGGGTTTTCTCCCAAAATTCCACACACTAAGCTCTCCCTTTATGACAAAAAATTAGAAAACTATATATAGATTTTTGGATCTGACGGCGTCACGTTATGGAGTGTGACGCCGTCACCTCGCCGCATTTAGGGTTCCCGGATGACCTTCTTGACGCCGTCCCTCTTTAGCTCTTCCAAAATCCATTCTGGCTTATCAAGGCTTGACGCCGTCTAACCTTGAACGTGACGCCGTCCCTCTTTTAATTTAAGCCGTGACGCCCTTGATCAAGTTAAAGCGTGACGCCGTCAGAATTTACATGCTATTTTCACTGGCTTATCATGAGTAAATTTCACGTCCACTTTTTCTTGCCAAGGCATGACGCCGTCTAGAGTAAATTGTGACGCCGTCAAAGGTAACTTTTAGCCGATTCTTGAGACTTTGTCGTTTTCTTCACTTTTATGCTCCAAAAACGTCCAAAATGCCTCCTTTTCCAGATTTCTCCTCAAAAGTACCTAAAATGACAAAAGGAACGATTTAGGGCAATATTTGATCAAATAAATACGATATAGGGCTTAAATGACCCCTTAAAAGCGGTACACTTTTCGCTTCATCAGTGATCCCATGTTAGGAGCTTCTTAGCCGGCTCGATATAGGAGTGAAGTAGGAGCTTGTAGAGTTGGGGAAGTACGTACGCCACCCCACGATTGGTATTAAGGAATACACCCGTCATCCACGCAATTAATACACACTAATCAACCGGTAAAAGATAGTTAGGGAGTAAGGAAATCTAAGTAAACACATTTCTCTCCGTATAAGTTTCACAACCTTTTTATTTTTAGTTATTTTATTTTATTTGTAATTGTAGTTATTTGGGTTAGTTGACTAGCAACTAATTCCGCCCACTCCTTCAAACCCGAGATTTTACTTGCTTTCATAAAAATATAAAAATATAAAAATACAAAAAGAATATTCCCTCACCCTTAGACCTATTAGAGTAGTTTTTCAATCCTAACGACACTATTCCCCTAGAGAACGATCAATCCCCCGGTACTTGCCACTACACTATACTACATCGGTCAGGTACACTGCCTGGTGGGGATTGCAAGCCTCTTGAGATCCCTCGAGAGGTAAAACCTGTTGTAAGGTCGCAAAACCACGCATCAGTTACTATGACCTGAAAGCCCTAACAAATAAACCTTTATTATCTTCTCACCATTCTAAACTATTTTTCCCTAACTGATCAAGAAGAAACAGTATAACAAACATGTTTCGTCAACATCTACCCAAAAACAACGCCCTACCAACTGTATCTTCTCATATTAAGTTCATAAAGAATAACAGATAAAGTGATTAATCAAGTTAATTACGAAGTATAACATAAGATCGGACACAAAAAACAAAACATGCAACTACAAGATATTAGCTTAAATATACAGACAAATAAATAACAATTATACAATCATACGATTCAGGGTTTCGTCTTTTCAATAAGCAAAACGGCTGGCAGAGGTTAACAAAACATGAACAAAAATATTAGATCAAGATTCAATAGTTCACCTTTTGTTGATCCGGTCACAGATATTTTGATCAGTAAAGATTTGGTGTTTTCGATAATGTAATGATATTTAGTCTGAAGAAGAGCTATGAGTAAGATGAAAAGACAATGTAGCAACTCTATAGGAATAGCCTATTAATGAGTATGCTACACAACTTGCATGTTCTTCAAATATGTTTCTTTTAATAATTCACAAACGGAAGATCATGCAAAAAAAAAAAAAAAAAAAAAAAAAAAAAAAAAAATCCACCGGATTGTTTACACCAAAATATATTTGGTCTATTAAATTTAATAATAATTTTTAATCTATTAAAAGTGAAAAGACCATGTATAGTCTAACTTAACCTTTCAATAGTAATGAATGACTTGAAATTTATTCATTATAAAATATATACATATCAATATATATCTAACCATGTTCAAATGTTATTAGGATATAAAACGTATTTTCAAAAAAAAATATATATATTGCTTTCACCTAAGTGACAAAAAAAAAAAAAAAAAAAAAAAAAAAAAAAAAAAAAACGTATAACCAATGTTGTTTACTGTGTTAACGTATAGGTGGCTATCGTGTTTCCATACAATATTGCTTGCATTAAACCGTATTCGAAAATAAAGTGCTACGTAATTAGCCAATAGTAAACAGTGAGATAGCAACAATAAAAAACAACCAAACATTTTCATATAACAAAATTAAAACATAATTTAAAATTGATCAAAACCATATAATCTGTAATTACAAGTCATGCCCGCCCATTGGGCGGGCTTTGAAGTCTAGTATATATATATATATATATATATATATATATATATATATATATATATATATATATATATATATATATATATATATATATATATATATATATATATATATATATAATGTGTGTGTGTGTGTGTGTATGTGTGTGTGTGTGTGTGTGTGTTGCTTGAATAAAAATGTCAATATCGCTTATAAATAAATGTACGAAACTTGCTTTTTCTTAAATTTAAATCGGGAGTTAAACTAGTATTCGTCAATTTTGTCATAAAGGTTAAACGGTAATTTGATAGATTGTTGATTTCAAAGACCCCGAAGCTCCGGTACTATTCTCTGTGAGGTGTCAAAAGCCTGGTCACCTAAAACCAACTGGTTTGGGATGTGCCGAGAAGGAAGCCGTTACATGGAGTAATCGATCCTTTGAGTCTCTAATCTCTAAATGATCATTTGTTACTATTTATTTAAGTATTTAATACTAACTTAGTGAGAATATCTAAAATCTTTGAAATCGAAATCCAGCTGATTCCGGTACTATTCTCTGTGAGGTGTCAAAAGCCTGGTCACCTAAAACCAACTGGTTTGGGTTGTGCTGAGAAGAAAGCCGCTACATGAAAAAGGCCCTTTTCGATCCTTAGATTTTCGAGGTTCCCGGTAAATTAGTATTTGACTTAAACAAATAACAACATAATAAATGTCGATTTTTGCGGTCAAAATTTTGAAAATGAGCACACTCACCTAACTTCTTGAATAATTGTGGGAGTGAAAAGTTAAGTTTCGGCTTACATAGATTATTAGTATAAGTAGTGTTGGCATTTTATAAAAAATAGAGGATGACGATTACAATTCCCTGGAGACACCCATTTTGTGTGAATCCCGTTCCATGATGCCATTTTTTTTTGTTCTAGTTTAAATTTCTTGCATTTAATAAAAAGTCAAAATGGGGTATCCTTGGTATTCTTTTGATCCTTTCATTACTTTATATGATCGGATTGCTAGGGACTAGCAATTGATAGTGTGGGGGGATGATGAGTGCCTATTTACTCATCATTTTATGCCCATATAATACATAAAAATAACTAAAAACAGCCAAATATACCAATTTATACTGCAGATATCCTTGGTTTGTGTTTTTATGTATTTCAGGTACAAAGGATTGAAAACAGAGCAAAAACGGGCATTTTTGGATCGACTCGACAACGTTTGTGCATTTGATCAAGTCAAGACAAAGTCAAAGTCAAACCCGGGAATTAGCATTGGATTTAGTTTGGAAAAACGAACCCGAAGCCATTTTCATGGGCCAACCCGACCCACATAAATGGGCCAAGTCAGCCCATGTGACTACTAAAACCAAAACCTTTTTTAATAAATCCTAAATCCAATCCTAAAACCCGGCCCAATCCAATAAAATCCACAACCCAATCCAAACCATCCTACAACCCTGATCCAGTCAACCAAACCCACCCATTTTATTAATAAACCATGGTCCAATAAAACAGTCAACCCCTGATGTGCGTGCGTGTCAGTGCTCTAATTAATACCCACGGTATGTCGTTGTGGTTTTAGCAGTATTCAAGTTTTAAATTTATATTTAGCCGACTTATCAATAACACACACTTTAACGAGCAGTGTACCCGGTCAGTATGAATATAATGGTAAGTAGAGTGTCGATCACTAAGAGTGGAACGTATTATCTAGTTATTCTAATCAGTATTTTAATATCTTAAGTTAGCTATACAACCTAATCTAACGCAAGGGGGGTTTCAGCCTGAGAGACTGGCACGGTTTGGTTATGATTAAATATAAACTAAACTAATAAGCACGAATCAGCGAGTAGCACACACGTACACAGATAAATACTTGAGACAATAAGAAGACCTGTCCTGATAGTTAAGTAGCTTGTCACTTGTTTTATTGCTAGTTTTATATGAAGTGTATAGTTCGATGCAACGCACCGAGATTAAGTCCTTTCTCGTTGGTTCTAATCTTATCGGCGAGTAAACCCTTAATGATTACTTATGACTATCCTATTTATCTTTCTTCCTACTTTTCTACAGACGATAGAATGCATAGGCGATCTAATAAATAGGCGAGGAAGGGGCATGGCGACCCAAGCAATGCTCAGCTAGACACAGAGGTTATCAATGCACTAATAAAAGTCACCAAAGACATCAACATAACACAAGCCCATCAATCCTGACCAATTAAAGTGTACTAATACAATAAAACAAAACTACTTAATGAATTGAATACATGCAGGACCTTCTTACAGCTCTCGTATCTTCGTTCAAGGTGTGTCTTGTGCTGCTACTTCGACTGAATTCGGCCTAGGGCTTCTGTCCTTCGTATATCGTACGTACCCAAAAGTCTCTGAAATTCGTCTAACTTTGGGGTATTTATAGTTTCTGTCTGAGGGCTAGATGCGGCGCATAGAATAAGTAGATGCGGCGCATTGACTTAACTTCGCGTGGGGTCCAAGATTAATATATTCAGGAATATTCGTACACCGCCAGAAGATGCGGCGTAACTCCATTCTTAGATGCGGCGCATGTCCTTGCTGTCTTGGATAATATCTTGTGAAATCTTGATAGTGATGCGCCGTATGTAATAAGTAAGATGCGGCGTATCTGAAGCAGAATGTCTTGATCTTTTACATTTCAGTAGACTCTTAACTTCTTGCATGTTTTGCTCCATAATTAGTCCAAAATCGCCAAGTTTCACATAATACTTGTTTTTACCTGAGAATTACAAAAGTAAACATTAACGTATCAATTCTCACAGATAATATAATAAAACAAGTCAAATAAATAGGATAAATGACGGTAATAAAATGTACTTATTTGAGTTCATCAAATATCCCCCCACTTGAACTTTACTTGTCCCCAAGTAAACCTTAGAATTAATCTTATGAAAATGTATCCTAAAAGATATTAGGATTTATTTTTATATTTAAGCATGTATTCATTTTTGTCATAATCACACAACCAAACACTTAACGAATTAGAAGTAAAATAAAATAATTTGATAAAAGCAAATCTAATCGTTTAACTGTCCAGTCGTGACGAATATTCTATCATAAGCTTGGCAAGTATACACATCTCCCCCACTAAAGCCAAGGAATAACAAGTCTAAAGCGGTAAAAAGGGTTTGTAGGTTTAGGGTTAATCATTCTTCTTAATCTCTATCGATCTCAAATTTCGAAAAGGCGACAAAATGACAAATACATGATCGAATCCACGAACACGATACTTGCAATTGCTCAAATCCTTAACTCGAATAGGCTAAAGATAGGACCAAGTAATCTTCACCAATAATATTATATCAAAAAGGGCGACAAAATCATAAATACATAGCCGAATCCACGACTACGATACTTAAGATTGCTCAAATCCCTAATCTCAATAAATCAAAGGTTTGGATAAAGAATAATATAGGGTATGGATAATATTTGGGATACGAATTGGTGTAAAATGAAAAATAAACAAAACAGATAAATTAAAATCCTAAGTGTGGTTAATTACTATCCCAACCATCCCATGAATAAGACTCATATCATAGAATAACTCACGCTTTAACACTTGAAACACACGCTTTTAGGTAGACAAGAATTATACTCAACAAGATCTCAATCAAAGAATAACCTTTAGTTGGCGTTCCCATAACGTTCAACTCCCATTCAATCCATAGATATAATATACAACAACTAGTGGTGATATCAACCACTTAATACAAAACTTTACATAAGTTGTTTAAAATAAACATCCAACTTTTTCTTTTTCTTTTTCTTTTCTCATTTTTTTTTCGTTTTTTTTTTTTTTTTTTTTTTTTTTTTTTTTTTTAACTTGAAACATAAATATAGATGTGTAAAATTTCACCACATCACTATAACGATAACTCTGGATAATTTTTCCATACTTTCCATGACTTCAGAAATAACGGTAATAGCGAAAGTAGTAAACACACAAAAAATAAACTCAAGATATACAATATTTACTTTCACTCCAATTGCATTGTGCAATTTCCGATCTAACCATAGATAATGAATTACGCACGCGAACACAGGTAATGTAAGGAAACACACTTTGCCTAAAGCAATTAACCAACCACGGATTTTAATCTATAGGGTAGGCTAAGGTGTAAGGGTGTAACGAAACATTATAACAAAGGTGTAAGAAACGAAAGGAATGGCTCAGAGTGTTTTTCTAGGGGTATCTTACTCTAAAAGTGAGAGTAACAAAAGGGTTTATACGGGGGTTAACTAACCAGCGTAGTTAGCTAATAATACATAACATATAAAGGCTATTTGGGTGTAATCCTAGAAATTTACCAATTTAGACAAGTCATTCCAATTATAAAAATAATACTTATTATGGTGGTCTCGCATAGTATACAAGCCAAGTTCTAAAGTTTACAAGTCACCGGCACACTCATAGATTTGTGAATTTTGAAAAATCATAATTTTTGAAAATAACGTCATGTGTGTAGGATCGAGTACTTCGAGCTTGATTGAGCTTGGTTTAAACGAGAACCTCTGTATGCTATACAAGCGTTTATGCGGAAACTAAACAGCAAGTATAATAAAGAAGAAAACTCTAAACGACAATGATCCTCTATGGATCAAACTATGAACTAAGAATTGTTTATTGAATATTGAAAACGTTAAAGGCGTACATAAACTCATAGACGGGTTTATCTTTTATACTAACAAGATGACCTAACCCTAACCCGTTCTACAAGAAAACGTGTGAAGAGATAAACGAGATCTCTACTAAAAATAAATCTTAACAAACATTCTAAATATACGGATAACAAACAATACTATCCGCAGTAACAAACACCATCGGCAGAAACAAGATAACACTGTCGGCAGGAACCAACCGCAGCAGCAATGCTACACTATCAGCAGGAACCAGTCTTCACTATCGGCAGCAACAAGAATATCTTATTTCCTTAGATCCCAACAATCTTCCCATCACTGAGAAACCCTTATTTCCCAGAGATCCTAACAATCCTCCCCTAATCTTGAGGTTGACTAGGTTAACCTGCAAGATTCCAATGTGATAGAGCTTTGAACTTCTCAGGCTTGAGGACTGCGACTTAGCAGCAGTAATAAGTAGTAACCAGCAGCAACATCCATAACTTGCAAGATTCCAACTTCTATAGCATCCAGCAGCAACTTCAATAGTTCAGCAGGAATATGAAATCTTCTTCAAAACATATATACTGGTCACCATGATATTCACTTGAACTTGGCTGCTACTTATGACAATATGTACATCAAATCACTTAAGTTTCAGACTATTCTCATCACATCCAGGTGTGTTAACTCCTGTGAGAGGTGAATCATTGAAAATTAATGGATTTGATGTCTCTTTACCAATAGCCATCACTACTGGAGTAGCCAATGTTTAGATGTCTTAGATCATGGTACATTGATAACCATCTGATTTATTAGCAAATCAACAACTATAAACGGATTTGACTTGTCTTTACCTGTAGTCGTTTGCTCAGGACTAGCCAATTCTTTGGTTTCAACTGAACCTTGGTGAATTGAATACCAAATATGGATACCAAATGTCTTTACCACAAACCATACTTTTGTAGACTAGCCAATCCTTTGGATCCCATAAGGGTTACATCCATGGTGAATTGAGAACCATATTCAACTCTCAGGAATGAACCATGGGTGAGTTGAAGTACCCTATAGCTTTGAGCAAGCTATTACAGCTATCAACGGATTTGATAATCACACCAGAGCCGTACCCTCATGGTGAGTCAACTCTTTCTTGTCTGCAAGACATGGTGAGTTGAGCACCATTTGTTGTGCAGGTGTAAACACCAACACTGTACCTGCATGGTGTTGCTCAAAACCATCTTATTAGCACACAAAATATACAAGATTTTTTTTTTTTTTTTTTTTTTTTTTTTTTTTTTTTAACTAAGAAAAAGAAATCAGAAACACACCAAAAAAAATAAGAAAATAAGAAAAGAAACCAAAAGAAAGATAGAAAAATATACAACAACAACAAGAACAATCCTCCCCTTGAGTTTCATCCTCCCCTTAATCTGCAATCCTCCCCTTAAGCTCAGTATCTAGGGATTTACCATCCCAATATGGACCACCAAATGTTTAAACCTTGGTCCATCAAAAGCCTTGGTCAGCAGATCAGTAACATTATCATCTGTGTGAATCTTAACCACCTGAATAAGATGCTTCTCATAAGCATCTCTTATGAAATGATGTCGAATCTCAATATGCTTTGTCCTTTGATGATAAACAGGATTCTTAACAATACACATAGTACTTTGATTATCAATAAAAATCTTAGTGTTCATATAGTTGAACCCATAATCCAACAGCTGATTTTGCATCCAAAGTACCTGTCCACAGCAACTAGCAGCAGCAACATACTCTGCCTCAGTAGAAGATGTAGCCACTATAGTCTGCTTCTTGCACTGCCAAGAAACGAACCTCTTACCCAGAAACTGACAACCTCCTGTAGTAGACTTCCTATCAAAGTTAGCCCCAACATAATCACTGTCACTATAGGCTTCCAACACAAAAGGAGAGTCTTTGGGATACCAAAGTCCCATCTTTGGCTGTCCTCTCAAATACTTGAAGATTCTCTTCACTGCATTTAGGTTAGAAGTCAATGGTGTAACCTGATGTCTAGCACATGCACCAACAGCAAACATGATATCAGGTCTTGAAGCTGTCAAATACATGAGTGATCCAATCATGGACCTATAAAGATGAACATTAACAGCAGCATCAGGTTCATTATTGGACTTAGGCTTTGGACGATCAAAAGGAGTTGTAGCAATCTTCACATTTTCCATATCAAACTTCTTAAGCATGTCATAAACATACTTCTCCTGGCAAATAAAGATCCCATCTGGTTTCTGCTTAACCTGAAGACCCAAGAAGAAAGTCATTTCACCCATAGCACTCATCTCAAATTCACTCTTCATCAATTCTTCAAACTCCCTGCACCAGGCTTCATTAGTGGAACCAAAGATAATATCATCTACATAAACTTTTACCAGAATGATATCTTTGAAGTTCTTTCTGATAAAAAGAGTTTTATCAATAGCCCCTCTTCTGTAACCATGTTTTAGCAAAAAGGCCGATAACCTTGCATACCAAGCCCTTGGTGCTTGATGAAGACCATAAAGTGCTTTAACCACTTTGTAAACCAAATTAGGATTCTGAGGATCCACAAATCCCTGTGGTTGAGTAACATAAACTTCTTCCTCAATCCTGCCATACAAAAATGCACTCTTCACATCCATCTGATATACTACAAACCCCATAAAGGAAGCAAAAGCCAAAAATAATCGGATAGATTCAACTCTTGCCACTGGTGCAAACACCTCATCATAATCAATCCCCTCTTCTTGTCTATGACCTTGAGCTACTAATCTAGCCTTATTTCGAACCACAATTCCCCTAGCATCCCTTTTATTCTTTAGAATCCATTTAGTCCCAATAGCATGCTTTCCTGCAGGTAAAGGTACCAACATCCATACTTTCTGATTCTGGAACTGCTGCATTTCCTCTTGCATAGCCTCAACCCAATCATCATTAGTAAGAGCTTGAGCTATGCTAGTTGGTTCAACTTGAGATAAGAAACAAGCATACAGACAATGTAAATAATCAGTATGATTGCTCCTCAACTGATCCTGTATATAACTGAGAAAAGCAGATTCTCCAAACTTGGGTTGATGAAGTTTACTTCTTGTCTGAACAGGGGAATTAATATCTCCAAGAATCAAAGACTGAGGATGAACAGTATTGATCCTCTTGGTAGCAATGGGATTGACTTCAATGGAGGATGCCTGATTAGTAATTGAGGGGTTGAAGTCATCATCATATGAGGAAGAAGTGAAAATGCCAGTTCTGGACTGATGATGAGGATCATTCAACTTATCTCTTGAAGAGACTGAATTTCCAAGATCAGAAGGAATTGGAAATCTTTCAGGGGAGTTAACAACACCCAGAGTGTCAACAGATGGAGAAGACACAGGAACATCAGCAGAAACTCTAGAAGGTTCGGCAGGAACAGATTCACTTTCAGCAGGAATAGGATCAGCAGGAACATGAATACCACCAGTTGAATTCAGTTGTCTTCTAACTTCAGCTTCAGCCTTTCTCAGAATCTCCTCTGTCTCTTTAGAAAACCCAGAATCAAACATCTCAGCATCTCTTTTGGCATTAAACTCTTGTCTTTGAAGCCTAGCAAGATCTTTTGCATAACTAGAATCACCTCCAGCCATATCAAAAGAATCTTTGAGCTTTGAACCTGAAATGTTGTTAGAGGGAAAAGAAGGAACAACTATAGGTCGTTCATCACTCTCTACATCAGAATCATCATCCGAGGTACCTGCATTGTTAGTTTGAGAAACATTTGTACCAGCAGATAGATTTGATTTGAATCTATTATAACCTAAGGTGTCAGATAGATAATCCAGATCAAAGTACCACTCTGGACCAGCACCCTGCAAATTAGGTTTATCTTCAAGATATCTTAAGTTGAGAGTCTCTTCTATTCTCTTTGAGGACAGGTTATAAACCCTATAGGCTTTACCATGAGTAGAATATCCAACAATAAACCCTTCATCAGCCTTCCCATCAAACTTGCCTAGGTAATCACTAGTGTTCAAAATAGTGACATGACATCCAAAAGGCTTAAGGTAACTAATGTTTGGAACCTTCCCAGACAAAAGTTCATAAGGTGTTTTATTATGAGGACTAGTAATAGATACCCTATTCAAGACATAACAAGCAGTGCAAACTGCTTCAGTCCAAAACATAGAGGGCATCTTAGATTCAGCTAACATAGTCCTAGCTGCTTCTATCAGGGTCCTATTTTTCCTTTCTGCAACCCCATTTTGTTGTGGAGTTCTAGCATTACTATAGTCCCTTTTTATCCCCTTAGTCCCACAGAGTTCAATAAGATTCGAGTTCTTAAACTCTGTGCCATTATCACACCTTATAGACTTAACCTTTTTACTTAGCTGATTTTCTATTAAGGCAATAAAATCCCTAAGAACTGGATAAGTTTCATCTTTAGTACCCAAAAAGAAAGTCCATGAAAACCTGCTAAAATCATCTGTAATCACCAGGCAGTAGTTCTTATGGTCAATACTTCTGATAGAAGTAGGACCAAAAAGATCCTTATGAAGAAGCTGCAAAGGCTCAGAGATGTTGCTCACAGCAGTTATGGCCTTGTATGATGCTTTGTGCTGCTTTCCTTTGTTGCAGGCAACACAATCATGCTCATTAGAGAAGATCTTCATAGGAAGCCCTTTAACCAACCCATTCTTAGCCAACTTGTTAATGGTCTTGAAATTCACATGGGCCATTCTTCTGTGCCATTTATTAGATTCATCCACAGAAGCTTTTGCAACCAGACAAGCAAGTGATCCCTCAGGCTGAACATCACTAAGATTGAAGCTATAAAGATTGTAAGTCCTAGGAACTTTAAGTTCAACCTGACTTTCATCAGGCAGCTTGAAGTCTTTGGACAACACAAAGCAATCATTCTCAGTGAAGAGAACACTGTTCTTCTTGTCACAGATTTGGGAGACAGAGAACAAATTGAAGTCTTGAAGTTCCATCACATAAAGTACATCTTCAAAGTCCAGCTTAGCAGTCTTGATAGTTCCCTTCCCATGAAATTATTCCATCTCCTCCTCCAAATGTCACAGTACCTCCATTCAAAGGTACAAAGTCATGCAATCTTTCCAAATTCCCTGTCATACTCCTGGAACACCCACTGTCAACAATTCCAACATCTTTGCTTCTAAAAGGAAAATCCTGAGAAAAAGAATACATATACAACATTAGATACAAGAGAGACTCAAGCCATTGCTGACTTGAGCCTGCCTAGTGGATCAATAAGAATTAAACCCTGTAGATTGATGAGATCCACCATTGATCTTGGACCCCATTTTCATATGTTGGTTATTGATTTTCCAAGAACAACCTGCTGAGGACTTAACAGCAGTTTTCCATCTTGCCCCTCCCTTGTGCATGGTGTCTAAACAAACAGGTCTCATATTATTTTGAAAGTAAGTACTAATAGGTCTGTTGAAAGGTCTAGCAATATTACTTCTCCAACCAGCAGGATTGATCCTACCGGCAGGAACAGTATAAACAGCAGCAACAGGTCTATCGGCAGGAATGAACTTATCAGCAGCAACAGGCTTACCAGCAGAAACTGGCTTGCCAGAAGCAACTGAAGTTCTCCTAGCTGCTTGAGGAATATAAGGGGGAATATCATTAACATTTTTCCATACAGACCTATTTTTACAAGCATATACACCCATCTGTTTTTCATAATAGTCACAATCTTTAATAAGATGATCATAACTACGACACACAAAGCAAGATTTCTTTCTAGGGGACTTTTTCTTAACAATAACTTTCTCATTGCAAACAGAATAATTCAAACCAACACATGAAACAAAATTATCCTTGCCAGAATTAAAACCACAACCATCATTATTTGAAACAGAATCACAACTAGAAATATTTGAAACAGAACCACAACTAGAAACATTATTGTTTTTAACACTATCAAAAGAAATATCTTCAAATGCAGCTTTCTTTGAGTAAGATTCATCAGTAGCTACTTCTGAGGAGAGATCTTCTGACTTTATTGGAGCTGACTTATCACTTGATCCACATGTGGCATAGTCATTAGTCTTGATTTCTGAAGATTTGTCACTGTAAGAACAAGAGACAAATTCATTAGAGTCACAATCAAGATTAGGCAAGTCCTTTGCCTGTTTGCCATAGATCATTTGTGAATCATCAAATTCATCAAAAGGATTAGCAGGTTTAAATGTTCCAGTTATGGGTGGAGGAACATCATTCATTCCTCCCTCCTTAACATACTTTACAGGTTTTCTATAATCTACAGGTTCTGGGTTAAAAACACTATACTTATTAGGGTCATAATACTGATTTGGCCCTATTAGGTTACCGAACCCTAAACCTCTTTTAGTTTTAGTAGACATAGAACTATCAATAAGCATGTGAAGGTTTTTGGATGAGTCTTTCCACTTATCAAATCTAGCTAAGGAATTATCTAGCTTAGACTGTAACTCTTGATTTTCTAACACTACCTTAGCTTTTTCCCTTTCAGAATGTTTAAACTCATTAGTGGCATTTTTTAAATCTCTTTCTAACACCTTTATTTTTACTTCATAAGCAGACTGTTGTTGTTGATACCAGACCTTTTGTTGTTCTAATGTTTTAACAGCCTTTTTATGAGCCTAAGTTGAATAAAGTACCTTATCTCACTTCTATATCATCAATTCTGTTCAATTATCAATTTAGATTCACAACCAAATGGACAGTTTTGTACCTGAGATGGATGACCCATCATTCCAAACTGACCAGCCACTTGTTTCTTCTCACCATATCCAGCTATCATCCCAAAGACCTTATCTGCTCCACTTGCAATCGTCTTCTCATGATGCTCCCAGTCCACCATCGAATCCACAGATACCAAAGCCTTGGGGTCCTCTGAATCCAGCTCTTGAATTTTGAAAGCAGAATATCGTACTTTGTCATCTACCTTCTTATCTGTACATTCCCTGGCAAAATGTCCTGTTTGAGAACATTTATAGCACCTCACCTTCCTTCTGTCAAACCTGGCAGGTTCCTGTCCTTCAAAGTTGACCCTTCTTCCTGCCTTCTTTTCAAACCTATCCAATTTCAACGATATCATAGCCACTTGCCATCTTAGGTCCATCTCTTCTAGATCCAATTCATCAACCTGATTGAAATCTTCATACACAATCTTCTGCTGTGGTGTACTCTCAGCAACAAATGAATGAAGCACATCCACTACAAGATTATCAGATCTAGTCTGAGCTTTTGGTGTGACAGGTGAGTAGGAGATTGATGATATTGATGGTGTTGGACTATTTCCATATGATGTTTTGTTAGGACCAGAGTTACTAACAAAAGCAGTATGGGCTGGATTATGAGGTGTATAGGTGGAATACCCTTTGATATCAATTTCAAGGGTTTTCAGCTTGTTGTACAGATCATCAAAGCTCATATAATCCAGTCCTCGTTTGGCCTTGAGTGTAATGGAAACCTGAGACCATGATGGTGGCAAAGCCCTCAGAAACTTAGTGTTGCAGTCTTCATCATCCGGCCTAGCTTTCAACTGGTTGAGTTGGCTCAGGATCTTGTGGAATCTGTCATACCCTTTGTGAATCCCCTCAGCCTCAGAGATCTTAAATTCCTGAAATTCTTGCTTGAGCATAGACCTTCTCATCTTTCTGGATTCATCATTCCCTCCAAATCTGGCTTTTACAGCATGCCAGATCTTTCTAGCATCATCCAAGTGATGAAAATCACTCATATGATCTTCTGGAATAGCTTGAAGTAGAAGGGTTCTTGCCTTGGTTTCCCTTTGAACAGCAAGGTGTTCTTCTGCAGTAACAGGTGGCTCTATATAGATATTTCCATCATTATCCCTTCCAGTATTCTTCTTACTATTTCCCTTAAGAATCACATTCCACAGATTGTAATCAGTGTTTGTGATCCAATATTCCATTCTCATAGCCCAGACTTCATACTCATCTTTCTTCAGATATGGAATTTAGCATTGTTGGTGGACATGGTGGTGAGGATTTGTGTTTGGACTTGTGAGGTTTCAGGTTTGGGTTGTTGTTCTTCAGGGTTAATGACATTGTTTTGTGGGATTTCGTCTTCCATTGAAAGAGGGTTGTGAAATATGAAATTGAACTTTTTCTTCTTTATCAGAGATCCTTACCAGGCTCTGATACCACTTGTAGGATCGAGTACTTCGAGCTTGATTGAGCTTGGTTTAAACGAGAACCTCTGTATGCTATACAAGCGTTTATGCGGAAACTAAACAGCAAGTATAATAAAGAAGGAAACTCTAAACGACAATGATCCTTTATGGATCAAACTATGAACTAAGAATTGTTTATTAAATATTGAAAACGTTAAAGGCGTACATAAACTCATAGACGGGTTTATCTTTTATACTAACAAGATGACCTAACCCTAACCCGTTCTACAAGAAAACGTGTGAAGAGATAAACGAGATCTCTACTAAAAATAAATCTTAACAAACATTCTAAATATACGGATAACAAACAATACTATCCGTAGTAACAAACACCATCGGCAGAAACAAGATAACACTGTCGGAGGGAACCAACCGCAGCAGCAATGCTACACTATCAGCAGGAACCAGTCTTCACTATCGGCAGCAACAAGAATATCTTATTTCCTTAGATCCCAACAATCTTCCCATCACTAAGAAACCCTTATTTCCCAGAGATCCTAACAATGTGTGCAGCTATGCAACTTAGACTTTAAACAAAAACATGCTAAAAATTTTAAATTTTGATATATTAAGCACATTTTAAGCATATTTTGAAAAGTTTAGGACAAGTAAGTGTTCTAATTCTCCAATCCCCCCACTTAAGTTAAACAACGTCCTCGTTGTTTGTATCAAAGGTTAAAAACTGGAAAATAAAAGAATTAGAACAGAAAAACTCCCCTGAGATTTGCTCGGTATGATCCTCCATTAGTATAAGAGCAAAAATCATCTTTCTTGTGGATGAGAACGTTTAAGCTTCATAATTGATGTATCCACAGGAAATGCAGGAATCTATAATACCACCAAGACTTAAACACACCTGAGTTAAGAAAGGTTCAAACTTGCATAATACATTAGTAGTTAGCAATAATAAAACATAAAAAATAAAAATGAAAATCATCAGGTCAGTCGATGCGCCGTATCTTATGGAAGAAGATACGCCGTATCGAGCCTGGAATAAATACGAATCAGAATAGAAGATGCGTCGCATCCTTAACCAGGGATGTGCCGCATTAAATAAACTGACAAAAAGTTTTAAAGTTAAAAATAAAAAATGCAGAAAATAAAATAAGATATGACCAGTGCAGGAGATGCGTCGCATCTCAGGATTGAGATGCGCTGTATCTTCTGCGGGCCTGACAGACTCAATACAAAATCAGAAAATAAAATAAAAGATAAGCATGGGTTGCCTCCCACGAAGCACTTGTTTTTGTTCGAGTCACGAGCCTGACTCCACCCTTATTTACTGTGTAATAGGGTGTTGTTCCCCCCACTTGGGATCAAGTGCGGGTGATAGTAGCAATAAACACGTAAAGAGTGTAAATTTGCTATTAAAGGTGGAAGAAATACATAAAGATCATACCTTGGCAATATATGTACGTCTTTCCTATCCTTACCCGGTTTGGTTGATAAATTGGATGACTTGACCATTCCATCTGAAAGAGTAGTGTGTTGAGGAAAAATGAGTCTCCTTTCTTCTTGGTGAGTCTCTTTGGTAGTAAGGCGTCCCTTGACTTCCGCAGAAGATGAGAAAGGGTCTTTGGCAAGTAAAAGTTCGAGTTTCTCTATATACTTCATAGGGTCGGAATCATCATCTTCATCAATCATAGCAATGTTTAAGAGCTCATCACCAAATTCTTCTTCGAGCTCCACTAAATACGGGTTGATCACAGGTGCTTCATGTGCTTCAATAGGTAGTGTAGTAAATTTGACCACATCATTCTTTTGTTTTGCAACCTGTTTAGGAAAACTAGCAAGATTATTAGTAACGGGATTAATAATATAAAATAAATTTGTACCACTTTGTGTTGTAAGTGACTCCAATTTATCATGTGAATCTCCATCTTCAACTAGTGGTCTTGCAATTTCAGCATCGTCCCGAATTTCATCCTTAAACAAGTCATCCCAGATTTCTTCAAAAACCCTCGTTGGGTCAAAATCTGGTTGAGGTATGTCATCATATACAATTGCGTCAAATGGTTCGAAATCAAAATTAGAATACTTTTCATCTTCATCCGTTGGATTGTCTAATGGTGGTAATACGATTGCAGAATATTCTTCAACGTAAGGTTCCGTATACACATCATCTTGTGCAATCTCAGAAGAAAAAGTACTATCGAGAACAATTGCCGGAATTGGTTTCACGGTATATGAATCTTCTTCATCATCATTTGACATACACCAATTGTGTTGAAATGGCAATTTGTTTCTTACTTTCCTTGACTTTTCTTGTCCTAAAATCAATTATTCTTCCATAATGATTTCTTTCGTCTCAATGACTTATGCACCATATCTTGCTCTTTTCCAATCATACACCTGATTATTGCTCAAGGCTCTTTCCTCTATAAGCTTGACATATTCTTCCATTGTAATATCCGGATCGTCCATCTTCCTGAAATAAAACTTACTCGTGCAAAAGAAGAGTGAAACAATCAAAGTAAAATAAAAGTTGCTGATATCAGCTGAAGATGCGCCGTATTCTACAAATGGGATACGCCGTATCTTAATACGTTAAAAATAAATCAGACTTTTATTCAGAAAAGCAATACGCCGCGCTCAATAAATCAAATGCGCTATATGTATAAATAATCAAAAATTAGTTATACTTATAAAAATTTTAATGCGTCGTATCAGCAAAAACTAATACGCTGTAACTTCGTTATGTTTCAAAATATAAGATTTTTGATTCAGAAGATGCGCCGTATCGATAAAAATCGATGCGTCGTATCTGTTTAATAATTCGAAAACTGTTTTTAATTAAAATAATAGATACGCCGTATCTGCTAAAGCAGATGCGTCGTATGGCGTTATCGTTTAGAAATTTTTTTTAATAAAAACAGATACGCCGTATCTTGGGGAAAGATGCGTCGTATCGAATTAATTAAACGCGTTGTATTTTATAAAAATTAAACGCAATACGCCGTATCTATGAAAATAGATGCGCCGTATCGTTTGAATTAGCTCAGTACAACGATAGCAGTATGCAAGAAAATAGAAAAATAAAAACAAAAATAAAAACAAACGAAAATAAACAAAAACAAAAACACACAAAAACAGAAAATATGCAAGTAATACAATGAATGCAATTAATCTAATACACAACACGGTTAGCGGTTAGAATAAAAATTAAAAAGAAAAACCTAATTAAAATACTAATCAAATTAAAAGATAATAACAATTCACTCCCCGGCAGCGGCGCCAAAAACTTGATGTGCGTGCGTGTCAGTGCTCTAATTAATACCCACGGTATGTCGTTGTGGTTTTAGCAGTATTCAAGTTTTAAATTTATATTTAGCCGACTTATCAATAACACACACTTTAACGAGCAGTGTACCCGGTCAGTATGAATATAATGGTAAGTAGAGTGTCGATCACTAAGAGTGGAACGTATTATCTAGTTATTCTAATCAGTATTTTAATATCTTAAGTTAGCTATACAACCTAATCTAACGCAAGGGGTTTTCAGCCTGAGAGACTGGCACGGTTTGGTTATGATTAAATATAAACTAAACTAATAAGCACGAATCAGCGAGTAGCACACACGTACACAGATAAATACTTGAGACAATAAGAAGACCTGTCCTGATAGTTAAGTAGCTTGTCACTTGTTTTATTGCTAGTTTTATATGAAGTGTATAGTTCGATGCAACGCACCGAGATTAAGTCCTTTCTCGTTGGTTCTAATCTTATCGGCGAGTAAACCCTTAATGATTACTTATGACTATCCTATTTATCTTTCTTCCTACTTTTCTACAGACGATAGAATGCATAGGCGATCTAATAAATAGGCGAGGAAGGGGCATGGCGACCCAAGCAATGCTCAGCTAGACACAGATGTTATCAATGCACTAATAAAAGTCACCAAAGACATCAACATATAAACTTTAATTAATGGGAAAGCAATTTTAAAAGGAGTTGAAGTGAATGATAACATAACACAAGCCCATCAATCCTGACCAATTAAAGTTTACTAATACAATAAAACAAAACTACTTAATGAATTGAATACATGCAGGACCTTCTTACAGCTCTCGTATCTTTGTTCAAGGTGTGTCTTGTGCTGCTACTTCGACTGAATTCGGCCTAGGGCTTCTGTCCTTCGTATATCGTACGTACCCAAAAGTCTCTGAAATTCGTCTAACTTTGGGGTATTTATAGTTTCTGTCTGAGGGCTAGATGCGACGCATAGAATAAGTAGATGCGGCGCATTGACTTAACTTCGTGAGGGGTCCAAGATTAATATATTCAGGAATATTCGTACACCGCCAGAAGATGCGGCGTAACTCCATTCTTAGATGCGGCGCATGTCCTTGCTGTCTTGGATAATATCTTGTGAAATCTTGATAGTGATGCGCCGTATGTAATAAGTAAGATACGGCGTATCTGGAGCAGAATGTCTTGATCTTGTACATTTCAGTAGACTCTTAACTTCTTGCATGTTTTGCTCCATAATTAGTCCAAAATTGCCAAGTTTCACATAATACTTGTTTTTACCTGAGAATTACAAAAGTAAACATTAACGTATCAATTCTCACAGATAATATAATAAAACAAGTCAAATAAATAGGATAAATGACGGTAATAAAATGTACTTATTTGAGTTCATCAACCCCCTTATCCTTTCGCTCTTTCCCGCCTAACCTGCCCTACACCACCATCATCACCCTGCTACCTCTCTACTACACTCCACCACTCTCCTCCAAACACCCCAGTCCAAAGACTCTTCACATGTATCCCCCCCCCTCCAATGCCAAGCTGGCAATCCGTGTACAAGTTTTGGCGCCAAAACCCAATTAAAGGCTGAGATTGCACAAGTTATATCCAAGGGTCCAGAAAGAAGCACAAGACAGTAGAAAAGAAACCCTAGTTTTAGAATTCTATAAATAAGCTCATTGTAGTCGAGAGGCAATTAGTTAGTCTTAGTTTTTTTTCTTTTAAGTCAATTTTACTTTTTAAAGTTAAGTTTTCATTGTAATGCACTATTTTTAGTTTAATAGAAGTTTAAGTTTCAATTTTAATTCTTGTCTTTTAATTTCTTCACTATTGCAAAATTTTTCTTTTTAGCTCTTACAAGTTCATTCCTGTTACTTTTGCCCATAAGCTAACTAATAGCTTATTTAAGTATTAGTATTCATTTGTTTAAAATTCCAGGCTCTATTTCAGTTTCAAAAAAAAAATAATAATAAAAAAAATTAAAAAAAAAATTAAAAAAAATAGCATTAGGATGATAAGCTAAACTTGGAAGAGCTTATACGACTATTACCAGCTTGTTTTTAACAAGCTGGAGCTTGTGGAGAAGCTCCTCGAGCATAAAAGCCCTGTTTGAGCAAGGGCAATTGTGAGTTAAATTTCAATTTTTGCTTATTTACTGTTCAACTGCTTATTTACTGCTTATTGCTTACTACTGCTTATTATATGCTTATTCCTAGTTTAGAACTGCTTACTTTTTTTATTTAATGCTTAATATTCTTAGTTTGTAGATTAAAAGTCTTTTGTTTAAAGTTTTAGTATAAAACTGTGAATTTTTGCCTAATAGTGCTTATTCTCATTTGCTTATTCCTGGTGCTTAATCTTTGTTCAAAATTGCTTTTTAGTATCTCTTAGACTTGGATAATCATCTGTCATTTGAAAATTAAGCTTAAAATGGTCTTGTTCATTGAAAAATAAAAAACAGTCACCACTTTAAGGGGTGTTTGGCACAGTGCTTAAAATGGGTCAAAATGGTATGTCACTGTTCAAATGCCATTTAACCAACTTGGTTTAGCTTAATTTGAATGATATAATCTGTTTTTAGTTGGATTTGAGCTGATTTGAGTGGATGTGCAAGTTTTAGTTGGATTTCTAAGTTTTGAAGTTATATACTGCTAAGAGTTGGCTTATTGTGAGATAAGCATTTCTAGTTCTTGTTTTGCTATTGTTAGGTTCATTATAGTATGATAAGTTGATTTTGTAGAGCTAGCTGCTATTTCATTAGGTTTTATGAAGTTTTGGATCAAACTTGCAAAAATCTGATCTCAAAAACCATAAGTCAAAATCAGCCTCAACAGCCCTTTTTGATCACATATTTAGACTAGCTAGATTAGGAATTAGTGTCCAATTTTTTGTTTATAGTCAGCTTGTAGTATGAACTTTACATGTTTCAACTTATTTTAGGTTTTTGAGTTTTTTTTTGTTGGCTTATTATAGGCCGCAATCATTATATTAGGCCTGCATATCCTAAAATTGTATCAACAGCCCATCTTCTCAGCTCTTTTATAAGCTCTTATTAAGCTTCTTTAGATCTAGTTTTCTATTTTTAAGCTCTTTGGTTTGTTTACTTTTGAAATTCTCAGTTTTTGTGGTATTTGCTTATTGATTCATAGCTTTTTATTAAGTTACAAAGTGCCTTAGTAGGCCAATTAGGCCTGCACCACTGTACGTTAAGTGCTTAATTGGTTTAAGTGCTTATTTGCTTGTTTGTTTAGCTTTTTCAGTTCATATTGGCTTATTTAGGATTGCTTTTAGTTGATTTAGCTTATTTCAGTTTAGCTTAAGCTTTTAAAAGCTTATTAGCTTTTCATTCAGGAGCCTTAGCTTAATTCATTTCCTTTAACAGTCTGATCTTTAAGAGCTTATTTTCTGGCTTATTACTCAGTTCCAAAAATCTTCCTTTTACAAAAGTATCTTATTTTCATCTTATTAATAAGTTCCAAAAGAAATTTTTCATAAAAAAAATAAAAAGGGGGTAAGGGAAGTCCAGGGTGAGCAGGGCTTGAACCCTGGATCTCAACCTCACTCAACCTTTAACACACCACTCACAACCAACTGCCCTTGGGTCTTCTACGGGTATAACCTTGCACATTTTTTTATTTAACCCTTCTTTTACCTCTTTTGCTTATTTCACTCTTCTGCTTTATAACTGTTTATTTCAATAAGCAGTTAACCCATTTTTATTTTTCATAGATTCTAATTATCTTAAAGTACTTTTCTGTAAATTTTCATAATTTTTCTCTTTTATTTAGTAATTTTTATATATTTTTCTTTTCGAATTAGTTTTTAATTCATAAAAAAAATAATATAAAAGTCAAAAAAATATAATTCTTTTTTCTAAAATTTTCTTTTATCATTTAGGACTTAGGAAAATAAATTTGCACCCGTAGAGTTAATATTTCATCATTTCACTTTTCTAGGGCTCGGGATTTCCTGGTTTAAGCTCGTTTTTTATTTTCTTTACGTTTTTGCTCAATTATGCTTTGTAGACTTATTTCTTATGCTTGTTAAGTTGTATTTAGCTTATGTATGCTTTCCGTAGTAGTAAATTGCATAATTTCCATTTTACGGGGTCATTTTCAGATTCCCGTTTACGTTTTTAGCGTAAAATGTTGTTTGCTTTATTTTCTTTGTACATTTGCTTTCCGTAACTTAATTAGAATTGGAAAACAAAAACAAAATTGAAAATCATCTTTCAAGCACTTTAATTCCAAACCTAAAACAAAATCCTCGATTCACACCTCGTCGGGAAACGACCCGAGTAATCACTTGCCCGGTATCTCATATCGTATTTGCGGGTTTTGCACGTTGACCTTTTTCCTAAAGGGTTTGCTTTTCAGTCCCCGCGTATCACACGTATCTGATATTTTTATACATACTTTAAAACGGATCATTATTATAAACACTTTGAGAGATTTTACAAAAGGTTTTATGGCATGTGATCAATGAACCTAGGATAATCATGGTTAGGTTTATGTCCTATGATCCGCCAGAGCAGGAGGGATCTACCCAAGGACAATTCTAATCGATTAGAATTAGAAGTCCTTAGGTATGATTGAAAAAAGGATTAAAGTGATGAAAGGAGAAAGAACGGGTTGAAGAACTAAAAAGAAAAGTTTATGAAACCGTGAAAAGAAATAGCCCTCCATGAAAACTTAGGACAGAAACCAGGTCAATACATCTGCTATAGGTTATCAGCAAGATAATACCGGTATTGAAGACTAGACGTCATGGACCGAGTGACGCGCTGCACAACCTTGAATAATCTATCGACCTCTCACTCTGAGATGTGTTGATATTGAAAAGGAGGCCCTCTACTCCGTGCCTCTGACGACTAAAACCAAAATGCATGTAATCGATTCTAGAGCCATGAGATTCACTAAAAGATCTCTTAGGATACACTTTCCAAAACATACACTTGTGTTCGCCAAAAAGAACACAAATTGTAAGAGTCTTATATGAAATCTATGGATCTTGCCTTATCTATCATGATGGTTACTTGTTTTAAACGGTCTACAGTCGTGGAGTGATACTTCGGTATACTTCAGCGGCTCACCTGAATTATGGGTATACTTCGGTATATCTGTTGTAAGCATTCTTGAGGGTATCCAATTCAGGAACAGCCTTTGTAAGGATTAGAGAGGGTTTTCACACTATGCTGTTAATTCTCTCGAAGTCTGAGCCTGTAAGTGCTGGAAATCCCGCCAAGGAGATTCCCTTCACGAATCGAGTCCTTAAGACGTGGGTCTTTACTTGGATTTTATCCATAGTATTGACAACTGTCCCTCAACAGGATTCGGACGGCTGATGTGCCCGAACAAGGTGAATGGAATCAAGACATTCATCAGTAAAACAATTGTAGTGGTCTGATCTCTAAGAAAAGTCCACCATGATTGATTGGTGATTTCAACTAACCTTTTTATGCAGGTACTAATGATAGTCCCTTGGAGGAAATGTCGTTTACCACCATCATTTCTGATATCAAACATCTTCACCTTCACATACTAATCATACTTATGAAGTTCATCCTCAACAAGCTCAAGTGAAGAACGTTCTAGACAAAGAGATCAAGTTAAAGACAATGAGTTACGTCAAAGTCAAAGAGCTAATCAAGAAGTAAAGAACAAGTTCATGAATCAATTGAGGAAGACATAAGTATGAAGTTCAAAGTCTTACCAAGAAGTATGAGTATGTTGGAAAAAACGACACAACAAACTTGTAAAGATTGTTAGCATTAAAGTAGAAGTGATGGTCATTCATGTATTCTTAACTTTGTAATGTGTCGTAGACGTTATAATAGTTTAAGCATTGGGCTCTTGGACTTGGTTAAGAAGTGAAGTAGTTCAATGTATAAGCTAGTCATTATATATTATGTATTAAGTAACCCAAGTCCAAGAGAAAGCCCAAGCCCATAGAAAGCCCGTTCGTATAGCTTTAGGTACTATAAAAGGCACCTTACCCTTCATTTGTAAGGTGTGCTTGAGTGTGTAATGTGTATGTTTTATGAAATATAATTCTCTCTTCCATCTCTCTAGTTTCTCTCTCTAAAACATCATACTTTTCTCAAGTCACCATAAGAGCTTCATTATATACGTGATATTAGTTGATAAATATAAGGTCCTACAGTTATCTTAATTGTCCGAAATAATTTCACCGTTCCACTGATCTCGTTCCTTTCCTCGGAGCATCAACTACAATACTTCCAACCCATATTGACTTGTCTTGCTAGATCTAATAAAATTATCTTTGAATCAAAACGTTACCTGCACTATGTGATGTATGTTGATTGTTCCAGTAATATCTTTTTATTTCCAAGTGCACCAACAATAGGATAATAGTAAAAGATGATACAAAGATAAAGCAACTTTTATGTTGTACAACAAGCATACTTCAATATTGTTTATAAACAGGGATATGCACCATCTAATTCAGATAGAAGGGATGCTCATTAATTCCACGCCAGCGCCGATACCTATATGAAGAGATGTCCATTAGAAGCTTTGATACAATATTGAGGATTTGATGTGTGGATACATAGATTGTGAAAAAATTGAGGATATTAGGGTGCATTACCTATGTCATAAATCCTGCTTTTATATAAGCCGCTACATCAGCAACTGCCTGGAGGCCAGATGAACATTGCCTGTTCATTGTTCTGATAGGTACAACATATGTAAAAAAACTAACATTTTATCAACTTTAATGCAAAATATGTTAACAAAGAGTTCACTACTCTATGAAATTTCAAAAAGGGTACCTAGGAAACCAACATATATTGCAGCCATTCTGCATTCTATTCCCCTCTATGAACCTGGTGCTAGAACAATACCAACAATTATATCACCTACTTCACCTGGATTCACATTTGTCTTATCTATCACCGCCTAGTGGAATGTGCTAAAACACATACCTTTTATTTACCAAATTAAGACCAAAACGACCAAAAACAAACCAAAATGCCAAAGATATTGGTGTTTTTGTGTTTGTTTATGTGCAGGAACGGATATCGAGAAAAAAAGCGACAAAATCAAGCAAATACCGAGAAAACGAGCACGAGATATGGAAAGGATATTCATAGCCGATGCCGGGAAGCAAAAAGTCAAAGTCAACCCTCAAAGTTTCACCAAAAGACAAAACAAGCCCTTGGATAATTCTTAAAATAGTGGCAGAAATAGTTCTTAAAGTTTCAAACTTTGCATCTTTGGTCCTTGGAAATTACTTAAAATCATTTAACCTATTCTACATCCGGATTTATTTAGTCCAAATCCACACAAACAAAACCAACCCAGCCCAAAAATCCCAACAGCCCAAACCCTTTTACCCATACCCGACCCTACCCAATCCCATTACCCGGTCAAACTATAAACAAATAAAAATAAAAAAATAAACACACAGCACACACACTGCGCCTTTTACCCTGTTCTTCCCCAAATTACCCACAAGAACCCTAGTTACTGTTCCGGGCAAATTTACCACAATTAAGGGTAGTACGGTCCAATTACGTACTTCTAGAAGCAAGTCAGAGGTGTCATAAGCACAAGAATGGTATGTGGCAGCATTTCATTGGATATGACACCTCACATAATTTGATCCAAGGGTCGTGATTGATGAGATGATGATCATGGATGATCTGAGGGTTGAAATGGAATCAAAGAAGCACAAATGAGCCTCGAATCAGTGACATGGCAAAGGGCTAGAAGGTTCATCCCTCGGCTATAAATAGGGCCTTGATTTTCAGTGTTTGTGGGTAGTTTTTAATTGTAGTGTTACTCTGTTAATTTAGTTTAAGCTTTGTAGTTTTTAAATTTCTTATTGTAACTTTGAAGATTTTAATGAAAATTTTATTTTAGTTATTACTTTGATTCTGTTTCATTTAATCTGTTTATCTGAATTTAGCTTATTAAAATTGTTAGTAGCTTGTTTCAAATCATTTCTAGTTTACTTCTATTTCCTTTCTCAACTTTTGTTAAACTTTATTTATTTTTTTTAATCCAAAAATATCTCAAAAATATAAAAAAAATACAAAAATAGTTTTAAATTCCAGCTTCAAATAAGCTATTTTCTGATTTTGAAAACTTATATAAGCTTTGTTTGAGGTCAATACTGTGTTGCTTCACAAAAATAAAAAAAGTCAACAAGTCAACTACTGAATAAGCTGTGGAGAAAAGCTGGTAATAAGCTGGATCTTTGGGTATTATTGGCTTATTAGGATAAGCCTAGGTTCATATTGATTTTGAGTTCATTTATTTCCAGCAGTCACTTGTAAGTTTCAACGTTTTCATCTATAGCTTAATTGGCTTATTTGTTTCAGCTTATTTTTATTGCTCATTTGAATGTGGTTTCTGATCTTCTAGCTTATAAATAGCCTAAGTAGTACTAGAGTATAGAAGTTTATAGCTTAGGATAAGTAGGTATAGGGTAAAAATTGCAAAAGCTAGATTTTAAGGGGTGTTTGGTTTAGACCTCTAATGATCAGTTGCTACTTGTTACTGTTCCTGTACCTCTTTCTAGTTGATGATTTAGCTTAATTAAGAGTTTTTGAGCTGTTGGTGATATAGTTTATAGTGATTTGATCATTTTTTTTTTGAGGAATATGGTTGATTAGTGCTAGTTTAGAGATCTATACTGCCCTTAAATAGCTCAGTATGTACTGAGTTCTTTAGATCACCCCTTTTGGTATAAATTGGTTAAATTTAGTTAGTTAAGTGTTATTGCATATGTTTGGTACCAATTCAGTTTGATTTGCAAGAGTTTTGATCAAAGTTAGCCTTCTGCTGCAACAGAGTTCAAATCTGCAGATCTGCAGAATTTTGTCCCACTCCACCTGATCTTGGCTTAATTAAGATAAGCAAATGAGCTCAGATTTTGGGCAATTATGGTTTTAGAATATCTTTTCATATAGGCTCTCAGTAGTAACTTCTGGATTTCCCCAATAAGCTGTTTCCTATCGTATAGATCAGTCGAAAGTAGGAGCTTGACCCAATTTGAATCTGTCCATATAATCATCTGTGCAGAAGCTTTTTGGCTTATTGCCTGAGCTTATCTGAGCTATCTGAGTTGTATTATGCTTGAACTAGTCCCTAGCATCATTTTTGAGCATTTGATAATTTTTGGATAGCTTTTGCTTATTTTTAACTTATTTCAAACTGCTTATTCCTATTGTTCTGCTTATTTAGGGTGATTTAAGTTCTGAATTAATTTTTCCTAGATTTAGAATTAAATTTTAGATTTACTCAGATTTTTCCAGATTTTTCCCACTTGTTTTAATATTTTTAAATCATTTAAATCAGTTTAATTAGTTTTTTAATTCATAAAAAATTCATAAAAAGTAAAAAAATAATTTTCTTTTTCAGAAAATTTTCTTTTTATATTTAGGATTTAAGAAAAATAATTTTATATTTTTAGGATTTAAATTTTAGAAATTCACTTTTTAATTACGTTTTTAAAATTCGTCGCGTTCGTTTTAAAATTCCAAATTGCGTTTTTAGAATAGTGAGCTTAGAATAATTGTACCCTTAGCTTAAGTAGTTGTTTCCGTTTATAATTTCATTGTTCGTAGTGTAAAATCACCAATCATCACTCTTTTTACACCATTCACTTCACATATTCGACACCGTTACGAAAACTCGATATTCGACCTTCGTTGGGACACGACCCGAGGAAAATACATTTGTTGTATCTTTCCGTGGAAAAATAAACAGTACTAAAACGACATAACAAAAATGGCGCCGCTGCCGGGGAAGGCTTGAGAAGAGTTTGAATTTCGTTCGTTGAATCGTGTTTTGAAGACCCTTCCTCGGAAGTTTCTCGTTTTTATAAAAAGAAAAAAAATACAAAAAGAAAATAAATAAAACACTTTTCCTAAAGTGTTTTCAAAAATACAAAAATAAAATAAATCCTCACTTTATTGAAAGTGTTGTAAACCATTCCGAATAAACAACAAAACAATCGTGAAATCATTTGATTTTCGGATTATCTTACGATTACAACCAATACAAGTGGTTTAAGGATGGTTTGACATTAAATTGTCGAACCGAAAGAGGCGGGTTTTTAATTAGTTTCGGCAGACCTTTGCTTCTCCGCCACTCTGCGAGTAGTCGTAAGAGAAACGATATCGATTGAGGGATCGGTACCAAAAATATTGTGATTAATTTTTCTTTAAATATAAAAATCCAAAAAAAGATTTTTCTTTTCAAAATTTTATTTTCCTTTTCTTTTGTGTTATTCAATGTTTCTAAATCATAAAACCCAAAAATAATCTTCGTCTCCTCTTATATGTTTAATTCTTATCTCTTCACCATCTCATACCGTTTAATTCTTATCTTCTTATCCCTCTTTATTGTTTAATTCTTATGGCGGACACGCGTTCTATGGAGGAATTACTACGCATACCTATCGTACGTTTTGAAAAGGCCATCGTTATTCCACCAATTCCTGCGGATGAATATGAAATAAACGTCGAGTTACTTAATTTCATAAATCCTTTCTATGGTTTTGAAAATGATGATCCTTATTCACACATCAGCAGATTTCTTCTAATAACTAAAATTTCAAAATACATCAAGTGCCTGATGATGCGGTGAAGTTAATCTTGTTTTCGTTAACACTTAAAGGAGCAGCCAGGAAATGGCTTGATTATGAACCTCCTAACTCCATCACCACTTGGGATGATTTAGCATCAAAGTTCTTGAATAGATTTTATCCTCATTCTAAAACAATTGAGCTCAGAAAAGAAATCATGAATTTTCAACAATATTTTGATGAGACTTTTGCCGAGGCTTGGGAGAGATTCAAAGATTTAAAATGGAAATGCCCACATCATGGTTTTTCGGAATTGCAACAAGTTGATATATTCTATAATGCTTTAACTCAATCGGATCAAGATTCGTTTAATACAGCCGCCGGTGGCAATATCTATTGTCGAACTCCGAAGGACCTCATGACGATTATCGAAAATAAATCGAAAGTTCGCACTACACAAAACAAATCGGTAGTAAGTTCCCAATTTCGCAATAAAGAATCAATTGGAGAATTCCTAGCCGAAGAGCAAGCAGCTAAAGTGAGTGCCCAATTTTGCAAGACTTTCGTTCACATTGACGATAATGATGAGGATTCTATCCAAATGAAGGAGTATTATGAAAATTCGTCAGCTGCAATCCCGCCCGTCTTACCGACGATGGACCCAGAGGACTCTCTCATAATGGGGGACGAGCATCTCAGCACTATTCCGGCAACGAAATCGAACAAAGTAATAAAGTCTAGTGTTGAGGACCTTGTCCCAATCCAAAATGAGTCCGAGGGTATTTCCGACAAAATATGTGATTTGCCTCCTCTCGATACTTTTGAGACTTCTTCCGATGATTGTACTTCGAGTGATGACGATTCTTATGGAGACATCGATTATGTTGAGGCATCACCTCCCCATTTTGAGCTCGTTGATAGAGAGATTGACACAGATATTCTTCTGACGATCCAGGATGATATACTTCGTGAAAAATTATTGAATATCAATCTTCTAATTTCTAAGATCGAATCATTGAATGACAATCCAACTCCATCTACTGATTCTGTGTTCAATTCTCCCTCCTTATCTCCTATCCCCGTTGAGGATAGTAACTTTTTCTCGGTTAAATTTTTGAGTGGCAATCCCACTCCCACTTCTGATCCAATCATTTCTGACTTTTCCCCTTCTCTCACGCCGGTTGAGGGAAGTGATTTCACTTTGAAAGAGATCAAGGTTTTTCTAGAGAATGATTCAATTTCGTCGGAAATTGATCCAGGGGGAGATGATTCTTTACTCGATTTTGAAAATATCATCTTTCATACGGCAGAGGAGAGTAGTGGCAGTCCCACTTCTCATCCCGATCTTTCTCTTTCGACTTATGAGTCGTTTTTATTTGAAATCGATCATACCAAAGAGAGGAGTAGTGGCAGCACCACTTCTCATTCTCATATCTCTCATCCAGAATATGATCATTTCTATTTTCATATTGAGAAAGATTCTAGTCTGGGGGGAGGTGTACTTTCTCATAAGTATTTGCTTGTTGATGATTTCATCCCGACCCTCCCTCCCGAGACTTTTGTTGCCATTCAAAGCTTTAATGTCAAATCTTCTTTTGATGATGAAGAGCTTTTCATGATAGTCATAAAAATCTTTCTGCTCTTCATCACATATGATGTGATTTCTCCTTTTCTTCACTCCGTCGGGAGTGAGGATACCATCTTTGACCCCGGTATTACCATTTATGGTTATTCTTTCTAAAAAACCATGGGTAGCTCATCGGAGTGGAACTTTCGTATGCTTCAGTGTTTATCCAAACATCTTGAACGAAAGTCCGATGGAGATTTCTTTTTCCACTTGCTCCCCCAAGAACAAATGAATACGGGGCGAGTCTAAGCTTTCCGACTCGATACTAAACAAGCACTTCGTGGGAGGCACCCCATGCTTATCCATCTATCTTCTTTCTTATTTTCTAATAAAACATGAAGAGGGCTTCCTCTTCCATATCTTGTGTTTTGTGGTTTTCTGTGATGTGTCCAGGATTTGCCCGAATTATGAAGACTCTCGTGCTCGTGGTTTCCTTCTCTCCACTCGAGTTTCATCATTCGTTGCTTATCCGATATCCTTAAATCTTATCGTTTAACGTTTATCTTTGGCATAATTAATAAACGGCCTTAGGTTTATGTAGGAGAGCCCTTACCTTTAAGACATTGAGGACAATGTCTCGTTTTAGTCTGAGGAGGGGGGGTAATCTTTCGATTTGATTTATGCCTTGCATTTTTTGCCGTTTACTCATGCAACCCCGTTTTTCCTCAAAAAGTGAAAAAAATCCAAAAAATGAGAAAATTTTAAAAATTTTTGCAAAAATATAATAAATTTTGACAATTTTGTTGACTTTCCGCTGGTGAGAGTAGGAATAAAATTCTGACTTGATCAGGCGTGTTGAGCCCTAGCTTGTCCCCTTAACCATTTATAATCTATATGCTCGTGCTAGTCTTTTACACAAGGAGCTATAAAATGCGAATTCTTTTTAAGAGTTTGCAAGTTCCCGTATCGACTTTATATATGCATGGCTTGATTATAAGGCTAAGCATTCGCGGATCTTATTATTTAAGATTTTAAATTTGCGAAGAACGAGAAATGATAGAGTTGTTTATAAGTTAGATTGCTAAACGTGGAGTAGTTGGATCTCTTTAGAGCTCATCGAAGTTACTTGTGGCTTTTTGTTCCCATAAGCTTGTTTCACCCAATAATAGTAATCTAGGAATAATTAAAGCTATTTTAGTTTTGGCGATAATTAGTTTTTACTCCTTCTTTAGAGAATCCTTGCTTATGAAAGTTGGGTACACATCAAGGTACTGTCAGTGTTACGGTGTAATAGGCAACTGATTCCTGATAGTACGTGCTATTGTCTCTATTGCTATAAAAGCCGTAGGACTCGGGATTTGGCAAAATATATAATGAAATAATGAATAATAATAATAATAAATAATCCAAAGCCGATAAAAGTTTTCTGTTTCCTGACGGTTCGCTCCCGTTGACTCAGACTTCAAAAAGGCAGAGGAAAAATATCCAAGGTCAAAATAAGACTCCCGATTCTTGACGGTTCGCTGCCGTTGTCTATGTTATTTAAAAGGCCGAGGAATAATAATATGTGCTTAATAAATGTTAATAATGCCAAATTTCGACTCCGGGGGTATCCTAATAAAAGCTTCTGTTTCTGGACTCGTAGATGAGTTGTTTCGGTCGTATATAAAAGGGATATCCTCAAAATCGTGTTAAATCAGAGACCTTGGACCTCATTTTTGTATGCAACGGTTTTCGAGGGAAGGTTTGGAAACTACTTAGCGTCTAAACTAGGTATCTTTATCGGATTAAAAATTATCGAAATGAGAATTTGAAGAAATTCATTTCTCACCAAAAATAAAATAAATAGAGGAAAATAGGAGTTTGGGAACGAGAAGTAATACACAATTAACTTTCATGGGTAGTGATAGCAATCTAACTTGTAAATAACAATGATTTCATTTTTAAGCTTAGTTTGGGGACTCGTGAAAAATCAGGGACGACGAATTTTATCCGTATGGTCACTTCTTTATAAGTCGTGTTTCCTAATCGAAGACCCTAAAAGTTATTGATAAATAATGATTGTCAACAAAACCGTCACAAGATAATGAGAAAAATACAAAAAATAGAATAAAAAGGAAAATCGAGGAGTTTTTAGAACTTAAGATTTCTTAATCTTTTTTGAAAATTTTGCTACTTCTCAAAGTTAGTAAAAAGAGATTGGAAATTTTCGGTTTCAAAAACGTGTTTTTATAACATTGCATGAGGACATTGCAATAGCTTAGTCTGGCGGATTTTGGTATGTGCTAAAACACATACCTTTTATTTACCAAATTAAGACCAAAACGACCAAAAACAAACCAAAATGCCAAAGATATTGGTGTTTTTGTGTTTGTTTATGTGCAGGAACGGATATCGAGAAAAAAAGCGACAAAATCAAGCAAATACCGAGAAAACGAGCACGAGATATGGAAAGGATATTCATAGCCGATGCCGGGAAGCAAAAAGTCAAAGTCAACCCTCAAAGTTTCACCAAAAGACAAAACAAGCCCTTGGATAATTCTTAAAATAGTGGCAGAAATAGTTCTTAAAGTTTCAAACTTTGCATCTTTGGTCCTTGGAAATTACTTAAAATCATTTAACCTATTCTACATCCGGATTTATTTAATCCAAATCCACACAAACAAAACCAACCCAGCCCAAAAATCCCAATAGCCCAAACCCTTTTACCCATACCCGACCCTACCCAATCCCATTACCCGGTCAAACTATAAACAAATAAAAATAAAAAAATAAACACACAGCACACACACCGCGCCTTTTACCCAGTTCTTCCCCAAATTACCCACAAGAACCCTAGTTACTATTCCGGGAAAATTTACCACAATTAAGGGTAGTACGGTCCAATTACGTACTTCTAGAAGCAAGTCAGAGGTGTCAGAAGCACAAGAATGGTACGTGGCAGCATTTCATTGGATATGACACCTCACATAATTTGATCCAAGGGTCGTGATTGATGAGATGATGATCATGGATGATCTGAGGGTTGAAATGGAATCAAAGAAGCACAAATGAGCCTCGGATCAGTGACATGGCAAAGGGCTAGAAGGTTCATCCCTCGGCTATAAATAGGGCCTTGATTTTCAGTGTTTGTGTGTAGTTTTTAATTGTAGTGTTACTCTGTTAATTTAGTTTAAGCTTTGTAGTTTTTAAATTTCTTATTGTAACTTTGAAGATTTTAATGAAATTTTTATTTTAGTTATTACTTTGATTCTGTTTCATTTAATCTGTTTATCTGAATTTAGCTTATTAAAATTGTTAGTAGCTTGTTTCAAATCATTTCTAGTTTACTTCTATTTCCTTTCTCAACTTTTGTTAAACTTTATTTATTTATTTTTTTTAATCCAAAAATATCTCAAAAATATAAAAAAAAAAAATACAAAAATAGTTTTAAATTCCAGCTTCAAATAAGCTATTTTCTGATTTTGAAAACTTATATCAGCTTTGTAGCTTAATGTAAGCTTTGTTTGAGGTCAATACTGTGTTGCTTCACAAAAATCAAAAAAGTCAACAAGTCAACTGCTGAATAAGCTGTGGAGAAAAGCTGGTAATAAGCTGGATCTTTGGGTATTATTGTCTTATTAAGATAAGCCTGGGTTCATATTGATTCTGAGTTCATTTATTTCCAGCAGTCACTTGTAAGTTTCAAAGTTTTCATCTATAGCTTAATTGGCTTATTTGTTTCAGCTTATTTTTATTGCTCATTTGAATGTGGTTTCTGATCTTCTAGCTTATAAATAGCCTAAGTAGTACTAGAGTATAGAAGTTTATAGCTTAGGATAAGTAGGTATAGGGTAAAAATTGCAAAAGCTAGATTTTAAGGGGTGTTTGGTTTAGACCTCTAATGACCAGTTGCTACTTGTTACTGTTCCTGTGCCTCTTTCTAGTTGATGATTTAGCTTAATTAAGAGTTTTTGAGCTGTTGGTGATATAGTTTATAGTGATTTGAACATTTTTTTTTTGAGGAATATGGTTGATTAGTGCTAGTTTAGAGATCTATACTGCCCTTAAATAGCTCAGTATGTACTGAGTTCTTTAGATCACCCCTTTTGGTATAAATTGGTTAAATTTAGTTAGTTAAGTGTTATTGCATATGTTTGGTACCAATTCAGTTTGATTTGCAAGAGTTTTGATCAAAGTTAGCCTTCTGCTGCAACAGAGTTCAAATCTGCAGATCTGCAGAATTTTGTCCCACTCCACCTGATCTTGGCTTAATTAAGATAAGCAAATGAGCTCAGATTTTTGGCAATTTTGGTTTTAGAATATCTTTTCATATAGGCTCTCAGTAGTAACTTCTGGATTTCCCCAATAAGTTGTTTCCTGGCTTATAGATCAGTCGAAAGTAGGAGCTTGACCCAATTTGAATCTGTCCATATAATCATCTGTGCAGAAGCTTTTTGGCTTATTGCCTGAGCTTATCTGAGCTATCTGAGTTGTATTATGCTTGAACTAGTCCCTAGCATCATTTCTGAGCATTTGATAATTTTTGGATAGCTTTTGCTTATTTTTAGCTTATTTCAAACTGCTTATTCCTACTATTCTGCTTATTTAGGGTGATTTAAGTTCTGAATTAATTTTTCCTAGATTTAGAATTAAATTTTAGATTTACTCAGATTTTTCCAGATTTTTCCCACTTGTTTTAATATTTTTAAATCATTTAAATCAGTTTAATTAGTTTTTAATTCATAAAAAATTCATAAAAAGTAAAAAATAATTTTCTTTTTCCCAAAATTTTCTTTTTATATTTAGGATTTAAGAAAAATAATTTTATATTTTTAGGACTTAAATTTTAGAAATTCACTTTTTAATTACGTTTTTAAAATTCGTCGCGTTCGTTTTAAAATTCCAAATTGCGTTTTTAGAATAGTGAGCTTAGAATAATTGTACCCTTAGCTTAAGTAGTTGTTTCCATTTATAATTTCATTGTTCGTAGTGTAAAATCACCAATCATCACTCTTTTTACACCATTCACTTCACATATTCGACACCGTTACGAAAACTCGATATTCGACCTTCGTTGGGACACGACCCGGGGAAAATACATTTGTTGTATCTTTCCTTGGAAAAATAAACCGTACTAAAATGACAAATCACCTAGTAAACCATTATCACATGAATAAATGGGTTAAAACATCATAATTATTTTTAAAGACGACTATATAACAACAAATAATTCAAGGTTTGTATAGATTTTGTAACAGATACCCCTAAAAGAGTGATAAAAGTTTTGACTTTGAGGTAAAATAAGCTCTATAATTGATGAATCCCAAACAATATTTGTATTTTCGTGACAAAATCTGTTGTGGTCATCATTTTGTAGATTTATTGTGAAGTTGAAGTTGAAAATCAGTGTGTTTGGTTGAACCTCATAAATCAAATTTTTTTCCCCCTTGTTAGCATAAGCCAAAATCATTTGTCTAACCTTTAGAACAGTTGAAAGCAAATCATCAGGAAGAGTATCATTAAAACCGCCACGCTTGGATTTGCATTGGGCAGCATTGTATGTGTAACACCCGTATCCCAGGTATTGGGACCCCACCCTAGATGAAAGTGGATAAAGACCGTATGTGATTGGTTGGTCAACAAAGTTACGTGGGAGTCAAACCCGATAGTCAATCTAATAGTCAAAGTATGACTAATGTAGTAATATAAAGTATGATGCATAAACTAAAGGGACCTAAGTTGTTAAGTTGTAAATATGTATTATAAGAATGGTTGTGGCCAAAGTAGAAGGAAAGAGACTAGAGGGACCTAGAAGGGACACCTAACTAGTTATATCTAGTCAAAGTATGACTAATGTAGTAATATTCGTGCCATTATCCCAAAATGACACCTAACTAGTTATATCTAGCTTGTTCTAGATAATTCTTCCATTATTGATAGAGTTGGAAAGGCCGGATTTAGAAGGGAGAAAAAGGAGGGAAATAACACTTGTTGGATAGCTTAGGAAGGAAGAAGATGGAGACTTTGTGGTTATGATCATCTCTAGCAAAGATCCCCACAAGTAAGTAAATCTAATCTAGTGTTTTTAATAATTATGAGATGGATTCATAAGGGTCATGGTGGGTTTGGTAAACCCTAGTTAGAAAGTGTTAGTTTGATGGGAGAGTAAGTATTTGGTATGTTAATTTAGTAGGAATAATGATGATGATGGTGATGATGTGATGTTGGTGGCTAGTGAGGATGATGATGATGGTGGTGAAATGGTGACATGATAGACTAGCTTGGATTAAAGGTAAGTAACTCTCCCTAAAACTTGTATTATATGTGTATTTACCATGTATGTATTGTGGTTGTGTAAGAATATAGGAGTTGGACTTAGAATGGTTATAAGCTAAGTATGGATGACTAGTGGTTTGTGGCTAAGGGTATGTAGCTTGTTGGATTTGGACTATTTAAGGTATGTAGTTGGTTACGGTTGTTGTGATTGATAATGGTTATGATATGAGAATACGTGGGATATGGTTTGGATGTTGTAGATTAGAAGCCTTTATGATGGTTATGATGCTTATGTGAAAGTATGTGTATGATATATGTTTTATGTTGGGTTACTTACTAAGCGTAAGCTTATTCTTTTAGTTGTCAATGTTTTGTAGGCTTATGCGCGACGGAATGAAGTTTCATGGATTATAGCATAAGGATTTGGAAGTGAATTCGGAAGATAATAAGTAGTAGGAGCTAGGTAGAATACCGAGCTCGAGACAAGGTTGTACCCCCGAGAGTCTTTCTTTTAGTTTGTATAATGTGTGTTGAGGTCGTCGTAAAGTTTGGGAGTCTAACTATGAGTCAAAGTGTAGTTTATGTGTTTATGTATAAAGTTAAAGGGGCGTTTGGTTTAGTTGTAAATATACCCATTTTGGGTAGTGAACGGGTCAAGTGTTGTTGGAACGTGTTTGATATGTTAGATAAATAAAGTTAGTCAAGTTTGGTGTAAAATGGAAGTCGTATAGGTTGTTTGTAGTGAAAATGGGTCAAACGGGTTATTTGCATAACCCGTCTATTTTGTAAGTACCCTTTCGGGAAGTCAAATGGTAAATGCTTTTATATGGGAATGAGCCCATTGACATACTAATGAAATCTGAAAATTTTCGTTAATCATCGGGTCATAGAAGTTGTCTTTTCGAGAAATGGGTCAAAAGATGTATAAAAGGGGTTATGTAGTTAAAGGGGTGTTTGGGTTATGTGTATTTCTACCCATTTTGGGTAGCAAACGGGTTGATTGATTATGTAATCGATCTAGTATGAGATGTTAATTGCTTTGAGTGAGTTTGGGGTGAAATTTCGGTTTGGGACATGAAATTTCGGTTTGGGACACCAAATTTCGGTTTGATTTGGACAGATTTTGGTAAACTTTGAAAAATCATATCTTTTGATTCGTAAGTCGTTACGGGTCGTGCTACCTATCGTTTTGAAGGTAATTGAGTCTAGTTTCATTTAAAATTAGTATTAAGGGCTAAATGTTTATAGATTTTTGTCAGTCGTCAAAAGAGTGACTGGATGTCCTTAAAAGCCAAGTGTTTTTGCGTAAATAGTTTTAAATTTTTGGTCTAACGGGTACGGGGTGTAACGGTATGCACTGTTTAGGCACAGAATTAAGTAAATGAACATTGGCTGAATATATAACCTTTTGAATAATTCCAAAATTTGTGTAAATGAATGCTTCTCAAGCTCAAAAGAGAGAAACTTACGCAATGATTACAACAATAAAAGTGTAGATGGAGTGATCAAATTCTTTTAGAAGTTTAATGATCAACTGAAGACAGAAACAAAGAAACAAATTACCTTTATAAATACGGTTGTATCAACATAAATAGCATAATATAATACCTTGTCAAGATAAGGGCATGTGTAATCAATCCAAGCTGCAAAAATAAGAACAAATTGTTAGTTATATGCGACATGTTATGTTATGTTTAGTCTTTATTTTAGCTTGTGTTGAAGTCTAGGGGGTTAAGTGTATTTAGTCAAATAGCAATAGTTAGCTTGAGTCTAAAGCTACACGTTTTTCTTTTGTTTCCTGTTTTCATAACCGACATTAGGAGTCCTTGTAAAAGTCGGTTTGTCCTCCCCCTTCATCTCTATAAAAGGAGGTGAGGGGGGAAGGGGTCTAGCACATCATTCTTTCAAGGTTTAATACAAACGAATTGTTAAACCATCTTGTGTGTTCTTTACTTTTCTGTCGACATCATAACTAGCTGTGTTGTGTTCGACTTCACGATCGGGATTATTCCGCTCTAGTAATCAGGGTTGTTGGTCGACAAGACTAACAAGTGGTATCAGAGCTCGGTTCGCGGGTTTCGCTGGTTGTCTAGGATCGATCAAGAAGGGTTCTTTGGTGTTCGGTTCTCTGGAAGGAGCAGGAGGTTATATCCTGTTTGGGCTACCAGTTTATCGACAACAAAGGTTTTGGTGTTCAGGTTTTTGGACGTCAAGGGGCAGCAGGTTAGTCGACAGTTAAGGGTTCTTGGGTCTTCGATTGTCCGGGTTTGTGACAAGGTGTAGAAGGCTTAAGGTTTTGTTGGTTTTCGGGTGTATCGAAGATCGACAAATTTTTCTGGTTTTGGTTCTTGTCGAGGTACATATCGACGAAGAAGACGAAGACCAGTTTACTTCAAAAAGGGTGTTTAATATTTGGTTTTGGAGGGAAGACTAACAAATAAGAATATCTACTTTGTCGGTGCACATATAATATTTCAAGACCATTACTTTTTGAAGGGTAACACGTGGGTTGGCTTATTGTCAACAATATTAATTACTTCAAAGGGATTGTTTAGTTTAATCGTTTTTTTTTTTTTTTTTTTTTTTGTTGGTATATATAAAAAAAAAAAAAAAAAAGTTATTACTTTGAAGGGATTTATTGCACAAGGGACTTTGTAATTTGTGATTGTGAGGTTTTATATATCACAAGGTTTAGCAAATTAACAAAGGGATTAAAGAATGACGGGAGCCAAGTTTGAAATCAAGAAATTCGATGGAACTGGTGATTTCGGGTTATGGAGAGTCAAGATGCGTGCTTTATTAATCCAACATGGATGTGAAGCAGCTCTGGAGGTTTTACCCGCAAATATGGATGCTACAGCGAAAGCTGAGCTAAACAAGAAAGCTCACAGTGCCATGATTTTGTGTTTAGGTAACAAGGTTCTGAGAGAGGTTACCGGGGAGACGACTGCAGCGGGGGTTTGGTCCAAGCTCGAGACTTTGTACATGACAAAGTCCTTGGCCAACAAGTTGTTCCTGAAGAAGAAGTTGTATACATTCTACATGCCGGCTGGACGTACGATTTCCGAGCATATAGATGAGTTCAACAAAATCGTTCTTGATTTAACAAATATTGAGGTAAAATTCGAGGATGAAGATCTTGCTTTATTATTACTCACTTCTTTACCAGCATCATACGAACACTTTGTGGATACCTTGCTTTATGGACGGGAAGCTTTGACTTTGGAGGATGTGATGGCCACACTGAATTCAAAGGAAATCAAAGAAAGGTCTAAGGCGAAGGGGGATGATGGTGAAGGGTTATATGTGAGGGGAAGAACTGATCGCAGGAATTCGCATCAGTCTAGGGGAAAGTCAAGATCAAAGTCTCGAGGTGGAAGACTCAAGTGCTATATTTGCCAGTCTGAGGAGCACTTGAAGAGAAACTGTCCAAGGAATAATCGCAAGAAGTCAAATGGTTTCGTCAAGAAAGATGATCAGCCAAGCTCCAGTGGTTCGATTTATGACGGTTCTGAGGTGATGATGGTTATGAGTGCAGAGGCTCTGCTAGATTGTATCATGGATTCAGGAGGTTCATACCACATGACACCCAGGTTAGATTTATTTTTTGATTTTCTGGAATGCGATGGGGGCAGGGTACTGTTGGGTGACAACAGGGAGTGCAAGATCAGAGGTATTGGCAAGGTAAGGGTACAACTGAAAGATGGGTCAAGTTTTGTGTTACACAATGTCAGGTATATTCCTGAATTGAAAAGAAACTTGATATCGCTTGGAACTCTTGAAAAAGAGGGATATACCGTAAAAATACAGTCGGGCAAAATCAAGGTGATTAATGGTTCCAGGGTTATTTTATCTGGAACCCGAAGGGATAATTGCGTATACTCTTTGGATGGCCATGCAGTGGCGGGTGAGCTTAATGCTAGTGTTGAAGAAAAAGACAGTCTTGCGCAGGTTTGGCACAAAAGACTGGGACATATCAGTGAGGCGGGACTTCAGGTGCTAGAAAAGCAGGAGCTGTTTGGAAAGAAGAGTCTAGGTAAGCTCGATTTTTGTGAGAATTGTGTTCTGGGAAAGTCACATCGAGTCAGTTTCGGTGTAGGAAGGCACACTACTCAGGGAGTGATAGACTATGTTCATTCAGACTTATGGGGTCCGTCTCAGGTGGAATCATTGGGAGGTAAGAGGTATTTCTTATCTATTGTTGATGATTATTCCAGGAGGGTATGGGTTTATATTCTCAGGTTCAAACACGAAGCATTTGGAAAGTTCAAAGAGTTGAAGCAGTTAGTAGAAAATCAGACTGGGAGGACGGTTAAGAAGCTTAGGACAGATAATGGTCTTGAGTTCTGTAACCGGGAGTTTGAACAGTTGTGCACAGAGAGTGGGATTGCTAGACATTTGACAGTTGCCGGGACGCCGCAACAGAATGGATTAGCAGAACGGATGAATAGAACTCTCATGGATAAGGTACGCTGTTTATTAATTCAGTCTGGATTGCCCAAGACCTTCTGGGCGGAAGCGACATGTACGGCCGCATATCTTATCAATAGGTCACCATCGACAGCGATTGAGAAAAAGACACCTCTGGAGATGTGGTCGGGACATCCAAGTGATTATGGGATGTTGAGGATTTTCGGCTGTGTCGCATATTCACACGTTAAACAAGGTAAGCTCGAGCCGAGAGCGGTAAAATGCGTTCTTTTAGGGTATCCTGAAGGTGTGAAGGGGTACAGGCTATATAGGCTTGATAATGAATCACCTAAAATAGTCACTAGCAGGAACGTGGTCTTCAATGAAAGTGTCATGTACAAAGACACATTGAAGGATTCTGGTGCATGTACTGATAAGTCTGTTGAGGAATTACAGGTTGAGGTGGAACTGCAAAGGTTAAATAATCATTCGCTTGAGGAAGATCAGACAGATGATCAGGAAGATGGCGATGATGAAGATGCAGGGGATCAGGATCATGATCAAACACCGGATCTCACAGATTATCAGTTGGTTCGGGATAGAGAGCCAAGGACAAGAACGAAACCTTTGAGGTTTCGAGATGAGAGTAATATGGCTGCTTACGCGTTTGCTGCAGCAGAGGAAGAAGATACTCATGAACCATTGACATACCAGGAGGCAGTTGCTTGTGAAGATAGTTCTAAGTGGAAAGCTGCTATGGATGAAGAGATGGATTCTCTGAGGAAGAATAAGACCTATGAGTTAGTAGATCATCCAGCTGGGCAAAAGCTGGTGAGCTGCAAATGGCTGTTCAAGATAAAGGAAGGGATTAAAGGTGTTCAAAAGCCTAGGTACAAGGCAAGGTTGGTGGCTCGTGGATTCACACAGAGGGCAGGTATTGACTATAATGAAGTATTTTCACCTGTAGTACGACACACATCTATTCGGGTTATACTTGCATTAACTGCGAGTAGAGATTATGAGCTGGAGCAGCTTGATGTAAAGACGGCGTTTTTACATGGGAATCTTGAAGAAGTGATCTACATGAGGCAGCCACCGGGATATGAACAAGGTAACAAGGTATGTTTGTTAAAGAAATCCCTTTATGGTTTGAAGCAGTCACCTAGGCAATGGTATAGGAGGTTTGATGAGTACATGCTGAGCAACGAGTTTAAGCGTAGCAGTTACGACAGCTGCGTATATTACAGGAGTTATGCACCAGGTGAGTATATCTATCTACTGTTATATGTAGACGATATGCTGATTGCTTGTAAAAGCAAGGCTGAGATTGGGTCTATCAAGTCTTTGCTTAATAAGGAGTTTGACATGAAAGAACTCGGGGAAGCAAAGAAGATTCTTGGTATGGAGATCATCAGGGATCGGAGTCGCAAGATTCTGAGGGTGTCACAATCCGGGTATGTTTCTAAGATTTTAAATAATTTTAGAATAGACAATGGGAAATCGGTTCAGATGCCATTGGGTGGGCACTTCAAGCTGTCGTTGAAGGATTGTCCGGTTAGGGATTGTGATGTTGAAAGGATGAGTAAGGTGCCGTATTCAAATGCGGTTGGGAGCTTAATGTACTTGATGGTGTGCACGAGGCCAGACATAGCGTATGCAGTAAGTGTTGTTAGCAGATATTTGGCAAATCCAGGTAAAAATCATTGGGAAGCAGTGAAGTGGATTTTGAAATATTTGCGGGGTACTGCAAACGTGGGTTTGGTGTTTGGGACAAATCATGGCAACCATGTGGACGTAACAGGTTTTGTTGATTCAGACTACGCAAAGGATCCGGATAAAGGTAGGTCGATCACAGGTTACGCGTTTTTAGTACAAGGATGTGTTGTAAGCTGGAAGGCAACGCTACAACATGTGGTGGCTCTTTCAACTACAGAGGCGGAGTATATGGCCCTTACGGAGGCTGTGAAGGAAGCTATTTGGCTAAGGGGACTCTTGGAAGAGTTGGGCGTGGAGCTTAACACTGTGGCAGTTAATTGTGATAATCAAGGCGCGATTCACTTATCGCGGAATCATGTTTTTCATGAAAGGACTAAGCACATCAATGTGCGTTATCACTTTATCAGAGAGGTCTTGGAAGCAAAGACGGTTGAAGTTCTGAAAGTGGGTACTGAACACAATGCTGCGGATGCCTTGACGAAGGTGGTACCTGGACACAAGTTTCAACACTGCTTGGAGTTGCTGAGCGTTGGTATAGGCTAATATAAAGCCTAAGGTGGAAATTGTTATGTTTAGTCTTTATTTTAGCTTGTGTTGAAGTCTAGGGGGTTAAGTGTATTTAGTCAAATAGCAATAGTTAGCTTGAGTCTAAAGCTACACGTTTTTCTTTTGTTTCCTGTTTTCATAACCGACATTAGGAGTCCTTGTAAAAGTCGGTTTGTCCTCCCCCTTCATCTCTATAAAAGGAGGTGAGGGGGGAAGGGGTCTAGCACATCATTCTTTCAAGGTTTAATACAAACGAATTGTTAAACCATCTTGTGTGTTCTTTACTTTTCTGTCGACATCATAACTAGCTGTGTTGTGTTCGACTTCACGATCGGGATTATTCCGCTCTAGTAATCAGGGTTGTTGGTCGACAAGACTAACATGTTATATGGTAAATGCACATATTGAGGAATAATATACTATGTTAGCAATCAAATGTGATAAATAACACATGATTATTCAACATGCAAACGATATAACTGATCACTGAGAATGACTGGTTGATTTGTGTTCAATATAAAAACATTGTGCGATGTGTATAACAGCATACTGAGAAGACGATTGCTTCTATAGGATACGGGATTAGGGTTGAGGAAAAATTGTGTGATATGAATGATATTAGGGTTTTCAGTGATGAAAGCCGTATATAAATTTAATGCTATAATTAAGGAATAGATATTAATTGCACAAAAATAGATATTAGTTGTAGGTTTATAGATTTGGAATTGCAACATAAATTCAAAAAAATGTGTTGATCTAGTGGTTATCATGCTTGTTAATATTTTTGCATTCGGATTTGTGGACTTCTCCACTTCCGAGTCAAAGTGGTGTTAAATACTATGTTAATTTTTTGGACCATTATTCTCATTACTTGTGGGTATATCCTTTGCGTAATAAATCATATACTTTTGCTAAGTTTGTTGAATTTCGTTCTTTTGTAAAAACTCAATTTAATGCGGAAATTAAGGCTTTCCAATGTGACCATGGTGGTGAGTTTGACAACACCATCTTTAACCAATTATTTACCAAACAGGACATTCACACACGCTTCTCATGTCCCCGTACCTCACAACAAAACGGAAAATCCGAGCGTATGATCCGTACCATTAACAACCTCATTCGTACCTTGCTTTTCCAAGCCCATCTTCCACCTCATTGCTGGGTCGAAGCACATCACATGCCCACTTACCTTTTAAACATTTTACCTTCCACCGTAATCAACAATGACACACCTCATTTTTGTCTATATAACACTAAACCAACTTACACGTCCTTATGTGTCTTTGGGTGTTTGTGTTATGTTCACCTTGACACCAATTACAAACTTGGCCCACGTTCTACGCCTTGTATATTTCTTGGCTACCCATCCAATCATCGCGGTTTTCGTTGCTTAAACCTTTCCACAAACAAAATTATACTTTCCCGTCATCTCACGTTTGATGAAACCATTTTGCCTTACGGATCCGTTACACCTAATGACGCTCCATCTTATACTTTTCTTGATAATCTCCCTAATCTCATTGCCCGCCAAATTCTACAACACCCGGCCTAACATCAACAACCTACACAACAACCAGACCACTCTAATCATTCCAACTCATGGCCCATTATGCATGTCCAAAGTACTCCACCAGTAACCACCACTCTATCTCACCAGACCACTACGAACAGGCCCAGTACTAATTCACCACAATCCTCTCCCATCATAAACCATACCCATACTGACCCATTGTCTACCCAACCTACCACACCCGTATAACCTAATCCCCCTCCTACCATGCCTACAACCGCAGCATAACAACCTCGACCTAACCCAACCTCGACTCATCCCATGGTCACTCGTTTTCAAGTTGGTACAAATAAAAAGAATTGGCGTTATAATTGTCATGTGTCCACTATTTCTCCCATTCCAAAGTCGCATGCCCTCGCAATCAAAGATCCTAACTGGCAACACGCTTTGCTTGACGAATATAATGCTTTAATTAAAAATAATACTTGGGTTCTTGTGCCTCGACCATCTGACGCGAACATTTTTCGTTCCATGTGGTTGCTTAAGCACAAGTATTTTGCAGATGGAACATCGCCAATGGGAACAGTCAACAGATTGGCATTGATTATGATGAGACATTTAGCCCGGTTGTTAAACCGGCTACTATCCCCACGGTTCTTAGTCTTGCTGCTTCTCGGCATTAACCTGTTCATCAGCTCGATATCAAGAACGCGTTTCTCCATGGTACGCTCTCCGAGACTGTCTATATGCATCAGCCTCTAGGTTTTCGGGATCCTCGGCGTCTAGATCACGTTTGTCTCTTACAGCGATCGTTACCATAGGTTCAATCCTTGCAAGTGGCAAAATTTTTTTAAAAAATTCAAATTTTGATGTAGCATTATAACATCCGAATTTTATGCTTAGGTGGCGTTAAAAAAATCTCAAAATTTATGATGTTAAAAACACTACTTAGGTGGCAAAAAATTGGTATTATTGGTGATGACTTGTCATGCTCCTACACCATATTTGCTTAGGTGGCCTTTAGGTGGCATTAATGCATGATTACCGGACATTTAATGACGTCATGTACATCCATATATATATATATATATATATATATATATATATATATATATATATATATATATATATATATATATATATATATATATATATATACATATATATATATATATATATATATATATATATATATATATATATATATATATAGCTTAGCTAGTTATGAGATACGATGTTTTGTTTTTGTTTTCATGCCAACAGAGGCATGTTACATCCTATGATTAATAAATAATAATAATAATAATAATAATAATAATAATAATAATAATAATAATAATAATAATAATAATAATAATAATAATAATAATAATAAAAGTTTTTGAAATTGTCTTTGAATTCAAAACCAGAACTCTGGTTTTCCCTTGCACAAGTACGTCGCACATGATCTGAAGTACGCCGTACTAATCTTCCTGCTGTTTTTGTGGTGATGATTGTAGTGATTGTGGCTGTGGTGCTGGTGCTTGCTGTTGTGCTGAGGTAGATGGCTGCTGGTTGGTTGATCCAGGTGGTGCACATGTGCTGAGAGTGATACCCTGCTGCCTTGCCAAGCTCTCAAATAGAGGAGCATACCTATCCCAGTGGTATGCATTCCTCTTCACTCCCTGCTCTATAGCAGCTTGACGGCTCTTCAACAACCCTAATTTTTGGTAAATTTCTTGCAATGTAGGACGTGGGGGTCTAGGATGCACTAACCTGAGCACTCGAGGTGCTGGATCCTCTCTCAACAACTTACCGTCATCAACTATGAGTTCTCTAAGGGTGGTTTCATTCAAGGTTCTGCAAGGTGTGGGTGTGGAGTATGTAGACAAAACATTTTCAGTCAAAAGGCGCATTCTTCTTGCTATCTTTGTCACAAACTACCCACAGATAACCTTACTCCTATCTTGAGTCCCTTTTCCCTTTTTCTTCCTCCATCTTGCAATTACCCATGCCACATTAGCATAACTCTCCATGTTCCTATCCTCAAACATGCTCAATAACTACAACTCATGTTTCTGAATCTTGTCATACCATGTTGTTCTTTGGCACACCCCATAAGAAATCATCTTGTGTAACACCTTCAAAATTGGGCTTCTGATGGTGTTGGTGGCACTCCTTGACAGCCTCAACTCTTCCTCAGTGTTCACTCTGCTCCAATAATCATTCTCATTGAAATATCTTTCATCTCTCAATCCTTTCTGAAAATAAATCTCAAAACCTTCTTTATTGAGCTCCTCTGCCCGGTACAAACCTAAGTACCTTGCAAACTTAACCAAGCTCAAAATGTGTGCTCTACCTCCCAACCTGAATTTGATGATCTTTTTGGAACAAATCTCCTCTGTACTCACATCCTCATCCATTTGAAATGTAGAAAAGAACTCCTGACATAATTCCTTGTAAATAACCTCTTTGATATTGAAATCACGTTTCCAAGCTTCTGAAACAGACAACTCCTCTTCTCCTCCATCTTCTATCAGCTTAATCTCTAACATCTCGTCTATGGTTTGTCCACATCCTAACTTATTCAGCAATTCCCAATCAACAATGCATGGAGAGAAAATCTCCTTGGTCATTAGTCTAGCCAAAACAACATTATATTTCTTCTTGTTATCATTATTACACCCTCTCCACTGCAGATGTTCATGATTCACACGCCCCATAAGCAACTCCTCAATGTTCTCACTCTTCCTCTTTCTCTTGCTCCTAGAAGAAGACTAAGCTTAATGAACATGTGTACCTGATTCCTACACACATCATTACATGATAACATGGTTATCATAAGTTAGTGTAACAATACAAAGCTTAAACACTCCCTAGGTTTCATTTGCAGACATTTTGTTTGATTTTCAAACAAAAAATGTGGCGTACTTGACTATAAGTACGACGTACTTCCTGGGTTTATACCAAGTACGGCGGTTTATGTTCCAAAACCGGTGCACTATCAGTTCTAGGCGCGAAAAATTGTAGTTTCCAGACATGAAAACTAACAAAGCTTATACAAAAAACATCCCACAGATTTTCTTATTCATTTAAGCATAACATAGTTCATGAAAAACCAGTTTAAGTACTTTATTGGTGCGGCGGTTTTTCAGAGATTTTCCTTTGTTTTTGTTTTTGTGAATAATGAATTAAATTGAACAGATATATATAGTCCCGCTCAGAAGTGCGGCGTACTTGCTGAGAATTTTATTAACAGACGGTAAAATAAAACTAGATTAAAAAGTAAAAATGTTCAATCCACATATAACCAAGTTCCATAATATTCGTTCATATTTTCTTACATCAAAACAATCCTTAACTTGCCAGGATTACATAGTTTTGATACGTTTTATTCAAACATGAAAAATAACATGGAAAGAAAAAAAAATAATAAAAAAAAATAAGATAAAATAACTTAGGAGCATAAGTGCCACTCCTATCACCTTTTCCTTTTAAGTTACCTCCTGAGTAGTTTGGTGTCCAGTCGGTGTTTGTTAGAGATACAGGCAATGCCCCAAGAAATGCAACTAACTTCTTCCAAACACACACATCACGAAAAGGATTGAGGTAATCTTGCTCTCCTAAAGCACTATCTAGAGCATCTTCACAATCTCGATAGCTTGGACGTTCTGGTCCATAGAATGGCTTCCCATTCTAATCTCTCTTAGGTGAATACTCATCCTCATCACTATCACTCTCACTTTCCTATTTCTTCTTCATTTCCACTATCTTATAGCTTCCTCCAAACACACTAATTCTTCCTTTCCTTGTATCCATGATAGTACCAAGAGTGTACATAAAATTTCTTCCAACAACCAACGACAAATCTTTGTCAATTGGCACATCAAATAGCAAGAAATTTGCAAGCATGGTGTTTGTACCAATTTGGCATAGAACATTAAGCAAATGACCCATGGTTTTGGCATCTGTGTGGTCTAGCAACTTGACTTTGTCAACTCTAGGTTTTGTTTCACCCCTTACCAAAAGTTCATAGATACGGTATGGCATCATGTTGATGTTAGATCCGGTATCAACCAAAGCATTGAAAGTAAGTTTCCCTTCCAAACGGATTGATGAGGCGAAAAGTGTACCGCTTTTAAGGGGTCATTTAAGCCCGAAATCGTATTTATTTGATCAAATATTGCCCTAAATCGTTCCTTTTGTCATTTTAGGTACTTTTGAGGAGAAATCTGGAAAAGGAGGCATTTTGGACGTTTTTGGAGCATTAAAGTGAAGAATACGACAAAGTCTCAAAATCGGCTGAAATTTACCTTTGACGGCGTCAGAATCATCTCTTGACGGCGTCATGCCCTGGCAAGAAAAGTTGGATGTGAAATTTACTCATGACGGGCCAGTGAGTTAGCATGAGAATTCTGACGGCGTCACGCTTTAACTAAATCAAGGGCGTCACGGCTTAAATCATAAGGGGACGGCGTCACGTTCATGATCCGACGGCGTCAAGCCTTGATAGGCCAGAATGGATTTTTGAAGAGCTAAAGAGGGACGGCGTCAAGAAGGTCACCCGGGAACCCTAAAAGCGGCGAGGTGACGGCGTCACAATGCATAAGGTGACGCCGTCAGATCCAAAAATCTATATATAGTTTTCTAATCTTTTGTCATTAGAGAGAGCTTAGTGTGTGGAATTTTGGGATAAAACCCTAAGACGATTTTAGCTACTTTTTCAGGGCTTTTTGCCTTGAGATCTTCCATGTTTCATTGAAAGATAAGTTATCAATTAATCATTCAATATGTCTATGTGTTGTTTGATTCTATCTTATGCTTGTCTTTTGTTTAACATGTTAGGCTAATTTTATCTTGTGTTTGCTTAGATCTAATGAAACTTAGCTATTGATTATTGGTTGTTAGTGTGTTGTTAGTTGTATTGGATGATTGTTTATCTATGTTAGGCTTAAGAAAACTGGCTAACTTCCTATTCGGTAACTTGCTTGAACGTCTTAAGAAACATGAACCAAATGCGTACTAAAGGTTTTTATGGTTGTATTTAATGCACAAGCGAATTCTAGTGATCCCATGTTAGGAGCTTCCTAGCCGGCTCGACATAGGAGTGAAGTAGGAGCTTGTAGAGTTGGGGAAGTAAGTACGCCACCCCACGAATGGTATTAAGGAATACACCCGTCATCCACGCAACTAATACACACTAATTAACCGGTAAAAGATAGTTAGGGAGTAAGGAAATCTAAGTAAACACATTTCTCTACACATAAGTTTCTCACCACATTTCATTTGTGTTATTTTATTTTATTGCATTTGTAGTAATTTTGGGTTAGTTGACTAGCAACTAATTCCGCCCACTCCTTCAAACCCGAGATTTTACTTGCTTTCATAAAATTATAAAAACATAAAAAGAATCTTCCTCAACCCTTAGACCTAATTAGAGTAGCCTTTCATACCTAACGAACACTATTCCCTGTGGAGAACGATCAATCCCCCGTACTTACCACTACACTATACTACATCGGTCAGGTACACTGCCTGGTGGGGTTGTAAGCCTCTTGAGATCCCTCGAGAGGTAAAACCTGTTGTAAGGTTACAAAACCACGCAATCAAGTTTTTGGCGCCGCTGCCGGGGAATAGTTATTGTTTAGGTTGAATTTTTATTTCTATTAGGTCTACTCACTAGATTCCTTTCTAGTGAGATTTTTATTTTATTTTTCTAGGTTTTCTTTAGTCTATCTATTTTCTTCGTGTCTTTGTTCGTAACCATTACCGTCCGACATCATGGAAGATGGTAATATCCTTAACCCACACAACCCACCACCACAACAACCACAACCACCTCCTAGAGCCCGTACTTTAGAGAGTATTCCCGTCCTAGCCACCATGGCTATCGAAACACCATTGAGCTCACTCAAGGAGCCAATATCACACCCTTGCGATCCGACACCATCCGGTTGGTGCAAAGTGGATGCGCATTCCATGGACTTCGTTCTGAAGATCCTAATCAACATCTCAAGGACTTTCTTAAAATCGTTGATTCTATAGACCTTGATGTTGCCACTCGAGAGACGACCCGATTGCGTCTCTTCCAATTCTCTCTGCGGGACCAAGCTAGTCAGTGGCTAGAACGTCAACCCGCAGGATCCATTACCTCTTGGGATGATCTTACCACTCGTTTCCTTGCTCAGTTTTTCCCACCGGGAAGAAACTACCAAGCTAAGGAAGGATATCTTGATGTTTGAACAACGTCGAGGCGAAACCCTCTACGGGGCATGGATTCGATTCAAGGACTTACTTCAAAAAGTCCCTCACCATGGCATAAATCTATGGCTTCAAATCCAAATCTTTTATGACCATGTTGATTACCACACCAAACGTGCCATCGATCGAGCCGCCGGGGGCAGATTGCGCGACAAAAGCGCCGAGGAATCATGGGAGATCATTGATGAGCTTGCATCCGACGATGATGAATTGTGGCAAGTCTCCCACGACGTGCGCTCGGCAGTCAAGACATATTCATCACCCGATACAGCCAATCAAATCACTGAGGAAAGCGTTAGTGAACTTGAGAAAAGGGTTGCATATCTTATGGAAAAGCAAAAGAGACCCTTAAGTCCACAAAAAGCAACAATTAACTCAGTCTCATGCGTTAGGCAAATACCATTGTCCGAATCACCCCGTAGGGAAATTACTAAACCCTTCCATAAGCACGCTCCACCCAACTCACCACCTCAGGAACTTAGTCCAACATTCGAAGCTCGAATGAGAGAGTACATGTCAAAACACTCCGAACGGTTGGCAAAATTTGAGGAAGCCGTCTACAAACAAAAGGAGGAAATGGAAGAGAAGATGGCGGAGATGATGAATCTTTTGAAAGAATACACAAACACAAAAGCCCCTGAAAAAGTGTTGGTGAGGAATGACGTTAATGTTCCTAACACTAAATTTGTCAAGGCCACCTCCGTCGTCCAAGAGGGCGGAAATGATGGAAGAGGGAAATCCATAACTATGGAAGTTAGCAAAATTGACCTCATCCCACTTAATAATGGAAACACCAATGCTTACAAATGCGATTCCGACAAGGGAGAGGAGGCGCCCTCTGAGGAGCGCCAATTGGTTGAACCGCCGGTGTCACAACAAGTGAAGCATTACTTGAAGCACGAAATAAACAAGGAGACCATAAACGATTGGGTGAGAAACTATCGACGTACTCATCTACCCAACAAGAAGTCCAAGAAGGTGGAACCGGATGATAAATCTGACACATTACCCGGTGGGCAATTGTATGAATGCCTCATAGGACAAAAGTTAGTGGAAAAGCAGAAATTCTACGGGGTCTTCGAAATACCATGCAGCATTGGAAAACACAAGTATCTGGATGCGATAGCTGACCAAGGTTCCGACGTAAATTTGATGCCTTTATCCGTTTATGTTCAGTTAACCGATGAGTTGCCATCCATCACCCATACTAAACTCTCCTTTGCAAAGCATTCTTATGAGTATCCGTTAGGAATTGCAGAAGATGTGTTGGTCAACGTTGCCGGATTTCTGTATCCGGTCGACTTCATGATCATTGAGAGAAATGATATGAATATGCCAATAATCCTTGGGGCACCCTTTCTCGCTACCACTAGAGCACAAATCAATTACGATAATAGCACCATCCAAATGAAGAAGGGGAAGAAAATAGTAAACTTCCCAACGATCCCACGACATATACGAGATGTTGCTCTGCAGAAGAAGATGGAGGCTAATAATAATATAGCCCGCGGTAATGTTCGAGAGAAAATTCTTGCATGGGAGGCAAGGATTAAGAGTTATATGGAAAATGAGATTAGAGAATGTAAGGATGGATATAACGATTATGTTGAGGCTGATGAGCAACCCAATAACCCCGTTGAATTTACAAAAGGAGACTCAGTGCTCCTAAGGCATTCAGAAACAGAAGCACCTACCAATGAACTAAGTCCCTGGTGGTACGGACCATTCACAATTAAAAGATTACACCAAGATGGGATAGTAAGCTTGACCAGCAGAGGAGGAGGTGAAGTAACTGCGAATGTCGAGCGATTGAGACACCACCACCCTGATAACAAGGATCATATCTATCAGGGATACGTCATTATGAATGATGGAATCACGTAATGTACGTGACTTTGAGTCTAGCTACAAGACTCGTTAATAAAGAAAAGCGCTTCTTGGGAGGCAACCCAAGCTTTATTTGTTTTATTTGCTTTGTGTGTTTATTTATTTGTTTGTTTGTTTTTATTTGTTTCCGTATGTGTGTTTAATTTTTATTATTATTGGTTCATGTTAAAAACTAATTTGTGAAAATGCTTTATTTTGTTTTTAACTTCGTCTTAACTACATATAAAGGTATTTTGCAAAAGATAAGTGTAAGGGAAATCTAAATCGGTTTATTAGAACACATATGAACATGAATCGTAATAATAATAAATTAGCATACATATTAGTGTTTGTTTGAGTCAAATGCTTGTATCGAGTCATAATGATGTTTTGCAGGATTTCCAGGAAGTAAGGTAAAGGTTTTTCCAGAAATTTTCCGGAAACTTAAAATGAAAATTTTTGTCAGGTCATTTCTGACGGCGTCAGGGGTTATAACCTGACGGCGTCAGATTTAATTTCCAGAAATTTTTGAAAGTTTTGTTTTCATAAAAAGTTTTTATTAAAATCTCCAACTTATAATCTCCAGGAATCTGCAAAATTATCATTCCACAAGCATTATATCCTTATATATAGATTTTATCCCGCCGATGTTATGCAGGTTTTCGTGTTTGTTTTCTCAGGCTAACAGGTTATTTTGGACAAGGAAATGTTTATGGAATCAAGCTTATGGCGATGCATTAGTCATGGAGCTTCAACATTCTCTTTGGAGGAAGATTTAACCGTGTGATTTCACTATCCAACGAGAGAATCAGGGGAGTATTTGATTTCATTCTTTTACTTTATGCTTTTACATCTTGTTATTTGAACATTGGGGACAATGTTCATCTTAAGTGTAAGGGGAGGGTAAAAGTACGATTTTAGAGAATACAATTGCGCTTGATTTTTGTTTGTTTAATAATAGATGTGTAATAAAACTGAGAGAAATACTTGATTAGGGTAATTTTAGTGCCAAATTTAAAATTTTTTACAACATATAGGAGTGAAACTTTAGTTCTAATGAGCGTCTCACGGATAGGAGTTATATGACTAGCACAAAAACCGTACCACTAAAAAATTTTCCACCCCAAATATGTGAGGTTCGCCCCTAGAATTGGTAGGAAAAGCATTTATGCTATGATGTGTGTACCGGTAGCACTTAGATTCTAGAACTTGCGTTAGGACCATTCCAAGGCCACAAGTGAGACTACATTCGTGTAGTTAGATTTACTACATGATAAGAGGCATTAGGATTTACCCATTGTTTTACACCTGTGTTTTTGTTATAATTACGTTGGCTACATTGGTCAAGTAATTCTCCCACACCCTTTGCGTTGTACTCATTTTTAGTACACGATACCCCTAGTACACCCCTCAGAGCCTATCTTTTCGTTTCGACCTTTAAGCATTCTACTTAAAGGAAGAATTTGTTACACCCCACTAAAATGTACACCCAAATCGCCTTAGCCTACCTTGTATGCACTCATCTTTAGTGCATTATTGTTACAACATTTGTTTAAACCCAAGTTAATTATCTAATTGATTACATGGTTGCTAAGTCGAGTCATATCCTTGTACATATTGTTTTGGGACGATTGGGACTCATGGGTAAAGTACTAGTATAATGGAGTAATGGGGAAGAACATCATTTATTACCCCCATATGTGCTAAATGTTTTAAAAGTACTCCAAGTGTTTCAATTATCTTAATTCGAGTCATTAGATTAGTATTTGTAAAGTTATGTAAAAATTCAAGTGTAAGGGGAATGCAACGCCCCTATGATGTATTATTTTGGATGGTAGGGTAAAAGTGTATGCAAAAAAAAAAAAAAAAAAAAAAAAAAAAAAAAAAAAAAAAAAAAAAATGAAGAAAAACACAAAAAAATGAGAAAAAATAGAAAAAATAGAAAAAACATACGGACTACCATCCCGTTTCATTTTATGTTTATCTTTATGTTTTTGTTATTTTGTTATTTTGTTTCTAGCTTAAAATTGAGTCTAGTCTTGGCTTAGCAACATTGTATAGTACATGTAATTGATCAAGATCTTTAACTAGCCACCAGTAAAATATCCTTTATCCAACAAAACCGTGTTTTCCTTTTCCCTACACCTAACATTATAACCCATTTAAAAGCCCTCTTTGATAGTTTATCTTAGGTGCTTACGCCTAGTGGAGGAGGTTTTCGATCCTTTCCCAAGCCTATGGTAATCTATTTGCTATGACAGGTAGTGAGAGATATTTTCCGTTTTCATTTATGAGATTTATTTTGATGACACTTGAGAGATGTGAGTATCTAAACACTGCTTGTGAGGTGCTAGTTTGTAATCTCCGTGCTTATTATGATTGAAGTGGAACGATTATTTGTTGTAATTACTTTTATGTTTGCATTAAATGACCCCTAACTTGTATTTTGATTAGAATAAAAGCGCATTTGCTTGAGGACAAGCAAATCTCAAGTGTAAGGGTATTTGATGAGGCGAAAAGTGTACCGCTTTTAAGGGGTCATTTAAGCCCAAAATCGTATTTATTTGATCAAATATTGCCCTAAATCGTTCCTTTTGTCATTTTAGGTACTTTTGAGGAGAAATCTGGAAAAGGAGGCATTTTGGACGTTTTTGGAGCATTAAAGTGAAGAATACGACAAAGTCTCAAAATCAGCTGAAATTTACCTTTGACGGCGTCAGAATCATCTCTTGACGGCGTCATGCCTTGGCAAGAAAAGTTGGATGTGAAATTTACTCATGACGGGCCAGTGAGTTAGCATGAGAATTCTGACGGCGTCACGCTTTAACTAAATCAAGGGCGTCACGGCTTAAATCATAAGGGGACGGCGTCACGTTCATGATCCGACGGCGTCAAGCCTTGATAGGCCAGAATGGATTTTTGAAGAGCTAAAGAGGGACGGCGTCAAGAAGGTCACCCGGGAACCCTAAAAGCGGCGAGGTGACGGCGTCACAATGCATAAGGTGACGCCGTCAGATCCAAAAATCTATATATAGTTTTCTAATCTTTTGTCATTAGAGAGAGCTTAGTGTGTGGAATTTTGGGATAAAACCCTAAGACGATTTTAGCTACTTTTTCAGGGCTTTTTGCCTTGAGATCTTCCATGTTTCATTGAAAGATAAGTTATCAATTAATCATTCAATATGTCTATGTGTTGTTTGATTCTATCTTATGCTTGTCTTTTGTTTAACATGTTAGGCTAATTTTATCTTGTGTTTGCTTAGATCTAATGAAACTTAGCTATTGATTATTGGTTGTTAGTGTGTTGTTAGTTGTATTGGATGATTGTTTATCTATGTTAGGCTTAAGAAAACTGGCTAACTTCCTATTCGGTAACTTGCTTGAACGTCTTAAGAAACATGAACCAAATGCGTACTAAAGGTTTTTATGGTTGTATTTAATGCACAAGCGAATTCTAGTGATCCCATGTTAGGAGCTTCCTATCCGGCTCGACATAGGAGTGAAGTAGGAGCTTGTAGAGTTGGGGAAGTAAGTACGCCACCCCACGAATGGTATTAAGGAATACACCCGTCATCCACGCAACTAATACACACTAATTAACCGGTAAAAGATAGTTAGGGAGTAAGGAAATCTAAGTAAACACATTTCTCTACACATAAGTTTCTCACCACATTTCATTTGTGTTATTTTATTTTATTGCATTTGTAGTAATTTTGGGTTAGTTGACTAGCAACTAATTCCGCCCACTCCTTCAAACCCGAGATTTTACTTGCTTTCATAAAATTATAAAAACATAAAAAGAATCTTCCTCAACCCTTAGACCTAATTAGAGTAGCCTTTCATACCTAACGAACACTATTCCCTGTGGAGAACGATCAATCCCCCGTACTTACCACTACACTATACTACATCGGTCAGGTACACTGCCTGGTGGGGTTGTAAGCCTCTTGAGATCCCTCGAGAGGTAAAACCTGTTGTAAGGTTACAAAACCACGCAACCAAGTTTCCCTTCCAAACGGATTGGTAAAACGAAACATCCAGGATCTTCTTTTTCTTTAAACACCTTTTGATAAATCATTTGTAAGCTCAGGTTGATTAGATCTTATCTAGGGATAACAATAACAAAGACAATAAGATGCACAGCAGAATAAGTAAAACATCATTGTTATTGAACAAGGATTCTCGTCATCATCTCTAACAACTATAATTACAACCAACACAATAAGCCCCAATACTACTTGATCAATAGTAGTACGGTTACTCAACAGTAACAGGGATCAAGGAAAACCTTGATTACCTTGAGGCTAGACAAAACTAACAAACCTAGGCGTTTTTCTAATCCCTACGCCTGGTTATACACACACGCTTTTACTGGTGTTACATCTTGACACACATTAAACCTAATACCCTGCATCTCTTTATATAATAGAGAATTAGGTTTACAAAGGACTAATAAGTAAAATCTTCTTTATCAAGCAAGTCTCTTGTGTTTTGCATTGTCTTCATTCTTCACTTGTAGTTTTGTATTTATTAACTCAAATATAAAACCCAACAATCTTCCCCTAGTTGATAATTACAAAACCTACGTCATGATCTTCATGAATGAAACAATCTTCCCCTTAAGCTCACCTCGTGAACTTTAAATAACATGTACCACCAAGAATCTTCAAGTTACAAAACATGTAAATACTTCTTCCCCTTTTTGTCATTATCTACTAGGAGACGCTAAGTAGATGCAACTTTGATTTTGACAACCACGAACCAATATCACGCTTCCAATTCAGCCTTCTAATGTCTCGAATTACCTGCCATTAAGTTTTCCGCACTAATAATGAATCCAAGACAATAGAAACTTAAACCATCAGTAGTAATAACGACTTACAGTTGTTAAAACCTTCCCCTCAAATGGTACATGTAGATGGTTAAACATTTTAACATTAAGCTTCCCCCAAAACCCATATGTTAACCATCTCTTGAATCTTCAATTCTGTAAGCTCGATGTAATGATCACTGATGAAGAAAACTAAGTATTACGAACTTGATGCTGAAGTAGAACAACCCAAACTTATGCCTTATGTCTTGCACTATCCATATGACTTTGAACTTATACTAACGCCATATAAGTAGACTGCAATCTCTTGACAAAATTCTCATCTTCAATGAGACACTGAGCAGTACAATGTAACTCCTTTAAGTGATAGCAAAGACCTATTGCTAGATTTGACAAGCCATCGTCACAACATTAACGCACGAACAAGTTACCTTTAAACGTAGTCAGCCGTTTAAAAATATGATAAGAACATAAACCTGTGAAACTCCAATTCAACTTCAAATAGGTAATAATCAATCATCTTCGTAATCAAATATTCCAAAAAATACGAGCCTTGAACCTTTTAAGAACAAATAAACCAAAAAACCAAAAATCCAAAAATCCTTCTTATGTGTGTCGTTTGATATCAGAAATAAAACCGAGAACCATAACCATGTGCTATCTGATATCAAACAATACTATAAACCATATGAGCTTCCCCTCACTTCTGGTAACTCATGCCCATAAAAATCACAAGTATCAACGAATAGCATGAAGCCCAAAACCTAATCCATGTGTTGTCCTTCCTTTTCGAGCAGCATTAATATTGCACAAGTAACACAAGGTCACACAGCAGTATAAACCTTGAACGAGCAGTACAAACTAATATGGTACCAGCAGTACAAAGTGAATGAAAGCAGTACTAAAATTTTATGAGCAGTTGATGAACTCAAATAAGTACATTTTATTACCATCATTTATCCTAATTATTTGACTTGTTTTATTATATTATGTATAAGGATTGATACTTAATCGTTTACTTTTGTAATTCTCAGGTAAAAACAAGCATTTGGTGAAACTTGGCGATTTTGGACTAATTATGGAGCAAAACATGCAAGAAGTTAAGAGTCTACCGAAATGTACAAGATCAAGACTATTCTGCTCCAGATGCGCCGCATCTCACTTATGACATGCGCCGCATCACTATCAAGATTTCACCAGATACGATCCAAGATACAAGAGGACATGCGCCGCATCCTAGAATGGAGTTACGCCGCATCTTCTGGCGGTGTACGAATATTCCTGAATATATTAATCTTGGACCCCACGCGAAGTTAAGTCAATGCGCCGCATCTACTTACTAGATGCACCGCATCCTACCCTCAGACAGAAACTATAAATACCCCAAGACCAGACGAATTTCGAGGGGACAGATATATTATATCCGAAGTACGAAGACCACAAAAACCTAGGACGAATTCAGTCGATTAAGGCAGCACAAGACACACCCAAACGAAGATACAAAAGCTGTAAGAAGGTGCTGCATGTGTTTAATTCATTAAGTAGTTTTGTTTTATTGTGTTTAGTAAACTTTAATTCATCAAGATTGGTGGCTTGTGTAATGTGACAATGGAAAGATTGCACTCCCCTAAAACTGCTTTCTCATTAATTAAAGTTTATATGTTGATGTCTTTGGTGACTTTTATTAGTGCATTGATAACCTCTGTGTCTAGCTGAGCGTTGATCGGGTCGCCATGCCTCTGCCCTCGCCTATTTATTAGATCGCCTATGCATTCTATGGTCTGTAGAAAAGTAGGAAGAAAGATAAATAGGATAGTCATAAGTAATCATTAAGGGTTTACTCGCCGATAAGATTAGAACCAACGAGAAAGGACTTAATCTCGGTGCGTTGCATCGAACTATACACTTCATATAACACTAGCAATAAAACAAGTGACAAACTACTTATCTATCAGGACAGCCCTCTTATTGTCTCGAGTATTTATCTGTGTACGTGTGTGCTATTCGCTGATTCGTGCCTATTGGTTTAGTTTATTATTTAATTGCAACCAAATCGTACCAGTCTCTCAGGCTGAACCCCCTTGCGTTAGAATAGGTTGTATAGCTAACTTAATATATTAAAATACTGATTAGAATAACTAGATAATACGTTCCACTCTTAGTGATCGACACTCTACTTACCATTATATTCATACTGACCGGGTACACTGCTCGTTAAGTGTGTGTGTTATTGATAAGTCGGCTAAATATAAATTTAAAACTTGAGTAGGCATTAATACTGCTAAACCGCAACGACCCATCGCACGCATCAAGTTTTTGGCGCCGTTGCCGGGGAGTGAATTGATATTATCTGTTAATTTGATTAGAATTTTAATTAGGTTTTTAATCTTTAATCTAACCGCTAATTCTGTTGTGTATTAGATTAAATTGTATTCATTGTAATATTTTGCATATTTTCTGTTTTTGTGTGTTATTTGTTTGCTTTTCTTTGTGTTTATTTTTGTTTGTGTGTTTTATTTGTTTTTATTTATTTTTCGTATTTTCTGCATACTGCTATCGTTGTACTGAGCTAAATCGAACGATACGGCGCATCTGATTTCTCAGATACGGCGTATTGCGTTCAATTTTTATAAAATACAACGCGTTTAATTAATTCGATACGACGCATCTTTTCCCCAAGATACGGCGTATCTGTTTTTGATAAAAAAAAAATTTTCTAAACGTTAACGCCATACGACGCATCTGCTTTAGCAGATACGGCATATCTATTATTTTAATTAAAAACAGTTTTCGAATTATTAAACAGATACGACGCATCGATCACTATCGATACGGCGTATCTTCTGAATCAAAAATCTTGTATTTTGAAACGTAACGAAAATACGGCGCATTAACTTTTGTTAATACGACGCATTTAATTTTAATAAGTATATCGATTTTTGATAATTAAAACATACGGCGCATTTGATTTATCGAGCGCGGCATATTGCTTTTCTGAATAAAAGTCTGATTTATTTTAAAAGAATTATGATACGGCGTATCCCATTTATAGGATACGGCGCATCATCAGCTGATATCAGCAACTTTTATTTTACTTTGATTGTTTCACTCTTCTTTTGCACGAGTAAGTTTTATTTCAGGAAGATGGACGATCCGGATATTACAATGGAAGAATATATCAGATTTGAAGAGGAAAGAGCCTTGAGCAATAATGGGATCTACGATTGGGAAAGAGCAAGATATGGTGCACAAGTCATTGAGACGAAAGAAATCACTATGGAAGAATACTTGATTTTAGGACAAGAAAAGTCAAAGAAAGAAAGGAACAAATTGCCGTTTCAACACACTTGGTGTATGTCAAATGATGATGAAGAAGATTCATATACCGTGAAACCAATTCCGGCAATTGTTCTTGATAGTACTTTTTCTCCGGAGATTGCACAAGATGATGTGTATACGGAACCTTACGTTGAAGAATATTCTGCAATCGTATTACCACCATTAGACAATCCAACGGATGAAGATGAAAAGTATTATAATTTTGATTTCGAACCATTTGACGCCATAGTTTATGATAACATACCTCAACCAGATTTTGACCCAACGAGGGATTTTGAAGAAATCTGGGATTACTTATTGAAGGATGAAATTCGGGACGATGCTGAAATTGCAAGACCACTAGTTGAAGACGGAGATTCACAAGAGGAATTGGAGTCACTTACAACACAAAGTGGTACAAATTTATTTAATATTATTAATCCCGTTACTAATAATCTTGCTTGTTCTCCTAAACAGGTTGCAAAACAAAAAGATGATGAGGTGAAATTTATTACACTACCTATTGAGGGCACCTATGATCAACCCGTTTTTGGTGGAGCTCGAAGAAGAGTTTGGTGATGAGCTCTTAAACATTGCTTTGATTGATGAAGATGATGATTTAGACCCTATGAAGGTTATTGAGGAACTCGAACTTTTACTTGCCAAAGACCCTTTCTCATCATCTGCGGATGTCAAGGGACGCCTTACTACCAAAGAGCCTAACCAAGAAGAAAGGAGACTCATTTTTCCTCAACATACTACTCTTTCAGATGAAGTGGTTAAGTCATCCAATTTATCAACCAAACCGGGTAAGGATAGGAAAGATGTACACATATTGCCAAGGTATGATCTTTATTTATTTCTTCCATATTTACTAGCAAATTTACACTCTTTTCGTGTTTATTGCTATTATTACCCGCATTTGATCCCAAGTGGGGGGAACAACACCCTATTACACAGTAAATAAGGGTGGAGTCAGGCTCGTGACTCGAACAAAAACAAGCGCTTCGTGGGAGGCAACCCATGCTTATCTTGAAAATTTTTATTATTATGTTCTGTGTCGAGTCAGTCAGGCCGCAGAGGATACGGCGCATCTCAATCCTGAGATGCGACGCATCTCCTGCAATGGTCATATCTTTATTTTTCTGCATTTTTTACTTTCCGACTTTAAAACTTTTTATCAGTTTATTTTAATGCGGCGCATCCCTGGTTAAGGATGCAGCGCATCTTCTATTCTGATCCGTATTTATTCCAGGCTCGATACGGCGTATCTTCTTCCATAAGATACGGCGCATCGACTGACCTGATGATTTTCATTTTTATTTTTATGTTTTATTTTTACCTAACTACTAATGTATTATGCAAGTTTGAACCTTTCTTATCTTAGGTGTGTTTTAAAGCCTTGGTGGTATTATAGATTCCTGCATTTCCTGTGGATACATTGATTATGAAGCTTAAACGTTCTAATCCACAAGAAAGATGATTTTTGCTCTTATACAAATGGAGGATCATACCGAGCAAATCTTAGGGGAGTTTTTCTGTTCTAATTCTTTTATTTTCCAGTTTTTAACCTTTTATACAAACAACGAGGACGTTGTTTAACTTAAGTGGGGGGATTGGAGAATTAGAACACTTAACACTTACTTGTCCTAAACTTTTCAAAATATGCTTAAAATGTGCTTAATATATCAAAATTTAAATTTTTTAGCATGTTTTTGTTTAAAGTCTAAGTTGCATAGCTGCACACATGACGTTATTTTCAAAAATTGTGATTTTTCAAAATTCACAAATCTATGAGTGTGCCGGTGACTTGTAAACTTTAGAACTTGGCTTGTATACTATTCGAGACCACCATAATAAGTATTATTTTTATATAATTGGAATGACTTGTCTAAATTGGTAAATTTCTAGGATTACACCCAAAAAGCCTATTATATGTTATGTGTTATTAACTAACTACACTGGTTAGTTAACCCCCGTATAAACCCTTTTGTTACTCTCATTTTTAGAGTAAGATACCCCTAGAAAAACACTCAGAGCCATTCCTTTCGTTTCTTACACCTTTGTTAAAATGTTTCGTTACACCTTAAACCTTAGCCTACCCTATAGATTAGAATCCGTGGTTGGTTAATTGCTATAGGAAAAGTGTGTTTCCTTACATTACCTGTGTTCGTGTGCGTAATTCATTATCTATGGTTAGGTCGGGAAATTGCACAATGCAATTGGAGTGAAAGTAAATATTGTATATCTTTGAGTTTATTTTTCGTGTGTTTACTACTTTCACTATTACCGTTATTTCTGAAGTCATGAAAAGTATGGAAAAATTATCCAGAATTATCATTATAGTGATGTGGTGAAATTTTACACATCTTTGTTTATGTTTATAGTTAAAAAAAAAAAAAAAAAAAAAAAAAAAAAAAAAAAAAAATAGAAAAGAAAAAGAAAAAAAGAAGAAAGTTGGATGTTTGTTTTTAACCAACGATGTAAAGTTATGTAAGTGGTCGATATCACCACTATTTGTTGTATATTATACCTATGGATTGAATGGGAGTTGGCAGTTATGGGAACGCCGACTAAGGTTTATTCTTTGATTAAGATCTTGTTGAGTATAATTGTGTCTACCTAAAGCGTGTGTTTCAAGTGTTAAAGCGTGAGTTATTCTATGATATGAGTCTTATTCATGGGATGGTTGGGATAGTGATTAACCACACTTAGGATTTTAATTTATTTGTTTTGTTTATTTTTCGTTTTACACCAATTTATATCCCAAATATTATCCATACCCTTTATTATTCTTTATCCAACCAAACCTTTGATTTATTGAGATTAGGGATTTGAGCAATCTTAAGTATCGTAGTCGTGGATTCGACTATGTATTTATGATTTTGTCGCCCTTTTTGATATATTATTATTGGTGAAGTTTGGACCTATCTTTAGCCTATTCGAGTTAAGGATTTGAGCAATTGCAAGTATCGTGTTCGTGGATTCGATCATGTATTTGTGATTTTGTCGCCTTTTCTAGAATTTGAGATCGATAGTGATTAAGAATAATTAACCCTTAAGCCTCAAAACCCTTTTTACCGCTTTAGACTTGTTATTCCTTGGCTTTAGTGGGGGAGATGTGTATACTTGCCAAGCTTATGATAGAATATTCGTCACGACTGGACAGTTAAACGATTAGATTTGCTTTTATCGAAATATTTTATTTTACTTCTAATTCGTTAAGTGTTTGGTTGTGTGATTATGGCAAAAAATGAATACATGCTTAAATATAAAAATAAATCCTAACATCTTTAGGATACATTTTCATAAGATTAAATCTAAGGTTTACTTGGGGACAAGTAAAGTTCAAGTGGGGGGATATTTGATGAACTCAAATAATTACATTTTATTACCATCATTTATTCTAATTATTTGACTTGTTTTATTATATTATGTATGAGGATTGATACTTAATCATTTACTTTTGTAATTCTCAGGTAAAAACAAGCATTTGGTGAAACTTGGCGATTTTGGACTAATTATGGAGCAAAACATGCAAGAAGTTAAGAGTCTACCGAAATGTACAAGATCAAGACTATTCTGCTCCAGATGCGCTGCATCTCACTTATGACATGCGCCGCATCACTATCAAGATTTCACCAGATACGATCCAAGATACAAGAGGACATGCGCCGCATCTTCTGGCGGTGTACGAATATTCCTGCATATATTAATCTTGGACCCCATGCGAAGTTAAGTCAATGCGCCGCATCTACTTACTAGATGCGCCGCATCCTACCCTCAGACAGAAACTATAAATACCCCAAGACCAGACGAATTTCGAGGGGACAGATATATTATATCCGAAGTACGAAGACCACAGAAACCTAGGACGAATTCAGTCGATTAAGGCAGCACAAGACACACCCAAACGAAGATACAAGAGCTGTAAGAAGGTGCTGCATGTGTTTAATTCATTAAGTAGTTTTGTTTTATTGTGTTAGTAAACTTTAATTCATCAAGATTGGTGGCTTGTGTAATGTGACAACGGAAAGATTGCACTCCCTTAAAACTGCTTTCTCATTAATTAAAGTTTATATGTTGATGTCTTTGGTGACTTTTATTAGTGCATTGATAACCTCTGTGTCTAGCTGAGCGTTGATCGGGTCGCCATGCCTCTGCCCTCGCCTATTTATTAGATCGCCTATGCATTCTATGGTCTGTAGAAAAGTAGGAAGAAAGATAAATAGGATAGTCATAAGTAATCATTAAGGGTTTACTCGCCGATAAGATTAGAACCAACGAGAAAGGACTTAATCTCGGTGCGTTGCATCGAACTATACACTTCATATAACACTAGCAATAAAACAAGTGACAAACTACTTATCTATCAGGACAGCCCTCTTATTGTCTCGAGTATTTATCTGTGTACGTGTGTGCTATTCGCTGATTCGTGCCTATTGGTTTAGTTTATTATTTAATTGCAACCAAATCGTGCCAGTCTCTCAGGCTGAACCCCCTTGCGTTAGAATAGGTTGTATAGCTAACTTAATATATTAAAATACTGATTAGAATAACTAGATAATACGTTCCAGTCTTAGTGATCGACACTCTACTTACCATTATATTCATACTGACCGGGTACACTGCTCGTTAAGTGTGTGTGTTATTGATAAGTCGGCTAAATATAAATTTAAAACTTGAGTAGGCATTAATACTGCTAAACCGCAATGACACATCGCACGCATCAGCAGTACTAACCAAAAATATGCAGCAGTACTAACATATAGGTAGCAGTACTAATTTTCGATGAGCAGTACTAAGAATCCAAACTAGCAGTACTAACTTTCTTTGGCAGCATTAACAATCAGATATATAAGTAGAGCTAATAAAACAACCAGTAACCTCAGTCCTTGTAGCGTAACTCTACTTACATGCATACCAGTAGCCTTACTCCCATACCATCAGTTCCAGTAACTTCATTAACACCAGTAACCACATTCGTATGTCTTCAAATAACCAGTAGACATACTCGAATACCAATAACTTCACGTCTTGAACACCAATATCTCCAGTCATCACAGTCTACTTGTAACCTTACTCTTACTCCCGTAAACCATACGAATTAGAATAAAAAAACCTTAAACGAATAAAGCATGAATCACAGCAGTCTTAGGGTTTTGTAAGCATGAAAAACACCTCTTTAATTATCAAATCAATCGCCTTCATAGGTTTGTTTACCAAACCAACAACTCCTAAGCGACTTCCAGAGCAGATTTGATATCAAAGAAACCCTAAATAAATCGTATCCTGAAAACGCTAATAATCCAAACGCATAATCTTGAAAGTTCCAAGTTTTAGGAAAACATAGTAGCCGTGAACATTGTTTTGAGAGTAAATACAACTTTCAAACAATTTTTGTGATTGACAACAGCAGCAGCCAATCATGATAACAAGAGCAATGATAAGAACATTGAAGAACAAACTCTAAAAACCAAAAAAAATTTGACTTACTTTAACTGTTTCTGCAGCATTTTTCAACGATTTATATCTTCCAATCAAAAGCTTAGATTGAAGATCCCTCTGGTGAGAATATACCTTGATATATAGAGAACCTCCAGTAAAAATTTTGTTAAGATCCAATGGTTAACGAATGAGATATCGGCTTTTTAAAAATAGCTCTGCAGAAAACTATGAAAATAAACCAAAATCGATTTTGAAACTTTTAGTATAGCAAAGAGTATGCGGAATCTACTCTTTGATAGTTAGAAGAATGCACTTAACAATAAGCAATGAACCAGTAAACTCTGTATGAACACAATATAACCAAAACGATTCAATATTATTAAGCAAATAATACGAGTGATCTGAATATCACTAGGGTTTACAACCTTGAATCTTATCAAAATATGTGTTATCAAACATCTAACCTAGGACCTTCTTTTATAGGCACAAGGAGTCCTTTATAAGATAACTATCAATATACAATATATTCGTATCATTCTAAACTTATAAGATATATACTAAATATCTTCTATACATATCTTCACACGTCTTCTAAACCTTGGCAGTATCAATCTTCCAACAACAGTCTTCAGCAGTACAAAGTAAAACCTGGCAGTACTAATGTTTACACTAGAAGTACTAACTATGTTAGTACTGTTAGTGTTATTCTTCAACAATCTCATCTTTAGCTTGGCAGTACTAACTCTGAATGAAATAATTCCCAACAATCCTCCCCTAAACTTGTGATTTACCTCCAAATCAACAAGTTTCTTGAATTATTCCTTTATCTTTGAGAGGTTTCTTCCAAATACCTTATTTCCTTTCTGCTTGAGTGAAGACCTTTCTCAGCAAATCTCTTTCTATCTATGTCTCTTCATCCACATGTAGTTTTTCAGATATTATAAAAGTGAGAGTACCTGATGATAATGGGTAGTCTTTCTCCACTAGCATGTACATGTCTGTTCCAGCCCTTGTTGAGACATGATGAACTGCACATGAATGTCCATTTGAACCCTTTATTTCCACTTTGAAACTTCCATATACTGTCATCAGCAACTGGCTCAAACATTCTCTTCAAGTCCACCCATAGAGCTCTCTCCTTGTTATCTGTTGGTGTTGAAGATTTGAATTTGTCTTTAACTAAACTCCATAGTCTCACCAGGTCTTCTCTGTCAAATGCCTTGAGCATATCTTCCATGAACTGATATACCTCAATATGATTTCCCACCCTGATGATCTTTCAACTTTTTATCCTTCCATCCTTTTGAACTTCCCAATCAATGATAGGATATTTAGTTTGAATTGCTTCAACATTCAACCCTTCTTCAGGAATAATAACCATCATCTATTGAAGCTGCTTATCAGTCAAATTATCTTCTTCTTCCTCTTCTTCTTCTGTAGGTACTTTTTCACTGATCTTTTGTCTCTTGGAAGACTCTTATTCTAATAACAATCCTGCTCTCTTTGTGCTTCTACTTTCTTTTTCAGTACCGATAGGAACAAATTGTTGAACTCTTCTATAGGCTCTGAAGTACAAAGCTTCAATCTCTTCATAAGTCTTTCCCTTCAGTTGAGCAGTAGAATAGTGATCTTGATTCTTCAAGTATTCTTTCATATGCTTCATCTTCTATGTTTGAGTTGGAAGTTTATATTTTCTTGTAGCACTCTTCTTTTCATTCTGCTTCTTCTTTATCATTTCAAGTAAATCATTTAGAGCATCTTCTCTTTCTGCTTCATTCATAAACTCCCTTTCTTGTTCTTGTATCAGATGAGCTAAATGTACATCTGCTTGAATCTGTGCTTCTTCTTCTTTATGAAAATTCTGAGCTAATTCTGCACCAAGACTCGTCTCTTTTGCAATCCTTTATTCTTCCAGAAACTGAGCAATCTTTTGTTCTTCTACAAATTTTGCTTACTCCTCTGCCTGTGCTTTCTGAGCTATCTCCTCATCAAAACTAGTTTGAGCTTGGACACTTTTCTTTACCTTCTTTCGTGTCTCAGACTCTGTCATGATGGCTTTTCCTTTGCCTGCTCTTCTTCTGGTATACACAGCACTGGCAGTACTAACAGATGCATCAGCAACACCAGCAGTACTAACTCATTTTGCAGTACTAACATCTTCAGCAGCATCACTTTCTTTTTCTCCCATACAAGCATTACCCATATCAACATCATGCCTCCCCTGAAGCTCTGCATCATCTTGAACTAATGATATGTTAGGATCTGCATCAATGTCTTAAATTTTCCTCCCCTGTTTGGAAGAATCATTCATATCATCATCTGAGCTGTCATTTGCTAAACTTGAGGATTCCACAATTTGAGCTTTTCTTTTGGTTTTGAGTGACTTAACCTTGTGTTGTAGCTTCTTCACCTTCAGAATGAGTTTGGTACAGATACCACCATACAGCTTTTTGGTCTCCTTTAAGTCATTCTCCAGGCCAGTCACCCTGTTTGTCAAATGTGTACAAGTAACCATCAATTCCTTAAGTGACACACTGCCCTCATCACTTCTAGGTGTGTTACCTCCTGGGAAAGGTGAATCATGGGGCATTTCCCCTATAGTTTCCAGTTGGCTGGGGAGTCCACCACCTGTATCATGTTCATGAGAACTTTATTCATGTGATGTTTCCTTGGTTTGGGTCTTATGACCGGATCTAAACACACTCCTTGTGTTAGATAGATACTTTGAGTAATATTAACTAGCACGCGGAATTTACTAGCTAACACTTAAAAGATTATTTGTATTTGTATGTATGAATGAATGAATCAGTGTATGAACAAGAGACAATGTTTTTCTTCCAAAACGATTCAATATTATATTAATAATACGAGTGATCTCCTATCACTAGGGTTTACAACCTTGGATCTCTTTCAACTAATCGTTCTTCTATATCAACCTAAGATATCCTTTTATAGACCAAGGATTCCTGTACAAGTAAACTAATATTCGTATAACTCTAATACTATAAGATATACACAATATCTTTTCATACTTATCCTATTACACGTTTACAAAATCATAAGCAGTACTAACCATATATACTAGCAGTACTAACTGACTTAGTACTGTTAGTGTATTCTTCATCAGTTGTAACTTTTCCTCTGGCAGTACTAACTGTTTATGTTTAATTCCCAACAATCCTCCCCTAAACTTATGATTTCTCTCTAAATCACTAAGTTTCTTTGAATTAAACTTCAACACTGATGAGAGGGGATTCTTCCAAACACTACCATTTCAATCTCTTAGTCTGAGCTTTTCTCTGTTCTACAAGATCAAACATCTTCTTTACTAGCTCATCTGCCATTTCTGAATCAGCTTCAACTTCTAGTTTTGAATATACTAATGTAACCAACACAGCTGGTCTGAGAGGGTAGTCTTTTTCTACTAACATGTATATCTCCAAATCATCTTTAGTAGAAATTCTATGAACTCCACATGTATCAAATAGCTTCCTTGAAACATCTTTAATTAGAGTTTGAAACCTCCATATTGCTTCACCACCATCTGGTTCATAGATTCTCTTCAACTTTACCCACAATTCCTTATTTTTATCATCAAGAGGATCTGAGATTTTGAATCTTTCCTCTACCAAATTCCATAACTGATTTACGTCTTCTCTATCAAATCCTCTGAGCATATCTTCAAACAGCTTGTACTTCTCAGTTATTCCTCCAACTCTTATGATTTTCCACCCTTTCATTCTTCCATCTGTGAAAACTTCCCAATCTATAATAGGGTGTTTTGTTTGTAGTGGTTTGATGTTTGTGGATTCAGGAACTACTACAATCATGTCTTTGATTTGCACTTGTGATAAACTCTCAGCTGTAGTGTTCTGCTTCTTTGAAGTGTCTGACTCTAACAACTCTGCTTTTCTCTTCTCTTCTTTACTGTGTCCAGTATCAATCACAAACTCTGTTGAACTTGGCTTGTTTAACCTTGCAAAAGCTTCATAATAAGCTTTTTCAATCTCCGCTTCTGATATTCCTTTAAAGTAACTCTGCTTCCAGAATGCTTGATTCTTCAAATAACTCTTCATGAAGCTTATCTGCTCTTTCTTTGTAGGCATATTCTTCTTGTACCCTTTCTTTTGTCTATCCCTGATCTTCTGCATAAGATCACTCCAAGCAAATTCCTTATTCTTATACCCTTTCTCTTGCTCACCCATATTAGTATCATCACCATCAGTACCTTTTCCACTAGTACCTTCTTCATTCCTCCCCTGAGTTCTTGACTTTGATTTCCCAGATTTCCTCCCCTGTTTGGGAGAATCGTCACCATCATCATCAGAACTATCTAAGCTATCATCTGAAGAACTAGCAGATATCACCATTTTAGACCTTTTCCTCTTAAGCTGAGCTTCCAATCTTTTCACCCTGGGTGTCAACTTAGTGTAAACCTTGGCAAAGTTGTCCTTGTGGCTTTTGAGATCTTCCTCCATAGATTCTACCTATTCAGATAACTTGGTACAAAGAACCATCAATTCATTAAGTTTAGAACTGCCCTCATCACTTCTAGCTGTGTTACCTGCTAGGAGAGGTGAATCAAGGGGCATACTATCATGAAAGATAGGCTCATCTGCTTCATGAGTCTGAGTAGGAGGACTAGACTGAGCAATCATAGTCTCCTTTCTGGTTCTTCTTTTATATGTTGTGGTGACTGGGGGTGTATGAGTTATTTGTGGAATTTCAATGGATGTGTGTTGGGGCTCAGTTGGGTTTACTGACCCTTCATCCTGAACAACTTGAATCATCTCAGGAAATAGAGGTATTTCTACCCCATTAAACAATCTACTTGCTATAGCCATATTTTGAAAAACTTTTTGTTGCAGGCTAGGAGTAGGAAAATTTTCTTTATGTTGCTTAAGCAAATTCTTTTTCTTATTCAGAAAGCTTTGAACAAATCTTGGATACATAAGAAATTTTGTTTTACTTTTTACATTAGCAACCATACTCTCAAATATGAATTTTGAAAACTTAAAAACCCTGTTTGTTGACAAACATATGAGAGCAATAGCAATATTGCTACTGAATTGCTCCCATGATGTTCTTTTAGGACTTAAAGAATGTAAGAGAGTATGTATCAAAAATCTCCATTGTGGGGAGAAGCATCCCTTTTGAAAAGTGAGTTTTTGATTGGATGTATCATACCCTATTTTGAAAAGTTCTTGCCAAATTTCAGTGTTTAGCATATTATTGATACCATCTGAATCTTGCAACTTAAGATGTCTCCTTAGTGTAGATTCGGTAACAATAAAAGATATGTCACCCCCTTTAGAGTGAATTTCTATGTCTCCTTCTTCACTAATTTTGACAATAGCAGTTTGCCAAAACTGTTGTGATGTGAGAGACAATAAGAGTAGGGGAAACAGTTAAAGCATACCTTATATGAGACGCGTTCAAGAAGTCCATAATCTCATAAAATTTTGGTCCATCCCCTTCCTCTGTTTTCTCAAGAAAAGCGACCTGGTTATTCGTTTTAACAAATTCCAAATTAGCCATAATATTCTTAGTAAAAATTGATTTGACTGTGGTGAATAGTGAAAATTTAGGTTAGAAAGTAGAAGATGAAAGTGAGATGAGATATTATTGAGAGAGTTAGGGTTTTTATTTGACCAACTTAAAGAATAAGTTAACTTTTATTTTAGGATATGATTATAATAGAATAAAAGTTAAAATATCTAGAAGAGGATCCCTTAAAAACCGTAACTTAATCAGTAAAAATCACAACTAACTTCCAACGGCTAGTTTCTAAACAAAATTTAGTTACTGACACAACAGTTACGACGGCTAGTTCAACAGTATAAACTTTGCACTAGTAGTACTAATTTTTGAGAAAAATTTTAATGAGCAGTATAAACTTATTAATGATTTAAAAACAATACTGCCGACTTATAGTTTTTAGCAAACTATCAGCTATCAACGGATTTAATGTGTCTTTACCAATAGCCGTTTGCTTTGGACTAGCCAACTCTTCACTGTTAGATATGGTGAGTTGATAACCATATAGTTTTTGGTAAACTATCAACCATGAACAGATTTGAGAAGTCTTTACCAGAAAACGTTTGCTCTGGACTAGTTGGTTCTTATGTGGGTTAGACATGGTGAACCAATAACCATTTGTTGTGTGCTCAGAACATCACACTTTGAGCTCCAAAGCATCTCACCATCCAAAGCATTATTCAGTCCAAAACATAAAGTATTCAATCCACAAACTCCAATCAACCTGCAATTCTTAGTCCAAAAATAGAAAACAAAGTGCAAAGCACTTGTTCTCATAACAAAATAAGCATATGACTAACATTGCACACAAACAAGGAATTAATTTCCTTGGGGAACCCAAGCCATTACTGACTTTGGTTTTCCTCTAGCATCAATATAATTAAACCTTTTCAAAATAGTTGGTGCACCATTGGATTGAAGTGGTCTCCAAACCCATGATGCAGATGCATTAATGCCATTGCCCATATTTCCCTTAGCAGTGTTTTTAAAACTATCAGTATTAACTGCTTGCCTAGCAGTATGAACTGCTGGGTTTGCAATTTCAACCTTAGGTTTCCAAATTTGATTCTTTACAACTGCTTGGTTGTTAAATGGCCTTCTAGCAGTTGATGGTGCAAATTTGAAAAATGTTTTTGCACTTTGAACTGCTTTTCTAGGGTAAAAAGTCTTATTTGGTCTGGCAGTATGAATTTCTGGTCTAGCAGTATGAACTACTCTTGGTCCAGACCTCAAAAGAACTGATCTAGGTATCATTCTAGCATTGGAAGGGTGAGTTGTGGGTCTTTCTGAGTTCACCCTATTATTTGAATACGTAGTTACCCTATTGTTGCAATAAGCAGCAAGATGGTCAAAGCTACCACATGAAAAAAAAGCTTTCCTATAACGGACAAAGTCATCACCTAGTTGGTGAGACTTGAGGTTATTCCAATTCCTTTGGTTACCTCTAGACTTGTATGTGGTTCTATACATTTCAGCATACCTAACTGTTTTCCTAGCAGTATTAACCTTTGACTTAGGCCTAACAGTTGTATTCTTGACCACCTTTGGAACTTTTGGTTCCTCTACCTTAACACTATCAGGTTTAATCTGATCCTGATCACTCTTATCATCATCAGAAGTCCAATCCTCTATGGTTGGAGCATCTGAGTCCCTAGCAGATGACATCTTGTCATCAGAGAGTGATTTATCACTTGCACTCTCAAAACTTGCACTTACTTCTACAGGTTTCTCAACTACTTCCTTTTCTTTTGGTTTTGGTCCATATTCCATCTTAGGTAGTTGAAATTCTTCCAGACCTGTATGTTCTAGGTCTATGCCTGGGGGTGTTGGAATTCCTCTATAAGGAGGTGGAACAGACTTATACCCTAGGCCTGACTTAGCTTTGTTGAGGATTTGACATTCAATTATCTTACTGACACTCTTAGATGCATATTCTAATGTGTCTACACTCATTTGAATGTTTTCTTTTGCCTGTTTCAACTTATCAAACTCAGATCTCACAAACTTAATTTCAGCATCTTTAAAAAATATGTCCTTTTTAAGTAAAGCTATGTCATCAGCAAACTTAGATTCCATACTCTTATAATGAACAATTTGCTCCTCTAAAACAGCTAAACCCCTTTTATGATTTGCCAAATTAAAAATAGTCTGGTTTAACTCTATTCTCTGGTCATTATAATGTTTTCTAAGAGTTTCTAATTCTTTTAAAGCATCACATGATTTAGAACACTTAGAAACTTGTACCTCAGAGTCTGAGAAAGCCATGAGAACCATCTCTGTAGGTGCTTCTGCTTCTTCCTCTACAATGTAGCTCCAGTCAAACCCTAAGCCATCAATGGCAACCATAGCCTTTGAGCTTGAGTCTGTAATCTCCACAACTCTTGATCCTGTTGACTTCCCTTCATAACCCTTATTCCTTGAGTCTTGCTGTCTTGGCTTCCTGCACTCCCTTGAAAAGTGACCCATCTTGTGGCAATTGTAGCACTCAATCTTTGACTTGTCATGCCCAACAACATCATTGCTATTTATGATTATCTTCTTTCCTGTTCTCTTCAAAAATCTCTTAGCCCTCATGCTAAGAAGAGAAAGTTGCCACTTGATGTCCATCTCTTCAATGTCATCATCATTGATCACTTGAAGGTCTTCATGAGTCAACATGGTTCCATTGTGCTGAGTAGTCAGAAAAGCACAATAAGTATTTTCATCCAGGAGTCCATTAGTACTGCTTGAAGTACTTGCAGTACCAATATTTGAACTAGCAGTACCAACTGCTCCAGCAACTTGCACTTCATCTTCTGGACTCGAGGTACTGGGAGTTGACAAAAAGGCCAAATTCCCAGAGCTTGAGCTTGAGCTTGTTCCAGCAGACTTCTTCACATCATGCTCCACTATTTTGAAGTTGTTATAAAGATCCATCAGACTCACGGTATCAATGTCTGGCTTGTTCTTCCAGACAACTACATGCATAGCCCATTCTGATGGTAGACTTCTTAGGAATTTTTAGTTGAGATCTTCCTGAGGTATCTCAATTCCTAGAACAGCAAGTTGACTCACTAGCTTTTGAAGCCTTTTAAACATATGATCTAGTGACTTATTGCTTGTTGCTGAGAAGTTTTCAAATTGTTGCTTGAGTAGTGTCTTCTGAGTTTTCTTGGTGGCCTCATTCCCACCATATCTGGCAACAATGGCTTCAAACAGAGTCTTGGCACACTTGAACTTGCTGAAGTTCAAGAGTTGATCATTAGGTATGGTCAATAGCAGCAAGCTTCTTGCCTTAAGATCATTCTTCATCTGGACCTTATCTTCTGCAGTCAATGGCTTTTTCTGCACTGTTGTTTCAGTCTTACCCTCAACTACAGTTGTAGTGGTTGTGGGCTTAAAAGAATTCCCCTCTTCTATGATTTCCCAGAGTACATAGTCCTGCACCTGGAAGAATTGCTCAATTCTTAATCTCCACATATCGAACTCATTAGGCTTGAGCATTGGTAACTTAGCAGCAACATTAGTTGTACTTGTCTCCATGTCCATCTTCCTTCTTGGAAAAGTTCTTCTTGGATCTTCTAATTCAAAGTATCAGAAACCTGGCTCTGATACCACTTGACCGGATCTAAACACACTCCTTGTGTTAGATAGATACTTTGAGTAATATTAACTAGCACGTGGAATTTACTAGCTAACACTTAGAAGATTATTTGTATTTGTATGTATGAATGAATGAATCAGTGTATGAACAAGAGACAATGTTTTTCTTCCAAAACGATTCAATATTATATTAATAATACGAGTGATCTCCTATCACTAGGGTTTACAACCTTGAATCTCTTTCAACTAATCGTTCTTCTATATCAACCTAGGATATCCTTTTATAGACCAAGGATTCCTGTACAAGTAAACTAATATTCGTATAACTCTAATACTATAAGATATACACAATATCTTTTTCATACCTATCCTATTACACGTTTACAAAATCATAAGCAGTACTAACCATATATACTAGCAGTACTAACTGACTTAGTACTGTTAGTGTATTCTTCATCAGTTGTAACTTTTCCTCTGGCAGTACTAACTGTTTATGTTTAATTCCCAACATCTTAGCTATGTTAACACTGGCCTGTACTACTGCTAAGCTAGATACAGTAGTGTCAGCCCTTACTAAACTGTCATAGACAGCCTCATCTGCGACATGGGATGAAGTAGGAGATCTGTGCTGAGGAACATCAGAATCCTCTCTGGTTGAACTCCTATATGGTGATGAAGTGGGTTGTGAGGCAGATTGAGATGAACTTGTGGGTGTGATATGAGACTCAACTGGGGTTGTTGATCCTTCACCCTCTACCTGAACAAGCATATTTTCAAACAATGCTACTTCAACCCCTGAATAACCCTTAGTAGCTCTCCTCATGTTATTAAAAAGTTTTGAAGTAAGAGAGGGAGTTGGGTAAACATTTTTATGATGCTGAAGCAAACTTTTGTGTTTATTCAAAAATGTTTGGATAAATCTTGGATACATCCAAAATTTAGCATTACTATCTACTTTTTTCACCATACCATCAAAAATTAACTTTGAAAAATTAAAAGTTCTTTTAGTAGCTAAGCAAACAATAGCAGTTGCAATGTTGCTACGGAATTGTTCCCAAGCTATTTTCTTTGAACTTAAACAATGTAAGATGGTATGTATGAGAAATCTCCATTGAGGGGAAAATTGTCCTTTTTGAAAAGTTGTCCTGTTTGGCACCATTACAATCTTATTAATGGTTTTAAAATTTACATGACCAAGTCTCCTATGCCAAAGCATTGATTTATCCAATGTGGCTTTTGCAACAAGACAAGTTAGATTCTCTTTAGGAACAATTTTCTTCATATCAACACTGTACATGTTGCCCTTTCTAGGAATTTTAAGTAATACATGACTTTCATCAGGTAACTTAAAATCAGGAGACAGGACAAGACATTCAGTCTCAGTAAAAAGAACTCTGTTCTTTTTGTCACACATCTGTGAGATACTAAAAAGATTAAACTTAAGTTCCTGCACAAAGTGCACATCTTCAAAATCAAGTTTACCAGTTTTGATTGTACCTTTACCAGTAATTTTACCACCTCTTGCTCCTCCCCCAAAGGCAACATATCCTCCATCAAAAGCTTTGAAATCTGAGAGGTAAGACATGTTCCCTGCCATGTACCTAGATCATCCACTATCTAAATATCCTTGATCTTCTTCATCATCTTGTGGATGTTCCTGCACATAAACTAAAGGAAATTAGTTTTTTTTGGGACCCAAGCTGTTAGGAATTAGTATATTTAGTTTTATTTCATTACTGCTGGTAGTGTAGTAGTGGTTCCTGCTGGCAGGTATGTAGTTCCTGCTGGTATGGTTCCTGCTGTTAGTAGCAGTTTGTTTCTGCTGGTAGTTATTATTTTGTTTCCGTATTATTAGTAGGTTAGGATATGCATGAGTTATATTAGGAAGTGATAGGGCATATCTTCTTGTAATGGGCAGTATTAGGGTTTCTGATAGTATAAAAGAAACATACGGCTGTGGGTGTTTGGGGGTACCTGGAAAACACTTTTTAGTGATCAATATAGATCCATAGAGGATCAGGAGTTATTAGTTATTCTTCTTTGACACTAATAGCAGCGAGCAGCAGAAAAATTAATTAAGTAGCAGCAACGTGAATGATATTGAGCTGCAGAATGATCAAAGCTAGCAGCAGAATCAGATAATGCTAGCGGTAGAAACAATACAGTGCAGTAGCAACATCAGACTTGTACATCACCAATCAGATCATAGTCCCACACAAATAAACCATTGACCAATCAATATTCAATTGACCGATCTTTTCAGTTAAAGCAGTAAGCGACAAACAAATAAACCCCATACGTCAATTTCCAATCAGCCTAATTAATTGCCACTTGCAACCAAGATGATCAATAACCACAGACTCACGTACAGTAATCGATAAAATCAATGAAAACCCTTTTATTCACACCGACCAATTTAATAGATTTATCAATTCATACGAGGTTTAATTGAATAAACCAGCCCCACATGAATCAATAACGCACCACCCAATTAATTAAACTAACGATTCACCAATCAGTACGAGAATCAAAAACTTGAATAATTTAACCAATTACCTCAGTCAAAAATAAACCTTATCAGATCTGCTTCATACTTTTCTTCTTTCACAGAGTCTCTAACCAGTCTCTGATACCACTTGTTGGATCGACCTCCTTGATAGATCTTTTGAGCCAGTTAAGATCAATAGAATGTTTATGTAATCACGAACAAACTAAGAGAAACTCTAACTATTGTTTACGCGGAATATAAACAACAGAATTAAAAGAAGAATAACTAATAACTCCTGATCCTCTATGGATCTATATTTATCACTAAAAAGTGTTTCCAGGTACCCCCAAACACCCACAGCCGTATGTTTCTTTTATACTATCAGAAACCCTAATACTGCCGATTACAAGAAGATATGCCCTATCACTTCCTAATATAACTCATGCATATCCTCACCTTCTAATAATACGGAAACAAAATAATAACTACCAGCAGAAACAAACTGCTACTAATAGCAGGAACCATACCAGCAGGAACTACATACCTGCCAGCAGGAACCACTACTACACTACCAGCAGTAATGAAATAAAACTAAATATACTAATTCCTAACACAAGCCATTACTGACTTGGATCTGCCTCATGCATCAATGTAGTTATATTTCTTCATGATAATTAATGAACTATTGGGTTTGGTAGGTCTCCACTCCCAACATGCTAAGGCCTTAACAGCATTGCCCCTTTGTGCCCTATCAGCATTTGCTGGCCTAGCAGTACAAACTACTGACCTTGCAGTACTAACTGCTGGCTTAGCAGTTCTAACTGTTTGGCACCATTTCTTGTTTTTAAATACTGTTTTCTCATAATAGGTCCTTTTATCAGTTTGTTGTGCTGATTTTGTAAAACATGTTCTTGGTTTAGCACTTGAAACTGTTTATTTGGGGTAAGCAGTACAAACAGACCTATTATTATTAAAATGTCTAAGGCCAGTTCTCATCAACACTGCTTTGGGAGCCATGTTTCTTTGAGCATTAGGGTGATTATATTTAGCAAAGCCATTTGTGTTCACCCTAGCCATTTACCACCCTTTCCCTTTTATGGTAGTTACAATTACCCTGAACATGATAAAAACGGCCACAAGTAAAACATGCTTTATTGTACATGACAAAATCACTTCCTATTTGTTTGGACTTCAAGTTATTCCAATTTCTCGGTTACCCCTAGGACTTTGTGACCTGTTTTGTGATCTATACATCTCTGCATATCTAACTTGCTTCCTAACTGGTTTTTCAATTTCTATTTTAGCCACATTAGGAACAACAGATTTCTTTTCTACCTTAACTTCAGACACATTCTCCTCAACCAATGAGGTGTCACTAGCACTCTCAAATGATTCCTTAATATCTTCAGACTTATGTACACTAGCACTCTCACTAGTCTTATGTCCATATTCAAACTTAGGCTCTTGAAATTCCTCTAAACCATTATGTGCCAAATCAATACCTGGGGGTGGATGTGCCCCTTTATAAGGTGGTGCAACAGACTTATAACCTAGACCTTTCTTAAAGTTATTAGTAAGCTGACACTCTACTATCTTTTCTAAGCTTTTAGTTGCCCCTGCATATCTCTCTATATTCATTTCAATGTTGTCTTTATCTAGCTTAATCTTTTCTAGTTCTCTTTTAAGCTCATTAATTTCTAAGTCTTTAAACATAACATCTCTTTTCAAAACAGCTATATCCTCAATGAATACAGTTTCATTCTTTTTGTAGAAAACAAGTTGTTCTTCTAAAACAGCTAAACATCTCTTATGATTTGCTAAATTAAAATTTGATTGGTTAAGCTCTACTATTAAGTCATCATACTGCTTTTTAAGTTTTTCATAGTCTTTTAAAGCTAAACAAAATTTTGAACATGCTTTAACTGTATGTACCTCAGATTCTGAGAAAGCCATCAGTGCCATCTCTGTAGATGTTTCATCCTCAACCATAAAGCTCTAATCAAATCTAAGTCCATCAATAGCCACCATTGCCTTGGAAGAGGTCTCTTCCTCATTCTTCCTGGTGCTTTCTTGATTTCTGGAACCTCTGCTATCTTGATTCATACCCTTGTTGTCCTGGTTCCTTGGCCTTCTGCATTCCCTAGCAAAGTGTCCCAACTTATGACAGTTGTAACACTCCACTTTTGACTTGTCATACCCAGCAACATCACCTCCACTGATAGTGATCTTCTTTCTTGTCTTCTGATAATACCTCTTGGCCCTCATGCTCAGCAAAGCCGATTACCACTTCAAAACCATCTCTTCCAGATCATCTTCATGAATTTTAACTAAGTCTTCATGATAAAGTTGAGACCCACTAGCTTGACTGGCCAAGAATGCATAGACAGTTTCATCACCTAAGCTAGCAGTACTAGTTTGTGAACTAGCAGTACTAACTTTAGGGTTAGCGATAGTAACTCCTGAAGCAGTATTGACCTCTTCTGGACTGCTATTGCTGGGAGATGACACAAATTCCATATTCCCAGAGCTAGAACTTGAGCTTCCAGTCTTCCTAACCTCCTGTTCAACAATCTTAAAATTGTTGTACAAATCATCAATACTCATTGTATCAAGATCTGGCTTGTTTCTCCAGACCACTACATGAGTGTTCCATTCAGCAGGCAAGCTTCTCAAGAACTTTAAATTAAGATCCTCCTGTGGAATCTCTACACCCAAGACAACTAGTTTGCTCACAATATTCTGAAGCCTGTTGAAGATAAAATCAAGAGACTCAGTGCTTGGAGCAATAAAATTTTCATAATTCTGTTTTAGAAGAGTCTTTTGTGTCTTCCTAGTTGCATCATTGCCTCCAAACCTTGTTGTCATTGCCTCAAAAAAGGTCTTAGGAGTCTTGTACTTGCTAAAGGTCAACAGTTGCTCATTGGGAATAGCCATTAGCAACATACTTCTTGCTTTTACATCATTCTTTTTCTGAAGCCTCTCATCTGCAGTAACAGGACCTAATACAGTTTGAATCTTTACACCATCTTCTGTTGTTTTTGTGACTTTAGGTGTAAAAGAGTTGCCATTTTCTATGATGTCCCATAGAGCATAATCCTGCACTTGAAAATACTGCTCAATTCTGAGCCTCCACATCTCATATTCATTCTGCTTGAGCAAGGGCAGTTTAGCAGTGGTTGTGGTTTGAGTTGTTTCAAGATCCATCTTCCTGTAAGTAAACTGTTCTTCTTTGTAAGTTTCTTCTAGAGCAAAGTTTCAGAACCTTTAGCTCTGATACCACTTGTGGATCCCAATACATGATCTCCTTGAGCTTTATTTAGAAACTTTGAGTATACCAAAGAGTATGCGGAATCTACTCTTTGATAGTTAAAAGAATGCACTTAACAATAAGCAATGAAACGATAAACTCTGTATGAACACAATATAACCAAAACGATTCAATATTATTAAGAAAATAATACGAGTGATCTGAATATCACTAGGGTTTACAACCTTGAATCTTATCAAAACATACGTTATCAAACATCTAACCTAGGACCTCCTTTTATAGGCACAAGGAGTCCTTTACAAGATAACTATCAATATACAATATATTCGTATCATTCTAAACTTATAAGATATATACAAAATATCTTCTATACATATCTTCACACATCTTCTAAACCTTGGTAGTATCAATCTTCCAACAGCAGTCTTCAGCAGTACAAAGTAAAACCTGGTACTACTAATGTTTACACTAGCAGTACTAACTATGTTAGTACTCTTAGTGTTATTCTTCAACAGTCTTATCTTTAGCTTGGCAGTACTAACTCTGAATGAAATAATTCCCAACACCTTGTGCTCCTTAACCACTTCCTTAACCAATTCCTCCTTATCACTATCATTTACTTCTCCCATCAAGCTTAAGTCGATCCACAAGCCCACTATCAAGTAGCATCTTATGCTTGTCACTATTTTTCAAAGTTTCAATAACCGGCCTTTTTTCATTTAGCAACAAGACCCTCTCATAAACATCCACTTCAAACGCCTCTCTAGTCAATTTTTCCTGTGTTTTTGCACGGTTCACGGTCAAAGAAGGTCCTTCCCCATCATAAGTCATTTTGTAAGTTTTTTGAGGTTTGTTTTTGTTTCTATGACCTTTTCCCATGTTGCACACATAGTTAGGGAAATCAGTGGGTGTCGAGATTATTGGTGGAAGTTCTTCAACCGAGAAATTAGCTAGCAAAGCATATAGCTCTTCATCATCCGAATCAAACACGGATGGTTCGGGCCAAAGGTTGATTATACCAAGTTGAAAGTTCACTATAGCTTTAGCAAGCCTCATAAATGGCCTACCAAGAATAACACTAGGTTCCACATCATCCTCTTCAGGGTTGACATAAAATTCTAAAACAAATATTTCCCCCACCAAGTTCACAAGCAGCTTCTTGTCTACTATCTTATCACCGTTCTCCAAAACCTTAAATTTCAAGTTCATTTGAATAACCTACTCTTGAGAAATCAGGTTCTTATCAAGGTCCAAATCAGTTACCCCATCATAAGCATTCACTCCTTCCACATAGCATGGTGTGATGTACCTGTCCCAAGTTCCATATTCCTTTTCCATTCTAAAGAAAGTGAAAGCTCTCACTTCCTCCTTCTTTCCACTATCAGTTGTATCCCAATTATCAGCTCCATTCCAGTTCCCTTGGCTTTCTACCAAATCCTTATCCGACAAGGCATTTCGCCATTTCCCTCAACGAGACATAATCGTCCAACACTTGATTTTGGATCTGATGTATCTCGCGACTACTAGTTTTAAATTAATAACACGAATTACCGAATAAAGCTAAGAACACACGGGCAAGTATGACCCTTTCGTATGTAGCTAGTTTTGTTTGGTAAGCCGAGGTCGTTCAATGGGATTTGGGTGTTTTCAGTTGTGAAGAATCTATGTAACAATAAGCAATTAAAAGGTGGTAGTTGGTTGTCACGACCAAAAATACCATATAAGCAACAAGTAACACTAAAAATGATGATTATGTGAATTCAATAAGATTAAAAACAATACTTGTTTGGAACTAGTGTCTATTTCAATGGAGTGAATGGAGTATCGGGTAGATATTAAGCAATAACAAACAAAATCTAAGTTCATACAATTCCAATTAATGGGTGAATATGAAATTGCATACATCATGGTTTAGACTAACATTTCCTTTTGGCCTTTTTAATGTTATTATAAACCGATTCATTATAAACCATTTGTTAGAAATATTAGTTTTACCAATTTGTTCATAAGAACCCTTTCGACCTAAACAAATCCATTTAACATGTTTATTCATAGTTGTCAATTATGAAATACCAAACATATATGCGCATTAACATTTGGAACAAATCATAACAAGAAGTTCTTTCGACCTTATAAACCCGGTTATGATTCATCAACAAGTTATTTAGACATGTTACTATTCAAACAAACTTATAAGCAAAACCATAATTCTATATTGCAAAATACCAAACACTCCATATCAATATTCACATGATTCCAAACAAGTATAAATAGAACTAACCACTCATGTCAATCAAAGACATAAACTCATAAATCATATCAATAACAAACATCTTGAAATATAAGAGTAACAAAGTTTACCCAAAGTATGGATTACAATAGGCAAAGGTGAAGGATTATAGCAACCTTCAAGCCTCCAATCAACTACAACTTCTAACCAAGCCGGAAAATCACACCCGAACACTTCGTCAAGCACTTGAGCACTACTTCTGGAAATGGCAGAGGTTTGTGGCCTTTTGGGGTTGATAATAGTTTGTGGAAATTCGTCCTTAAGGTTGGAGGCTAGAATATCACACCCAAAACCATGTCAAAATGGTCTTATTAATAGGTAGAAGTCACCCTTAGCCAACAAGTAAGTTACTTGGGCACAAAGTGTCATAAAAATGCTGGTTTAGGAGTTAATAGAGGAATATGATTGGACATGGGGCTTAATGACACTTAATTACACATTAAAACATAACTTGGATAAGACAGCTTCCTCCATCCGATCGGTTGCGGGGCACTACCGATCGGTTGGACCCTTTTGGCCAGACCAAAGTTGTAGATTTTTCTCTTAGCTTTCCGTGGCCGCTTGAATCAACTAAATCCGAGTTCGTATGCTCAAGTTATGGCCAAAATGGTGGAGGTGTGTCGGGAACAACAAGTCTTCCAATAATTCATCGTTTGAGCTTCTTTTCTTCATTTCTTTCCTCGTTTTCCCTCTTGTGCTTTATTCTTGAGTCTTTGGAGTGACAACTTCATGACTTTATCTTCTCGAATATACTCCAAGAGACTCTCATTTGTCGGGAATTCTTCGTACATGCATAAATCTTCGTTTATTGATCATTTCTTCGACTTTTTCTCCGTTTTCTTGTACTTGAGCTTTCATGAACCTAAAACATAAATTATACTCAATTAAATACCATAAGTTCATAAAAGTGACCAATATATATGCATAAAATCCACAATAACGCTCCTAAAAACATGTTAGATTTGAGCGTTATCAGGATCCATTTCTATCGTACAACAACATAACATCAGATTAAACATTAGTATGTTAGTACAAATAAAACTGAATGATATTTTTCACTTCAATAACATCAGTAAGAATTTAGAAATCAAAAGACGGATCAGTTTAGCATTATAAAGAAAATATCAGTCCTCTGTGGTGAACTAGGTGTAAAAGTCCAGCGTACTTGGAAATAAGTGCGTCGTACTTTTGCTTTTGACTTAGAAAATTTTTGAAATCGTTTAGAAAAGACCGGCGTACTTGGAAACAAGTGCGTAGTACTTTCCCTGTTTTCAGTTTAAGATTTTGGTGTTTCATACAGAACCAGTTTATAAATCATAGTAAACCAACTATTCAGATTTCCAATGATTTTTATCATTTTGAACAGTATAAACTTTGCATTACAAGTCACATAATTGACTAGATCATATTTCCATATTTTATCATATGTTTTGCAATTCCTTTTTCCCTTCAAGCATATAAGAAACATACTTAAGCAGATACTCCACATATGCACAAAGCATAAACACTTCAGGCTAAACAAAAATCTAATTAACCAAGCAAGCAAATAATTTTGTATTTTTGGTGAAACATAATATATGAACAAATGCATAGATTCTAATAGCAATAGCACATAAAAAGCAATTCTCATGTTCTCAGCATTGAATTTAAGCATTGAAAGATTTTTGTGTTTGTTTATGGTTGACTCAGAAAACATTGTTTGAATTTTTCCAGAAAGTACGCCGGTCTTGGTTACAAAACCGGCGTAGTTTAAATTTTTCAAGAAAATACGGCGCACAGCAACTTAAGTGCGGCGTACTCTCAGTAACAGAAAGCAAATTTTTGTTCAGTTTGCCAGAAAATTGTACGAAATTAACTATAAAATGATCACAGAATACTTATCCAACTTAAATTAATCAATTTCAATCCCCGGCAGCGGCGCCAAAAATTTTGATGTGTTAAGAAAGCTTTAAATATATAAGACTAGTTTTATCTGATTATTTTGACTAACACATGGGTAAAGTATAACCCTCGATGTAATCTAGTAAACAGGTAAGACCAGGTCGTCCCAAGGGATTGGTGAAAACTCAGTTAGCAAGTGCTCACAGAAAAGTCCAAAGATTTTCACTTATTAATAGACTTAGTAAAATGGTTAATTTAGATTTGTAACAAGATTGTTTAAAGAATGTTTGTTTAGGCTGAGAAACATGAAAGTAAACACATATAAGGACAGGATTGCACTCACAAACAAGGTATATAAGTATGAAATGACCGGTGATCACTCAAACATATAACTATCCAATATATCAAGAAGTCCTTTCGGCCTATAATTCTCAACATACCAAATGCAATAAGATAGGTTTGTGGTTGATGTATAAACAGGAAACTTTCCTAATCAAGTTCGTTAGACATGAGATTAGGCCTTAAACAAGATTATGCTAAGGTCGATAAAGGTTTTATTAGCCAATTTCTACAAGGCTAACACCGAGTTGCCATAGACAAACGACTCGAAATCAATCAAAGCAATAGAGCCTTTCGACCCAATTCTATCACAGAGATAAATCAAACAATTAACAATGGTCTTAACATAACAATATCAAGTGTACGATTCATAACATTAATAGCAAGTATCCAAACAACGTATCAACAATCATCTTCCAAATCGCCCAAACAAACATAATACGACTACCCCATATTTGCAATAACAAAACTTATAACAAACAAGAGAAATTCAATAAACTTCATAATATAAAAGTTATAGAGATTTGTACCAAACAATTACAAGCGAATGATTGAAAATAGTTTTCACAAACGAAAACTCCAACTGGTATCCTAGCTTCCTAGCCTCTGTCACAGCACTAAGGCACTTGGTATACTCCTGCAACTTGTGGCTCAGATAAAGTGAACTTGGTGTGAGTTCACCACTATCTCCTTTGATAATAACTTTGGTATATGTATGTGTAGCTGGCTTGTATCTCTGGCATTGGGTCCTTTATATAGTGTCAAGGGACGTTATATTTATCCTATATAACGATAGTAGAGGCAAATGATCGGCCTTACCATGAATGCAATCATCATTAAGTATTTGTCTTGTAACTGACAGATAAGTGCGCCGCACTTCATAGGAAGTACGCCGTACTTCGCTTCAAATCATATATCTTTACCCGCCAAGCAAGTACGCCGCACACGGTCATAAAACCGGCGTACTTGGGTCTTTTCTTTTTACTTTGCACTTCAAGTCCTTTCTCTTTAACGACCGTTAACGGTTACAACGGTTTTTAGCTATATTTCCAATTACTTTGATTCATCATTCCTGCAACAGATTAGTACCAAACTCTATACAAATAACATAATAATCTATATAATAAAGTAGATAAATAGTATATAATAAATGTGTATATTTAGAGCGTTATCAGGTATTTATTGCGTGAATAAACTATGAACGGGCGAATGGTCAGGTCCGTTTTAGAAGAAACATACTACTTTCACCGGCTCTGTGGTTGTCGGTGCCAGTTTGTTTGAGATTCTAAATGTTACCAAGAGAAATCAAAGAATATTATTCGACTAACTAATTAATGACATAGTAATTGGTTTTTGTGTTTCTATTTGAGGTTTTTAAGTTGTTAATCTTAAAAAATTGAAAGCAATAATTGGTATGTTTCTTATTGATATTCTTGTTATATTGATATGTTTATGATTTGAAGTTGTTGTAATTATCGTAGCTTATTTTTTATGGTTTAACTTTAAACAATAGTAGCTTGTTTGGTTTATCCATTTATAGCATGTAGTATATTAATTATATTTGTGTGTGAGGGAGTATTTTAAAAATATCATTACTTATATGCGTTGTTAATTGATGTATTTTTTCATTAAATAGTTGTAAATATAACTTTAAAACTTTTAATGCTTAAAACCTTTTTTTTTTTTTTTTTTTTTTCTTTCGATTAAAAGAAAAGGAGAAGGTAAAAATACATTATAGGTGGTTTAGATTATTCAAGCGGATGTGTGAAGTTCGATCGTCAAGATAGTACATTATATTATTACTAGAAGGACGTGGCCCAAATACGCCACTTGAACTAATAAGTGGTATGTAACAATTTATGTAAACATGCTCATTCAAAGACCCGGTCCAACCAAGCCACTAAGTACTAACATAACTACGACAATGACAGATACGATTACACATACCAATTTAATTAGGTTCGCAATAACTCTTCTATAGATATACCTATCAACTGTAAATGAAGATTTATTATTAGGGGCAATTATAGTCGCTCAAAATGGTGGGCTTTTAAGGACTCACTTTAGTAAGTTTCTTTAACTAGTCCGAGCGACTTGCGACTTTTTAAATTTTAATATGAAGGTGACATGTGGCATCCCAAAAAGTCGCGCCCAATTATTAAATTGGTACTTTTGTCATAGCCCACTATGTGTACTTTCTAAGCGATTTTTTTACAGCGACTTTTCATACCTTAAGCGACCTTCTATTTTGTCTTTTTCCAACAAAAAAATCAAACTTCAAAAAATATTATTTTATTCTTTTTGTCCCTTCCCAATGTTGAGCAACCTAAGCGACTTACGGCTTGGTACTTTGAGCGACTTTTTTTACTTTTCACATTTTTGTATTTGCGTCAGTACTTTTTAAAAAAGTATTAATTTTTAAATACTTTTTAAAATACTTTATAAACACTTTTTTATTTCAAATTCTTGAGCGATATAATAAAATATTTAAGCGACTATATTTTTTTTAAGCGATTTTTTTTAGTTTACCCATTTGAGCGCCCTATGTGTTTCACAATTTTTATCACAATAACACACACAAAAATCGCTATACCCTCACAAACCTGAAAAGAACCCTAATAATGTTTCGTATTCGGGTATGTATACTCTTATTGTCACTATTCTACTACAAATTTTGTAAATTATATTTGTATTTGTACATTAAATATAATAAATAGCGTTTTTGTGTGACGTTATTAAATATTAATGTTTTGTTTTATATTCTATTCATGTTTGTTTAGCGTGAAAGCGTTTCATATGATATTCATGTTTATTAGCATGTTTATTAGCATAGTTTAGTTTGTAACCATATCGTGTTTCTATAAGTTCGATAAGATTACTCAAACTTTGACTCTTTAAGATAGATTGATTTTTGGTTAGAATTATGATGCTAAATAGATTATTCAGTCTATGTGTACAATAGAGAGACTGAAATGTACGTGTGAATTGTAAGTGATAAATAAAGTTACATGTAGTAGTTATTAGAAAATTGTGCTATGCTCTCAATGTATTATTAAACTCTACAAGATATTGATTGTCAAGTATCTTCATCTTTGTGGTAATAGCAGCCCTTCTGTATACTTTTGTGTTTGATTAGCTTTTGTTTTTGTTTTTGTAGGAGGCTTCATTAGAAGTTTGAGTAATCTTATGTTAAAACCAGAACTTAAAACTTGCACACAAGATGTTCGATGAAATGCCTCAAAGAGATACTGTTACTTGGAACTCGCTTATAGCGGGTTATGTGAACAATGGGGATTTTGGGTGTGCATGGGGGGTGCTAATACGTATGAAGCGTAATGGGTTTTGTTTTGATGAGTATACTTTTGGGAGTGTGTTGTTGTTAAGACGGGGTATGGGGGGAGTGTGTACTCGGGTAGTGCTCTTTTGGATATGTATGCGAAATGTGGGAGAGTGGTGGATGCGTGTAAGGTTTTTGATGGGTTGGGTGAACGGAACACTGTGTCGTGGAATGCACTTATTTCAGGGTATGTGGAAAGTGGTGACCGTGTGAATTCGTGTTGGTTGTTTAAATGTATGCATAGGGAAGGTGTGAGGATTGATGATGGCACGTTTTCTCCTCTTTTGACGCTGTTTGATAGTCCGGAGTTGTATAAACCGACAATGCAAGTGCATTGTATGATTATAAAACATGGCATGTTATGTGATAGCTCTGTAGTTAATGCGACGATTAGTGCTTACTCTGATTGTGGGTCAATTGAAGATGCCAAGGGGGTGTTTGATGGTGCAGTTAACGAGCGGGACATTGTCTCTTGGAATGCAATGTTAGCTGCTAGTTTGGAACATGATAAACGGGCCCTTGCATTTAACCTTTTCTCCGAGATGCAAATATTGGGATTTGAACCAGACATTTATACTTACAGTAGCATGATTAGTTCTTTCTTTGAAGAAGACGTTTGGAATCAAGGAAAGTCTTTACATGCATTGGTAATCAAAAGGGGCGTTGCACATTTGACGCCAATCTCTAATTCATTGATGGCTATGTATAGTGGATCTAATGGCATCTATATGGATTATGCAACAAGAATATTCGAAAACATAGAGGTCAAAGATCAAGTGTCATGGAACTCGATGTTGACGGGACTCTCACAACATGGCTTTAGTGAGAATGCCTTGAAACTTTTTCAGATAATGCAATCTGGGAGCATTGGGATGGATTATTACGCCTTTTCTGCAGTCCTTAGATCTTGTGCTGATCTTGCAACACTACAGTTGGGTCAGCAAATTCATGGTTTGGCACGCAGATCAGGTTTTGAGTCTAATGAGTTTGTAACCAGCTCTTTAGTAGTTATGTATTCAAAGTGCGGGATCATCGAGGATGCAAGAAGTTGCTTTGAGACATCCTACAAGCAAAATGCAGTTAATTGGCACTCAATCATGTTTGCATATGCGCAGAATGGTCAAGGTCACATTGCACTGGATCTTTTCTCTCAAATGAGGAAAAGAAGGGTGAAACTGGATCATATAACTTTTGTTGCAGTTCTAACTGCATGCAGCCACATCGGTTTGGTTGAAGAAGGATATAGCTTCTTAAAACATATGGAATCTGATTATGGAATTTCACCGCGGATGGAACATTATGCGTGTGTGATCGACTTACTTGGACGGGCTGGACGTCTCAAAGAGGCAAAAATTCTGGTCAAATCAATGCCATTTCATCCAAATGCAATGGTTGGAAAACTTTATCGGGGGCTTGTAGATTATGTGGTGATGTTGCATATGCAATGGAAGTGGCTAGATTTTTATTGGAATCAGAGCCTTATGAGCATTGTACTTATGTACTTTTATGTGATTTGTATGGACATCTTAGGCGGTGGGATGAAGTTGCTGTTTTAAAGAAAGCCATGAAAGAGAAGGGGGTTAAGAAAGTGCCGGGTTGGAGTTGGATAGAGGTTCAGAACCATCTGCACGCCTTCGGTGTTGATAGTCATTCGCATAGCCAGGACCAGGAGATACATCCATATGCTAAGAAAGTTAATGGACGATATTGGGATTTTGGAAATTTCTTATGATGTTGAAAATTTTATGGATGAGTGGAATGATGGTTCATTTCCTATGGAAGGCTAGAGTCTTCATCATTGTAAGAGTCTTCAAGATCTTAATCAGGTACCAGATACATTCCACATATCCACTCGTGTCTCATAATCTTTTACTTTCTTTTCATAGTTTGAATCAAATGAACAACTACTACAGTGAAGGAAAATACAAGTTTTTTTTTTTTTTTTTTTTTTTTTTTTTTTTTTTGCTTGCCACAAGTGGATATTTATGCTATAGTTCTGATTGTTTATCAGACACTGAAACTCTGATAGTTATCATTTCTTACCATAGACTGGAGAAAATCAAACAATGGAGTGTTATGGCATGTACAAAGATTGGTCTGCATCTAGCGGTGTCATTTATTCACCAATCAATGTAAGATGACACAAAACGTCATTCAGGAGATTAAATCAAGGTATGCCTCAATTTCTTTATAATTGTGAATCTTGAAGTCTTATGTATAGATATTGGATTAAAAGTTGAGTCATTAATTTACTTGGAGTTGACATCGAGACCCAATGTTTAAATGCTGAAATCATTTTGAACATAGCTATCAGGTGATAGTTGAGATGATTTATGTTGGGTATATAATATGCATAAAACTTGATGGTGGATGCACTTAGTGGCAACTGAGGGATTGGAATTGCCTACTGATGAACTCAAATAAGTACATTTTATTACTATCATTTATCCTAATAATTTGACTTGTTTTATTATATTATGTATGAGGATTAATACTTAATCGTTTACTTTTGTAATTCTCAGTTGAAAACAAGCATTTGGTGAAACTTAGCGATTATGGACTAAAAACGGAGTAAAATGATCAAGATTGGAATTGGTTGTTGGAATGAAGAGAATGAAGACCACTGCCTGACTTTGAAGAATGCGCCGCATGGATTTATACCATGCGCCGCATATGAAACTTTGGTCAACGAAGAATAACCAACTTGTTCTGCTCTAGATGCGCCGCATCTCACTCGTTACATGCGCCGCATCACTATCAATATTTCACCAGATACGATCCAAGATACAAGAGGACATGCGCCGCATCCAAATATGAAGATACGCCGCATCTTCTGGTGGTGTACGAATATTCCTGAATATTATAATCTTGGACCCCACGCGAAGTTAAGTACATGCGCCGCATCTACTTACTAGATGCGCCGCATCTTACCCTCAGACAGAAACTATAAATACCCCAAAGACCAGACGAATTAAGAGTTCGGAAGTTTTTACAGAAGACCGAAGACCAGAAACCAAGGACGAATTCAGTCAAGGCAGCAGCACAAGACACACCCAAATCAAAGATACAAGAGGTGTAAGAAGGTGCTGCATGTGTTTAATTCATTAAGTAGTTTTGTTTTATTGTGTTAGTAAACTTTAATTTATCAAGATTGGTGGCTTGTGTAATGTGACAACGGAAAGATTGCACTCCCTTAAAACTGCTTTCTCATTAATTAAAGTTTATATGTTGATGTCATTGGTGACTTTTATTAGTGCATTGATAACCTCTGTGTCTAGCTGAGCGTTGATCGGGTCGCCATGCCTCTGCCCTCGCCTGTTTATTAGATCGCCTATGCATTCTATGGTCTGTAGAAAAGTAGGAGAAGATAAACGGGATAGTCATAAGTAATCATTAAGGGTTTACTCGCCGATAAGATTAGAACCAACGAGAAAGGACTTAATCTCGGTGCGTTGCATCGAACTATACACTTCATATAACACTAGCAATAAAACAAGTGACAAACTACTTATCATAAGGACAGCCCTCTTATTGTCTCGAGTATTTATCTGTGTACGTGTGTGCTACTTGCTGATTCGTGCCTATTGGTTTAGTTTATTATCTAATTGCAACCAAATCGTGCCAGTCTCTCAGGCTGAACCCCCTTGCGTTAGAATAGGTTGTATAGCTAACTTAATATATTAAAATACTGATTAGAATAACTAGATAATACGTTCCACTCTTAGTGATCGACACTCTACTTACCATTATATTCATACTGACCGGGTACACTGCTCGTTAAGTGTGTGTGTTATTGATAAGTCGGCTAAATATAAATTTAAAACTTGAGTAGGCATTAAAACTGCTAAACCGCAACGACACGCATACGCACCAAGTTTTTGGCGCCGTTGCCGGGGAGTGAATTGTTATTATCTGTTAATTTGATTAGTATTTTAATTAGGTTTTAATTTTTTTTATCTAACCGCTAATTTTGTTGTGTATTAGTTTAATTTGCATTCATTGTACTATTTTGCATATTTTCTGTTTTTGTGTGTTATTTGTTTGCTTTTGTTTGTGTTTATTTTCGTGTGTTTTTTATTTGTTTTTATTTTTCGTATTTTTTGTTTTCTGCTATCGTTGTACTAAGCTAAATTGAACGATACGGCGCATCTGATTTCTCAGATACGGCGTATTGCGTTCAATTTTTTTATAAAATACAACGCGTTTAATTAATTCGATACGACGCATCTTTTCCCCAAGATACGGCGTATCTGTTTTTAATAAGAAATTTTTCTAAGCGATAAAGCGATACGACGCATCTTTTCCCCAAGATACGGCGTATCTGTTTTTGATAAAAAAAAAATTTTTCTAAACTTTAACGCCATACGACGCATCTGCTTTAGCAGATACGGCGTATCTATTATTTTAATTAAAAACAGTTTTCGATTAATTAAACAGATACGGCGCATCGATCTCTATCGATACGGCGTATCTTCTGAATCAAAAATCTCGTATTTTGGAACGTAACTGATGCGTGGTTTTGTAACCTTACAACAGGTTTTACCTCTCGAGGGATCTCAAGAGGCTTACAACCCCACCAGGCAGTGTACCTGACCGATGTAGTATAGTGTAGTGGTAAGTACGGGGGATTGATCGTTCTCCACAGGGAATAGTGTTCGTTAGGTATGAAAGACTACTCTAATAGGTCTAAGGGTTGAGGAAGATTCTTTTTATATTTTTATAATTTTTTATGAAAGCAAGCAAAATCTCGGGTATGAAAGAGTGGGCGGAATTAGTTGCTAGTCAACTAACCCAAAATTACTACGGATGCAAATAAAATAAAATAACAAAAATAAAAATGTGGTGAGAAACTTATGTGTAGAGAAATGTGTTTACTTAGATTTCCTTACTCCCTAACTATCTTTTACCGGTTAATTAGTGTGTATTAGTCGCGTGGATGACGGGTGTATTCCTTAATACCATTCGTGGGGTGGCGTACTTACTTCCCCAACTCTACAAGCTCCTACTTCACTCCTATGTCGAGCCGGCTAGGAAGCTCCTAACATGGGATCACTAGAATTCGCTTGTGCATTAAATACAACCATAAAAACCTTTAGTACGCATTTGGTTCATGTTTCTTAAGACGTTCAAGCAAGTTACCGAATAGGAAGTTAGCCAGTTTTCTTAAGCCTAACATAGATAAACAATCATCCAATACAACTAATAACACACTAATAACCAATAATCAATAGCTAGGTTTCATTAGATCTAAGCAAACACAAGATAAATCTAGCCTAACATGTTAAACAAAAGACAAGAACAAGATAAAATCAAACAACACATAGACATATTGAATGATTAATTGATAACTTATCTTTCAATGTAACATGGAAGATCTCAAGGAAAAAAGCCTTGAAAAAGATGCTAAAATCGTCTTAGGGTTTTCTCCCAAAATTCCACACACTAAGCTCCACTTCATGACAAAAAATTAGAAAACTATATATAGATTTTTGGATCTGACGGCGTCACCTTATGGGGTGTGACGCCGTCACCTCGCCGCTTCTAGGGTTCCCGGATGACCTTCTTGACGCCGTCCCTCTTTAGCTCTTCAAAAATCCATTCTGGCTTATCAAGGCTTGACGCCGTCGAACCTTGAACGTGACGCCGTCCCCTTTTGATTTAAGCCGTGACGCCCTTGATCAGGTTAAAGCGTGACGCCGTCAGAATTCACATGCTATTTTCACTGGCTTATCATGAGTAAATTTTACGTCCAACTTTTCTTGCCAAGGCATGACGCCGTCCAGGGTAAATTGTGACGCCGTCAAAGGTAACTTTTAGCCGATTTTTGAGACTTTGCCGTTTTCTTCACTTTTATGCTCCAAAAACGTCCAAAATGCCTCCTTTTCCAGATTTCTCCTCAAAAGTACCTAAAATGACAAAAGGAATGATTTAGGGCAATATTTGATCAAATAAATACGATTTAAGGCTTAAATGACCCCTTAAAAGCGGTACACTTTTCGCTTCATCAGTAACGAAAATACGGCGCATTAACTTTTGTTAATACGACGCATTTAATTTTAAATAAATATCGATTTTTGATAATTAAAATTGATACGACGCATTCAAATTTCTAAGCGGCGTATCTATTTTCTGAATAAAGTCTGATTTAATTTTAACGATAATAAGATACGGCGTATCCAACTTTCTGGATACGGCGCATCGTCCGCAGATATCAGCCATTTTTATTCTTTATATTCGTTTCTAAATTCATTAATTTATCTTCTAGCGAACAGATGCTACTGACGATTTTACCTATGATAACAGGTTTTGCTATGGAAGATATGTCAATGAACGGATATCTTACTAAAGGAACAAAACAACATGATTAATGGATTGGCAATTGAGTGCACCAATTGTCAACGGTGCTTAACAAAGTTCTTTTGGTAAAACACGATTTGAAAGGGATTACAACTAGAGGCGGAAAGTCAACCTTTCAAATGTGATCGGTATTAAGGAGCTGAACGTGAGTCTAACTTGAAGACTCTGGAATAAAGACAAGTGCTTACCGGGAGACAACCCGAATCTATCTTTTAATTTTCTGTTTGTGTCGAGTCAGTCAGGCCGCCGAGGATACGGCGCATCTCAATCCTGAGATGCGACGCATCTCCTGCAATGGTCATATCTTATTTTATTTTTATGCATTTTTTTTTTTTATTTTCGACTTTAAAACTTTTTATCAGTTTATTTTAAATGCAGCGCATCCCTGGTTAAGGATGCGGCGCATCTTTTATTCTGATCCGTAATTATTCCAGGCTCGATACGGCGTATCTTCTTCTATAAGATACGGCGCATCGACTGACCTGATGATTTTCATTTTTATTTTTATGATTTATTTTTCCTAACTACTAATGTATTATGCAAGTTGAACCTTTCTTACCTTAGGTGTGTTTTGAAGCCTTGGTGGTATTATAGATTCCTGCATTTCCTGTGAATACATTGTTTATGAAGCTTAAACGTTCTAATCCACAAGAAAGATGATTTTTGCTCTAATACTAATGGAGGATCATACCGAGCAAATCTCAGGGGAGTTTTTCTGTTCTAATTCTTTTATTTTCCAGTTTTTAACCTTTTATACGAACAACGAGGACGTTGTTTAACTTAAGTGGGGGGATTGGAGAATTAGAACACTTAACATTTACTTGTCCTAAACTTTTCAAAATATGCTTAAAATGTGCTTAATATATAAAAATTTAAAATTTTTAGCATGTTTTTGTTTAAGATCTAAGTTGCATAGCTGCACACATGACGTCATTTCAAAAATTGTGATTTTTCAAAATTCACAAATCTATGAGTGTGCCGGTGACTTGTAAACTTTAGAACTTGGCTTGTATACTATTCGAGACCACCATAATAAGTATTATTTTATATAATTGGAATGACTTGTCTAAATTGGTAAATTTCTAGGATTACACCCAAAAAGCCTTATATGTTATGTGTTATTAGCTAACTACACTGGTTAGTTAACCCCCGTATAAACCCTTTTGTTACTCTCATTTTTAGAGTAAGATACCCCTAGAAAAACACTTAGAGCCATTCTTTTCTTTTCTTACACCTATGTTTAAAATGTTTCGTTACACCCTTACACCTTAGCCTACCCTGTAGATTAGAATCCGTGGTTGGTTAATTGCTATAGGCAAAGTGTGTTTCCTTACATTACCTGTGTTCGCGTGCGTAATTCATTATCTATGGTTAGGTCGGGAAATTGCACAATGCAATTGGAGTGAAAGTAAATATTGTATATCTTTGAGTTTATTTTTCATGTGTTTACTACTTTCACTATTACCGTTATTTCTGAAGTTATGAAAAGTATGGAAAAATTATCCAGAATTATTGTTTTAGTGATGTGGTGAAATTTTACACATCTATGTTTATGTTTCTTAAAAAAAAAAAAAAAAAAAAAAAAAAAAAAAAAAAAAAAAAAAATTCAAAAAAATGAGAAAAGAAAAAGAAAAAAAGAAGAGTTGGATGTTTGATTAAACCAACGATGTAAAGTTATGTAATTGGTCGATATCACCACTAGTTGTTATATATTTATGGATTGAAATGGGAGTTGGCAGTTATGGGAACGTCAACTAAGGTTTATTCTTTGATTAAGATCTTGTTGAGTATAATTCGTGTCTACCTAAAGCATGTGTTTCAAGTGTTAAAGCGTGAGTTATTCAATGATATGAGTCTTATTCATGGGATGGTTGGGATAGTGATTAACCACACTTAGGATTTTAATTTATTTGTTTTGTTTATTTTTTATTTTTACACCAATTTATATCTCAAATATTATCCATACCCTTTACTATTCTTTATCCAACCAAACCTTTGATTTATTGAGATTAGGGATTTGAGCAATCTTAAGTATCGTAGTCGTGGATTCGGCTATGTATTTATGATTTTGTCGCCCTTTTTGATATATTATTATTGGTGAAGTTTGGACCTATCTTTAGCCTATTCGAGTTAAGGATTTGAGCAATTGCAAGTATCGTGTTCGTGGATTCGATCATGTATTTGTGATTTTGTCGCCTTTTCTGGAATTTGAGATCGATAGTGATTAAGAATAATTAACCCTTAAGCCTAAAAACCCTTTTTACCGCTTTAGACTTGTTATTCCTTGGCTTTAGTAGTGGAGATGTGTATACTTGCCAAGCTTATGATAGAATATTCGTCGCGACTGGACAGTTAAACGATTAGATTTGCTTTTATCGAATTATTTTATTTTACTTCTAATTCGTTAAGTGTTTAGTTGTGTGATTATGACAAAAGAAGAATACATGCTTAAATATAAAAATAAATCCTAATATCTTTTAGGATACATTTTCATAAGATTAATTCTAAGGTTTACTTGGGGACAAGTAAAGTTCAAGTGGGGGGATATTTGATGAACTCAAATAAGTACATTTTATTACTATCATTTATCCTAATAATTTGACTTGTTTTATTATATTATGTATGAGGATTGATACTTAATCGTTTACTTTTGTAATTCTCAGTTGAAAACAAGCATTTGGTGAAACTTAGCGATTATGGACAAAAAACGGAGTAAAATGATCAAGATTGGAATTGGTTGTTGGAATGAAGAGAATGAAGACCACTGCCTGACTTTGAAGAATGCGCCGCATGGATTTATACCATGCGCTGCATATGAAACTTTGGTCAACGAAGAATAACCAACTTGTTCTGCTCCAGATGCGCCGCATCTCACTCGTTACATGCGCCGCATCACTATCAATATTTCACCAGATACGATCCAAGATACAAGAGGACATGCACCGCATCCAAATATGAAGATACGCCGCATCTTCTGGCGGTGTACGAATATTCCTGAATATTATAATCTTGGACCCCACGCGAAGTTAAGTACATGCGCCGCATCTACTTACTAGATGCGCCGCATCTTACCCTCAGACAGAAACTATAAATACCTCAAAGACCAGACGAATTAAGAGTTCGGAAGTTTTTACAGAAGACCGAAGACCAGAAACCAAGGACGAATTCAGTCAAGGCAGCAGCACAAGACACACCCAAATCAAAGATACAAGAGGTGTAAGAAGGTGCTGCATGTGTTTAATTCATTAAGTAGTTTTGTTTTATTGTGTTAGTAAACTTTAATTCATCAAGATTGGTGGCTTGTGTAATGTGACAACGGAAAGATTGCACTCCCTTAAAACTGCTTTCTCATTAATTTAAGTTTATATGTTGATGTCATTGGTGACTTTTATTAGTGCATTGATAACCTCTGTGTCTAGCTGAGCGTTGATCGGGTCGCCATGCCTCTGCCCTCGCCTGTTTATTAGATCGCCTATGCATTCTATGGTCTGTAGAAAAGTAGGAGAAAGATAAACGGGATAGTCATAAGTAATCATTAAGGGTTTACTCGCCGATAAGATTAGAACCAACGAGAAAGGACTTAATCTCGGTGCGTTGCATCGAACTATACACTTCATATAACACTAGCAATAAAACACGTGACAAACTACTTATCATAAGGATAGCCCTCTTATTGTCTCGAGTATTTATCTGTGTACGTGTGTGCTACTTGCTGATTCGTGCCTATTGGTTTAGTTTATTATCTAATTGCAACCAAATCGTGCCAGTCTCTCAGGCTGAACCCCCTTGCGTTAGAATAGGTTGTATAGCTAACTTAATATATTAAAATACTGATTAGAATAACTAGATAATACGTTCCACTCTTAGTGATCGACACTCTACTTACCATTATATTCATACTGACCGGGTACACTGCTCGTTAAGTGTGTGTGTTATTGATAAGTCGGCTAAATATAAATTTAAAACTTGAGTAGGCATTAAAACTGCTAAACCGCAACGACACGCATACGCACCACCTACCAGCAGTGGTCCAATATATGCACAATTTAAGCCTTCTAATTGCATGCTTATATCACAGCACTACAGTTTGAAATGTTCTGGCATTATACACAATTTGGGTTTTTCTGATATTTATTGAGGTTACTCAAAATAGATTAAAAGTACCAACTTGCAACATGCATTAGTGATGTTCACATAGGCTCACAACCTTATATTTTAGAAAATTTGTTTCTTGTTTTCGTTGAGTGCAAATGCAGTTGACACTGACTACAACCTAAACCGCACTTCCACTATGGAACGACAATAGTTGAGAAAAAAATCTGTGGCCTGTGGGTTTCGTAAGGGGTGGGCGAACCTGCGAGCGCGTCTACAGGCAAAAAGATAGACTCTGTTGCGGGTAGCTGGCCAGTCAAGGGTATGGGATATTCGACGCGGGTAATCCCGCAACCTGAACCCATGATACCCAATAGATATACCAGTGGGTATACCAACATAAAAACCAGCCATATGCCCATACATATATACCCGTCCTTATTGTTATATACATCGTAATTCACAAGTGTATTTCTAAGAAAATGTGTCTATTGATTTTCAAGTCCAAAAGTGGACATTTAGTCCTAAATCACCATCTAAAATTTCATCTCGAAGTGTTTATACATGATCAATTATGTATTATATTTATTAATTTAGTACTAACTGTTAGATTCCTAATGTCTAATCACTTAAACTGTTCAATTTCTGTAGTCCTGGTATGTGCTTAAACACATACCATTTCTAGACCAAAACCGGACCAAAATAACCAAAAACCCGACCAAAATGCCAAAAGATATTGTGTTTTTGTGTTTTTGTATGTGCAGGGATGGATATCGTGAAAATTGACAAAAGACACAAGAAATCCGGGAAAACGAGCACGAGATACGGAATAGGCTCAGAACCGGAACCGAGAACAAGGAAAATGGTCAAAAAGTCAATCGAGATTCTCCCACTATCAAAGATTGTCAACTCCAACCCTTAGATTATCTTTTAAAAAAATGGCAAGATCAGTCCTTGAAGAATCCAGAAATTACATAAATAGTCCCTAAGATTAAAACCTTAAACTCTTTTAAAAACCTTACACCCGGATCCTACACAAATTAAACTAACCCACACCTTAAACACAAGCCCAATCCACATCATAAAACCCATCCCACCTTATCATACTATCCGGCCCATCCTTACTAAAACCACAACCCGATCCATCAAAACCGGGTCAAACCTTATCTTCGGTCAAAGATAAAAAAAAGAAATAAACTAAACACTCACCTTATCTCTCACACTCTTATCCCCGCTCCCCAATTTCACCCTTTCCCCATTTTCACTATTCCCCAAACCCTAGAAGATTACCGTACGCGTTTTTACGGCAATTAAGGGCTTATTAGTCAAATCAAAGGGCTTCTAGAATGTCAGGAGGTGTCAGAAGCAAACAAGCACACACGGGGACAGATGGCGGCTTGCTATTGGTTCGAACACCTCACATCTGTGATCGTACGGTTAGAATTGGAGGATTGAAGAGCAAGGTGATCGAAGGGTGATGAAGGCTGAAGATAGCACGAGGATCGCCAGCGTGGCAAGACCCAGAAGGTTCGGTTTAGGCCTATAAATAGAGGAGGGTTATTCCCCATTTTCGGATGTAATTTTTTTTAGCAACGTTATGCTGTCAAAGTGTTTTTAGAATTTTAGTCTTATAATTTCAATTGTAATTTTCTGTTTATGTTTATTCGGTTTGATTATTGTAATTTTTAAAGTTTTAATGAAAGTTTAAATTTGAAGTTACTTTGAATCCGAATTCTCATTTTATTATTAGTGATTTCAGTTTTTAGTTTATTTCAATTTGTGTTAAATTCTGATCATTATTAAAAAAAATAAAATAAAATAAAAAAAATAAAAATAAAATAAAATTATATTATATAGCTTTCAGATAAGCTATTTCAGTGCAGTACAAACTCATTTAAGCTCACTAGCTTATGTGAGCTTGTTTAGTTACAATTTCAGCAAAGTTCCACAAAAGTCAAAGAAAGTCAATTGTTATTTGAACCATGGTGAATCAGGAATGGAGTGATGGTCTAGGGGGTGAAATGGAAGCCCTTAGCCTGTCTAAAGACAGGCAAGCATAGTGAGATCCCCTCTGTTGAGCTGAGGGGGAAGAACTTTGTAAGTCATTGCTCATTTAGTGTTCCACTCAATACTTTATAGTTAGATCTGCTATTGTTAGTTTATTCCTGTTTAATTGTTAGTTATTTGATGCTTGTCTGCTAGATCTAGTGTTAGAATAGTTTGTTTAATAATTAGTGTTTGAATTTGTCTTATACTTGCTACTAGTTTGATCATAATCTGTGAATCTGTGATTCTGCTGTCATTGTTGTCGTTTGCTGTTAATCTGAGTTCTATGATTGATATTGAATGATGATTGATGGTAGTTGTTGAATATTGAATCCTGGATCTGATTTTGTTAGTAATATTGGAAGTTAAAGTGGTGTTTGGATCTGCTGGTTTGATAAGGAAAATGATGTTTCTGAGTATGAGTTTTAGCCTAAACATGTCTCTTTAGTCATAAATAACTTAGAATAGCAATAATAGTGGTAGGTTATTTGTTAGGAGTCAAAGTTTAACCAAATTTCTTTGATCTGCTGTTGTCTGTTGAGTTTTGTGGATCTGAGCTGCTTAATTAGTTGCATAATTAGTTAGTGCTTGTTAGTTAATTGATTAGACAGCTTTAATACACTTAGATTGATAGATTTAGGCTGTTAAAATTCACTTTAGTCAAATCTAATAGCATCTAATTAGTCAAAATAGTTCTGTGTATCTGTTGCATGTTATGCTTTGCTGCTATGTTCATGAGCATATTTGATTGATCAATTGTGTTAGATATGGCTTGATATTGTGTTTCAGAGTAGTTAAGGTAGCTTAGTTTTTGTGTGATTTATTTCAAGTCTTAACATAAACAAGAGATTGCTTTAAATTGCTTCTAAAATTGGTCTCAAATCTGAGGTTCAGGGTAACTGCTGCATGTCCTTGTTTGGCTATCTGTACTTGATTCAAACTAGCCTAGTAATTGAAGTTTAGGCAAAGGGCTTTTGTGATTTTTGTAATCTCTGCTGGATAAGCTTTCCAAAACAGTTTTAGTTTTCAAAATTGGTTAAGATTTGAGCGATCTACAAGCTTTTGAAAATGTGCTAGTTGAAGTTGTCTTCTGAGATAAAGTGTGTTCTTGAGTTGCGGATAATATCACTTTTGGTCCCTGTAATTTCTGTGAAGTTAAAATCGGGGCTGGAAATTTTAGTAATAAAATAGTTTGTTTTTTTTTGCACTCTTAGTCCTTGTCTTTGTTTTAAAAGTTATAGTCTAAATATAAGTTTCAAAAATTACTTTTTCAGTCCCTTAACTTTTATTAAACTTTTTATCTCTTTAAAAATTAGTTTTGTTTAATTGCAGTTTTAGTCCCTTAGTTTTTAATCTTTGCATTTTAGCTTATTAATTTCACTATTAGTTTTATAAATCTCGGGATTAGCCCGGGATTTGCATTTATTTGAATTTTCTTTGTGTGCATTTATTTTAATAGCGTAGATTGCTTTTAATTTTTCTTATTATAGTGTAATCAATTCTAAAAAAATAATCTTTCACGTCACTTATTCACTTCACATATTCACGACTCCGATTCGACTTATTCGCCGTCAAACCTTCGTTGGGAGAACGACCCGGGGGAATTGTATTCGTTACAATTTCTTTGGAATCAAAAAAAAATATATATATATATACAACATCAAGTCCCTACTATCAAATTGTGCTAACTTGAGTTTGAAGAATAGCTTATGATGCCACCAAAATATTATAATCACCTCTGGTTCCTTTAATTAATGTTCAAGTTGGAATATGGGTGAACTGAATTAGGAAGAAGAGATGGACTTGTGGCTAACCAAACCGGAGCTAATTCAATGCTACCTGGACCCTTTGAGCCGGTTGATAACATTACCCTCAAGTTTCAAGCCGTTGGCCTCAATCTCACAGATGTCGTATCCCTATCAGGTGCATTTAAGTTATGTTTTTTTTCATGTTCACACAATATATGAGTAGTTAGAACTCTAGAATGCTGTTGCAAACAACCTTCTTAGAAATAGTGCTTAAAAAGGACTATTTTAGCACAATCTTTGTAGGTTGTTCGTGTATGTATCCGGACGATCCATACCGGACGAAACTTACCGGACGGATCCCATTCGGGTCATCCAGTCCAGATAGCAGGAATATAAAATAATAAACAAGGACAAACAGTAGGAACCTTGGGAAGGACCAAGACACACACACAGTGCCGCCTCCCCCGGGTTTCACGGGATATGTCTCCAGAAGTACGTCGTCCCGGGTAATGCGGAATAGGACTTCAAGTACATGTACAGTGGTCTCTAGGCCACTGTGCGTAGGTTGGCTCCTTGTCTCCAGGTACAGTGAATACACAGTGATTGGGGTGCTATAAATACCCCAACACATTCAATGCAGTAACTAACTACTTTCACTCTCATTTATTACTCACCAAAACCATATTTATTACTCCTAGCCGGACGAACACTTATCCTTGCGCCGGAGCTTGGTCTTGGGATAAAACCCAAGACGAGGCTAACGTGCACTATCTTTGTTTCAGGTTCACTCAAGGTCAAGGAGAAGACCCGAACGAGCCTAAGGTAACTTTTTACCTCAACAAACTGGCGCCATCCGTGGGACCCAAATTCAATCTACCAAAAAGCTTAGAATGAGTGGTCCCAACCCACGCACCCCTCCTGTACATACGGAAGGGGAAAACTCTGGAGAAAACCCTCCGGATATGCGAGCCATCATGGAGGGCCACGTGTCAGCCCTCAAAGAATTGCTCAAACAACAAGCCAATCGTGACTTGATAAAACCAATGCTCTTAAACTTCGAAGAAGATTTCACGGATAACGAGGAAGAAGAAGTCAGAGGAGGGGCGAACGGTAAAAGAAAGCAAGTGGCAAATGATGTTCTGAGCAGGCCGTTCAAAGAGGTAATAAAATGTCCCTTTACAAAGAGAATCATAGAATTCTCCGCCCCAAAACATAAGATACCGACAAATCTCAAGTTATACGACGGAACGACTGACCCGGACTACCATATCAACCGCTTCATGGGAGCGGGAAACTAAGAAGAATGGCCGATGCCGGTGTGGTGCCGAATGTTCCAACAGACGTTAGACGGAAAAGCAAGGGGCTGGTTTGATAAGCTTCCAACCGGGAGTATTGACGGCTGGAATGACCTCCAGAAGAAAATTCTAAACCGATTTAGTATATTAAGGGCATGTGTTAAGGACGTCACGGAAATCAACAAAATTCACAGAAAAGCCAACGAAATCCTTCCGGACTTCAAGGAGCGATGGGTGAGCGAAGCAAATTATTTTCCTGACGCCCCGGAAGTGATGCAAATTTCTTCGTTCATGAACGGACATCACTGCCCGGAGCTAGCCAAAAAATTCTCAGACAAAATCCCCAAGACGGTGGAAGAAATGCTGGAGAGATTCGAAGACTTCATCCATTCGGAAGAAGCCTTCCGGAGCACCGAACTACCAAAAGGAGAATACGCAAGAAAGGACGCAGGAGGATCGCAGCCCATAAGAAACGATCGGTCTCACAAAAGTTTTGAGGACAGGAGACGATGGGGGCAGAAACCCCCATATAGGCCGAAGGACCACCATTCGCCGTACGTAACACCAAGGCAAGAACCGCACCGGAACTATAAATACGGGGTCCGAGACGATAAAAACAGACCAACTCTGGAGTCACTAAAACGCACACCTAAGGAAATCCTGGCGACAGAACACCACCTTCAGCTACCCCAACCACCCCCGCTGCCCGGCACTCCCCGAAAAGAGAACCTGGACCGGTATTGTGATTATCATGGTGAGAAAGGACATTACACCAATGACTGCTATCAGTTGAAGAAACAGCTAGAGCTGGCTCTAGAATCCGGTAAATTGAATCATTTAGTCAAAGACGTGCGGCAAAGGGGAAAATCTCAACAGAAAAAGGACGGTCCGCAAAAAGGAAAGATAATCAACATGGTAAACAACCGAGGAGAAGACCGAAAAAGGAAAACGATGACAACCACTGAAGGCTGGATGAATGTGCCCATGACATTCCCACCGATATCGACGGATGACTTGTCCGAAGAAGCCATAGTGGTAGAAGCAGAGGTCGCCGGATACCTCGTAAAAAGAGTTCATTTTGACGAAGGAGCTTCGTGTGAAATCATGTTCAAGCATTGCTTTGACAATTTGCATCCGTCCATAAGGGCAAAAATAGTGGAAACGGTCAACAACCCTGGCTGGTTTCTCAGGAGAACAGGTGAAGCCTTTAGGAAAGATAGAACTGGATGTATGCTTTGGAAGCGACGGGTTGTGCAGCCGGACAACCATGAAATTCGTTGCGGCGTCCGCATCCTCTCCTTTCAACATAATCATAGGACGAACGGGATTAAAAAAACTGCGGGCTATCCCTTCAACGATTCACTCAATGATGAAGTTTCCCACTCCGGGCGGAGTGGCTACATTGGTCACACAAACAGCTTTGGTATACGAGTGCCAGGGTTTGGAGAAAAGGAGGCAGATAGAGGAAGGAAAAACAGAACAAAAGGAGGCTACCCCAACCACTCCCATCGGCCTAACAGAAGAAGTCCTGGTAAATCCGGCGTACTCGGACCAACTTGTGGCCATAGGAGGAAACCTATCTCCCTCCGGCTCAGAAAGCCTAAAAACCCTCCTCAAGAAGAATTTGGACATCTTTGCATGGGAACCAGCCGACATGACAGGTGTTCCCAGGCGCATCATGGAGCACACGCTGAACGTTAACCCATCAATCACTCCCATAAGCCAAAAAAGAAGGCCCTTGTCAGTAGAAAAAAGTCAGGCAGTAACAAAAGAGGTGGCCGAATGGCTGAAAGCAGGCATAGTAAGACCAGTCAAATATCCAACCTGGATATCCAATCCGGTGTTAGTAAAAAAAGGAGATGGGAGTTGGAGGATGTGCATCGACTTCAAAAACATCAACTCCGCATGCCCAAAAGACTGCTACCCACTCCCGAAGATTGACTTAAAGGTAGAATCAATAATAGACTCCAAATATAAATGCTTCTTGGACGCGTATAAAGGGTATCACCAAGTACAAATGGTCGAAGAGGACGAAGAAAAAACAGCTTTTTATACGGACCAAGGAACTTACTGCTATACTAAGATGCCGTTCGGCCTAAAGAACGCGAGAGCTACATACCAACGGTTGGTAGATTCGGCCTTCCAGACACAGATCGGCCGGAACTTAGAAGCATATGTGGATGACATGGTGATTAAAAGTTCAACAGAAAAGGCGTTATTGGCCGATGTGGCAGAAACATTCGACAACCTTAGGAGGATTAACATGAAGCTCAACCCTAAGAAATGTTCATTCGGAGTAGAGGAGGGAAAGTTCTTGGGATATATGGTGACGTCCGAGGGGATACGAGTAAACCCGGCGAAAACAAAGGCCATTGCAGACATGCAGTCCCCCCGGACACTAAGAGAAATGCAAAGCGTATCTGGAAAATTAGCCGCCCTAAACCGTTTCCTAGCCCGGTCGGCCGAGAAAGCCTTACCTTTCTTCGAAACGTTGAAGAACATCACAAAGATAAACAAAGACGAATACCGATGGACGGAGAACGCAGAAAAAGCTTTCCAAGAACTGAAAAGGGTTATTGTCAAACTACCATCACTAGCCTCTCCCAAGCCGAAGGAAACACTTTGCATATACTTAGCCGCTGCAAAGGAGGCAGTCAGTGCGGTTATATTAGTCAAGCGAAACGGAAAGCAACTCCCGGTGCATTACGTAAGCAGGACCCTACACGAGGCCGAATGCAATTATGCCCCTCTGGAGAAGTTGGCTTTATCCCTACTCCATGCATCGAGACGCCTCAGAAGATACTTCGAAGCACACCTAATCAAGGTCATCACCGATCAGCCAATCAAGCAAATCTTGAACAAAGCAGAGTCCTCCGGGAAATTAGCAAAATATTCGGTCGAGCTTGGAATGTATGACATAGTATATGAACCAAGGAACGCAATCAAAGGCCAGGTATTGGCAGATTTCATAAACGAAGTCCCCGTGGACAACGATGGAAAAATGCTAGAGTAAGTATCAAATGCATCGCAGAATCCGGACGGAAAGGACGAGTGGACTCTCTACACTGACGGAGCATCAGGAAAAAGCGGGTCGGGAGCTGGTTTGGTTCTGATCAGTACAACGAAGACCGAATACACATATGCCCTTAGGTTGGATTTCGAAAGAACGAACAACCAGGCTGAGTATGAAGCACTGCTCGCCGGACTAATAATGGCCAAGGAGATGAAAGTGTCTGCTCTATCAGTAAAAGTCGACTCCCAACTGGTCGCCCGGCAGATCAACGGAGAGTTCGTAGCCTGCAGCGACAACATGATAAAATACCTAACCGAAGCAAAAAGCAACATAAGTCATTTTAAGAAATTCCGGATAGAGAACATTTCGCACGGCAAAAATCAGAAGGCGGACATCCTTAGTAAGTTGGCCTCAGTAGCATTCAACCATTTAACTAATGAAATACTAGTAGAAGTATTGAGCAAACCATCAATAGAAACAACAAAGGTCAATACAATAGTGGAAGAAGAGGGGGACAATTGGATGACTCCGATCATAAGGTGCCTCAAAGAAGGAATATGGCCGAGCGACAAAAATGAAGCCAGAACCCTCCGCTTGAAAATCAGTCAATACATTATGGAGGGGGATGTACTCTTTAAGAAATCTTACCTAATGCCTATGCTCCGGTGCGTTGGTCCGCTACAAGCAAACTATGTAATTCGGGAACTACATGAGGGGGCGTGTGGAATGCACTCCGGCTGATGCGTGGTTTTGCGACCTTACAACAGGTTTTACCTCTCAAGGGATCTTGAGAAGTTTGCAATCCCCACAAGGCAGTGTACCTGACCGATGTAGTATAGTGAAGTGGCAAGTACCGGGGGATTGATCGTTCAACTCAAAGAATAGTGTTCGTTAGGATTGAAATTTATCTACTAGGTCTAAAGGTGAGGGATGATTCTTTTCGTATTTTTATATTTTATGGAAAGCAAGTAAAAATCTCTGGTTTTGGAAGAAGGGGCGGAATTAGTTGCTAATCAACTAACCCAAAAGCTACTAAATTAAACTAATGTGCAGGAAAGTAAACTAGGGTTCTACAAGGGAAGTGAAGCGTATCTACCTATGATGTATTACTCCTTGCTAGCTATCCAATTCTACCTATTGAATTGTCACACCTTGTTTTAATTGACGGGTTGTATTCCTTAATACCATTCGTGGGGTGGCGTGCGTACTTCCCCAACTCTATAAGCTCCTACTTCACTCCTATGTCGAGCCGGCTAAGAAGCTCCTAACATGGGATCACTAGAATTCGCTCATGCATTAAATACAACCAAATAAACCTAGTACGCATTGGTTCATGTTTCTTAAGACGTTCAAGCAAGTTACCGTATAGGAGTTTAGCCAGTTTTCTTAAGCCTAACATCGATATCACCCAATCAAACAAGAGACAATAGGAAACAAGAATTATAAGCTAAACCAATTAGATCTATTGAAGTGTCACACCTTTATTGATGACGATAGACACATACATCAACAAGGAATCAATAAGATCTAATTAATCATATACAAGTTTCACACAATCATAAGTAGACACAAGGTGAATTAGCAAAGCATGATCAATGAAGGGCAAACAACCATAATAATGAAAGACATAATTAAGTTAGAATCAACAAACCAATATTTGATGTTTATGAAATGATTGAAACCCTCTAAGTTGCTGGAAAAACACCTACCTAAACCCTAGAATCGGACTTAGGGTTTAGGGCTTACAAAAAGTGAAGTTGTGATGTTGTATTTATAGCTGATTTTCTGTCCGCATCGATCTGACAGCGTCAGCCTTCACAAGTGACGGCGTCAGCTCCCCTTTTTCACCATATGTAGATTTTTTCGTCCCGATTCCGTGGCCTCTTGAATCACCTAAATCCGAGTTCGTATGAAGATTTTATGGCCAAAACAGTAACAGCTACTCCGCGCGCGAGTTGTGATTGTCTTGATTAACTTGTGGCGGTTTCACTAAGGTTCCTTCTCGTGTAAGAATACTTTGACGCCGTCACTCTATATCATCTGACGTCGTCAGGTCTATGATCCTGATGCCGTCACCTTCAAAAATCCTCTGGCCCGTCTCTCTTTAACTTAACACTTGACTGCCTACATCCATTAACACGTGACGCCGTCAGACTTCCTATGTAAAACTTTCTGGCGCGTCACGTGTATAATTCCACCACTTTCATCTTCAAGTGACGGCGTCAGCATCCAAAGCCTGACGCCGTCAGGTGTAAAATCCTGACTTTCCTTGGTCTTTTTGTTTTCTTCATTCTTGAGCATAAAAACGTCCAAAAAGCACCAAAATGCTTCATATTCCATAAATCACGTCCCAAGTACCTAAAATGAGAAAAGAAACGATTTAGGTCAATATTTGATCATATAATCACAGATTAGGGCTTAAATGACCCCCTAAAAGCGGTACACTTTTCGCTTCATCAAATATCCCTACACTTGGGATTTGCTTGTCCTCAAGCAAATGAGCTTTTCCACCAATTGAAATACAAGTTAGGGGTCATTTAACATTAATATAAAAGTAATTACAACAAATGATCATTCCACGTTGGTCAAAATAAGCACGGAAATTATACACTAGCACCTCACAATAAGTGTTTGGATACTCTCATCCCTCGGGTGTTGTAAATTTATATATCATAAATGGAAATGGAAGAATATAGCTCACTACCTGTCATAGAAAATAGATTACCATAGGCTTGGGAAAGGATCACGCCTCTACCACTTTTGGCGTAAGCACCTAGGATAAACTATCAAAGAGGTCTTTACAAAGGGTTATAACGTTAGGTGTAGGGATAAGGAAAACACGTTTTGTTGGATAAGGATATTTTTACTGGTGGCAAGTCAATTATCTTGGTCAATTACATGTAGAATGAGGCGTTGCTAAGCCAAGACTCGACTCAACTTAAACTAATCATGAACTAATAAACATAGAACAGAACAAAACAAAACATAAATAAAAGATAGAGGCGGATGGTAGTCCGTATGCTTTTTCTTCACTTTTTTTTTTTTTTTTTTTTTTTTTTTTTTTTTTTTTTTTTTTTTTTGAATACACTCTTGCCCTACCATCCAAAACGATACATCACTAGGGATTCTTTGTACCATCCCTACACTTGAACTTTTACATACTTTACATAAAATTATTCTAATGACTCGAATCAAGATAATCGAAACATTTGGAGTACTTTAAAATATTAACGTACATATGGGGGTAATAAATAATGTTCTTCCCCATTACTCTATTACACTAGTACTTTACCCACAAGTCCCAATCGTCCCAAAACAATATGTACAAGGATATGACTCGACTTAGCAACCATGTAATCAATTAGATAATTAACTAAGGGTTTAAACAAATGTTGTCACAATAATGCACTAAAGATGAGTACACACAAGGTAGGCTAAGGCGATTTGGGTGTACATTTAAGTGGGGTGTAAACAAATTCTTCCTTTAAGTAAAATGCTTAAAGTTAGAAACGAAAAGATAGGCTCTGAGGGGTATACTAGGGGTATCGTGTACTAAAAATGAGTACAACGCAAAGGGTGTGGGAGAATTACTTAACCAATGTAGCCAATGTAATTATAACAAAAACACAGGTGTAAAACAATGGGTTAATCCTAATGCCTCTTATCATGTAGTCAATCCTAACTACACGAATGTAGTCTCACTAGCGGTCTCGGTATGTATCACAAACGCAAGTTCTAGAATCTATAAACTACCGGTACACTCATAAGCACCAACAATGAATGCTTTTTCCTAAAGATCTAAAGGCGAACCTCACATATTTGGGGTGGAAATTTTTGAGTGGTATGGTTTTTGTGCTAGTCATACAATTCCCTATCCATGAGACGCTTATTAAAATCAAAGTTTCACTCCTATATGTTGTAAAAAAATTTTAAATTTGGTGCTAAAATTGCCCTAACCAATATTTCTCTTGGCTTTATTACACATTCACTATTAAACAAAACAAAAATCAAGCGAAGTTGTAGTTTCTAAGGCATCCTAATTTACCCTCCCTACACTTAATCCGAACATTGTCCCCAATATTCTAGATAAAAGATGTAAAAGTAAAAATAAATGAGAATGGAAGAAACTAATACTCCCCTGATTCGCTCGGTATGGATGATGTGATAATATGGTTAAATCTCCCTCCAAGAGAATGAACATGATAAGCTTCACTCCAGAAATATAATCATCCTCTTGATGTGTTGCACGTACATCTTCTTATCCAATAATACCTGTAACCAACAAACACAAAAACCAAAGCATCAAACCGAACAAAGAAAAACCACAACTAGATGTATTTCCAGACTTAGAAATAAAAACAAAACAAAGCAATAAAAGGATAGGATACTTGCGGGATGACTTATAAATAGGGGCTCATAAAACATGTCCACAAGTATTGACACATAAACAAGATAGAATACATGCTAATCATGAATTGTGAATTTTCCATGTTTGAATTTTGTTCTTTTTAACAAAATATAAACTTCCCTACACTTATCTTTTTGTAAAATACCTTTATATGCAATTAAGACGAAGTTAAGAACAAAATAAAGCATTTTCACAAATTATTCGAAACATGAAAATTTAACAATTATGATTAAGCATATATGACACAAACAAACAAATAAAATAAAAACATCAAACAATTAAAAACATGGGTTGCCTCCCAAGAAGCGCTTGTTTTTGTTCGAGTCACGAGCCTGACTCTACCCTTATTTAACAGAAATAGGGGAGGTTTTCCCTACACTTAGGATTAAGTGCAGGTGAAAGTAGCGATACACACCCTTAGGGTGGAAATATGCCACGTGAGGTGAAGGGGGTGAGTGAATGGCTTCCTTCATCCTAAAACTACCCGGATAATATTGGTTGATGGGTGGGTCGGTTCCTCTTTTGTCTCCTAGAAATATATCTAAGGATGGAAAGGTGAGTAAAGATTGAGGTTCCGGCTTATCAACACTAGGAAATTCCCTAGAACTAAGGGTAAGGTTATCATTACAAGTATTCAAACCTATATCCTCTAGTGGTGCTTGTTCCAAGGGTTCTACCTCCATCGGAATTCCTAAAGTTTCTTCTACATCTTCCGGGTAAGTCACGGGCGGTGTGTGTGCCTCAAGTGATGGTAGGACTTGTGGGGTACTTTGTGGGCTTGGATTATCCACCTCATCCTCCATTTTATCTAGATTACCTATGTGTTTGTTTTGTACTATAATGTTACATGACATCCACTTAGGTATCCCAAAATAGTCATCCCCAGACAAACATGTTTCATGATCCTTGGAATTTGTGGTCAATTGACTTGTACTAACGTTTCTTGGGTTGTCTACTCTATAATAATACTGGGCACAATCTTCTATGGTATCCCATGCTTCTTCAGCATTTAATTCTCTAAAGTCCCAATTGGCAAAATCTTTAATGCACATTTGGTCATATCGGTCGACACGATCGTAAAAGATTTGGGTTAGGGATGCTAAATCGAAGCTATGATGAGGGACTATTCGGAGTAAGTTTTTAAAACGAGTCCATGCATCATATATGGGTTCATCTTGATATTGGTTGAACATCAAGATGTCATTAGGGGCAAATGGATTTCGTGGTGGGTAGTATGGTGGATTCGCGTACTCCATAATGGTGAACGGAAGAGTCAATGGAATGGTTTTTACGAATAAAAACACAAAGAAAAGATAGACTACGGGAAAGCTAATAAAAAGAAAATAAAAATCTCACTAAGATAGGAATCTAATGAGTAGACCTAATAAAAATAAAATTTCAACCTAAGCAATAACTACTCCCCGGGCTGCGGCGCCAAAAACTTGATGCGTGGTTTTGCGACCTTACAACAGGTTTTACCTCTCAAGGGATCTTGAGAAGTTTGCAATCCCCACCAGGCAGTGTACCTGACCGATGTAGTATAGTGAAGTGGCAAGTACCGGGGGATTGATCGTTCAACTCAAAGAATAGTGTTCGTTAGGATTGAAATTTATCTACTAGGTCTAAAGGTGAGGGATGATTCTTTTCGTATTTTTATATTTTATGGAAAGCAAGTAAAAATCTCTGGTTTTGGAAGAAGGGGCGGAATTAGTTGCTAATCAACTAACCCAAAAGCTACTAAATTAAACTAATGTGCAGGAAAGTAAACTAGGGTTCTACAAGGGAAGTGAAGCGTATCTACCTATGATGTATTACTCCTTGCTAGCTATCCAATTCTACCTATTGAATTGTCACACCTTGTTTTAATTGACGGGTTGTATTCCTTAATACCATTCGTGGGGTGGCGTACGTACTTCCCCAACTCTATAAGCTCCTACTTCACTCCTATGTCGAGCCGGCTAAGAAGCTCCTAACATGGGATCACTAGAATTCGCTCATGCATTAAATACAACCAAATAAACCTAGTACGCATTGGTTCATGTTTCTTAAGACGTTCAAGCAAGTTACCGTATAGGAGTTTAGCCAGTTTTCTTAAGCCTAACATCGATATCACCCAATCAAACAAGAGACAATAGGAAACAAGAATTATAAGCTAAACCAATTAGATCTATTGAAGTGTCACACCTTTATTGATGACGATAGACACATAGATCAACAAGGAATCAATAAGATCTAATTAATCATATACAAGTTTCACACAATCATAAGTAGACATAAGGTGAATTAGCAAAGCATGATCAATGAAGGGCAAACAACCATAATAATGAAAGACATAATTAAGTTAGAATCAACAAACCAATATTTGATGTTTATGAAATGATTGAAACCCTCTAAGTTGCTGGAAAAACACCTACCTAAACCCTAGAATCGGACTTAGGGTTTAGGGCTTACAAAAAGTGAAGTTGTGATGTTGTATTTATAGCTGATTTTCTGTCCGCATCGATCTGACGGCGTCAGCCTTCACAAGTGACGGCGTCAGCTCCCCTTTTTCACCAATTGTATATTTTTTCGTCCGATTCCGTGGCCTCTTGAATCACCTAAATCCGAGTTCGTATGAAGATTTTATGGCCAAAACAGTGAACAGCTACTCCGCGCGCGAGTTGTGATTGTCTTGATTAACTTGTGGCGGTTTCACTAAGGTTCCTTCTCGTGTAAGAATACTTTGACGCCGTCACTCTATATCATCTGACGTCGTCAGGTCTATGATCCTGACGCCGTCACCTTCAAAAATCCTCTGGCCCGTCTCTCTTTAACTTAACACTTGACGGCCTACGTCCATTAACACGTGACGCTGTCAGACATCCTATGTAAAACTTTCTGGCGCGTCACGTGTATAATTCCACCACTTTCATCTTCAAGTGACGGCGTCAGCATCCAAAGCCTGACGCCGTCAGGTGTAAAATCCTGACTTTCCTTGGTCTTTTTGTTTTCTTCATTCTTGAGCATAAAAACGTCCAAAAAGCTCCAAAATGCTTCATATTCCAGAAATCACGTCCCAAGTACCTAAAATGAGAAAAGAAACAATTTAGGGAAATATTTGATCATATAATCACGGATTAGGGCTTAAATGACCCCCTAAAAGCGGTACACTTTTCGCTTCATCACCGGCCCACGCTCAATAGTAGCAAAGGCAATCCGGCAAGGGTACTACTGGCCGACCATGCACCGAGATGCAAGAGAAGAGATACAAAAGTGTGATTCATGCCAGATACACGCTCCGGTGCCAAAGCTACCCAAATGTCTTATGACATCTATCATGGCACCATGGCCGTTCTAACAGTGGGGGATGGACGTCCTCGGCCCTCTGCCAGCCGCGCTAGGAAAAGTTCAATACGTCATACTAGCAATCGATTATTTTACCAAGTGGATCGAGGAAAAACCCTTGCCAGGACCACAGGAAGGAAGTCCATTAAGTTTGTATGGGACAACATAGTATGCCGTTACGGTCTTCCGTCCATCATTGTTACAGACAACGGAACAAATTTTGTCAAGGATCCGTTCAAAACCTGGTGCCAAAAGCTAAAGATAACACAGATAAACACAGCGGTGGCGCATGTACAAGCTAACGGATTGGTGGAAAGAGCTAACAAAAGCTTAATGCAAGGCATTAAGACACGCCTGGGAAGAGAGCGAGCCGGATGGGTGGACGAACTTCCCAATGTCCTCTGGGCTCACCGAACATCCCTAAAAACAAGTAACGGTGAGACACTGTTCAGCCTCACGTATGGAAGCGAGGCAGTAATTCCTGCGAAAATCGAAATGTCAACTCACAGGACTATGATGATCTAGGAGGGAATGAATGAAGACGAAATGCGGCTAAACTTGGATATACTACAGGAAAGGCGGGAGGCAGCGGCCATAAGAGAAGCAAAATACAAGTCTAAAGCGGAACAGTATTACAACAAAAGGGTCCGGCCAATGTCTTTCAAAGTCGGAGAGTTTGTATACCGGAAGAATGAAGCCAGTAGAGTGGAAAACTTAGGAAAACTTGGACCTACTTGGGAAGAGCCATACCGAGTGATAGAAGCTTTCTAGAATGGCTCTTACAAGCTCATGATGATGGACGATAGGGAAGTTCTACGCACATGGAATGCAATGAACTTAAGGCGGTGCTATATGTAAACGAATGTAATCCTAATCGAATGTTTAATATATATGAAATGAAATGTACGCTGCCTTCCGAGTTGGGATGGTAGCAATTTTCCGGCAAAACAATGTTAGACATAAGTTAATAATGACTTCGACGGACGGCTAGCTACCTCCGATCGATGTGTAGTCAGTGTCTATTATACGAACCTAGGTGCTATTCACTGGACGGTTATCGTTCCCCAAAATGTGCTATTCACTAGGGAAGAACCGAGGTGCTATTCACTGGACGGTTATGGTTCCCCAAAATGTGCTATTCACAAGGGAAAAACCTAGGTGCTATTCACCGGACGGTTATCGTTCCCCAAAATGTGCTATTCACAAGGGAAAAACCTAGGTGCTATTCACCGGACGGTTATCGTTCCCCAAAATGTGCTATTCACAAGGGAAGAACCGAGGTGCTATTCACCGGACGGTTATGGTTCCCCAAAATGTGCTATTCACAAGGGAAAAACCTAGGTGCTATTCACCGGACGGTTATCGTTCCCCAAAATGTGCCATTCACGGGGGAAGAGCCTAGTTGCTATCCACCGTACGATTAAAACCACATTCGGCACGCATACTATGCACAAGTCCGAATAAAAATATATATATATATATATAACACAACAATAATAAAAGAAATGGGCAAAACAAAAAAAATTCGACCCGCCAGGCGGACGAATAACCATGCCCATACGGATCAGATTACAAGTTAAATGTTACATGTCCCAACAAGTTCCAACAATCACCCAACACAAAATAAACTAAGTTATTACAAATTTAAGGCTGCGCAGAGCCAGAACCGCCCTGACCAGGAGTGGGGGGGGGTCTCGTCCAGTAACAAATTTTGCAGCTCGGCCGATGTCTGAAGATAAGCTTTGGAAATTTTTTCAACATAAGAATACCTCTTATCAAACAATGAATCATAGACCGAGTTGAGTTTTCGGCCAGCCTCCAAGTCAAAACCAGACGAGGCATCAAGTATTGCCTTAACAGCCTCAGGAGAACGACCCTCTTGCACACCTTTAAGCCATCCAGCAGCAATGGCCAAGTTAAAGGGAACGGACAGGCTCTTCTTGTACTCTTCACTTTGAAGAAGACGCCTGACAAAAGTAGGGAAGTATTCCCGAATCAAACGATGCTTGGCTACTTCCGTCTCCCCACACTAAACAACAAAGTTTTCCCTCTCTTTCGCCAACTTGCGACCCTCAGCCTCAGACGCAGCTAGTTTTGCCTCTAGATCCCTGATCTTGTTGGCTTGTTCGGCCGCAACTACAATCAAGGTCATTTTCTCTTGATCAACACGGCCAACTTTATCAACCGCAGCATCCCTCTCGGCCTTAACTCCCTACAACTCCTGCCTGCACGCTTTGAATCGGAGCTCAACATCTTTGCAAGACTCATGCTTATGGGAAAGATCAGCAAACTGCTCGGACAAGGCCTCAAACTGCAATAAAACGTTGGTCTGATTCTGCATGCACATCCCCAACGAGCGCCACGACCGCTTAACGGCTGATTCATCAGACATCCCATACATATAGAACTCATGGTCGGCCGGGGTAAACAAATTCTTCAACATATCACAACAGTTGGCGTCATTGTTCATACGAGAGCTCTCGGTCAAACCCCATTGAGGGGTGAACACCTCGTCGCCAAAACGAACACCAGAAGTGCCTATGGAATGAACGAAATAAAGTAAGACAAAAAAAAGAAAGAAAAAAAAAGAGGGGGGGGGAACAATGAGAACGCTAGACAACTCACCCTCTCCTTTGTCCGATCGACCAGAGGCAAAAGTGATAAACTGTTGTGCACGTCCGGTGGTACGAGCTGGAAGAGACAAAAGTGTTAAGAGTCAGGACAAAAAAAAAAAAAAAAAAAAAAAAAAAAAAAAAAAAAAAAAAAAAAAAAAAAGTCGTACAATGCAAACCTGAATGACTGGGCGAAGGGTTCGTTTGTTGAGCGGACAGAGCAGTATCTCCCTCCTCCTGACCGCCACGCCCCACAGATAAGGATCGAGGACCGTGAGGGAGTGACCCGAACTCATCACTTTGCTGACGAAGCGAACTAAGTCGCTCGTTCTGCTCCTCTTCCTCATGATGAGAGGAATCAGACTGGACATTGACGGTAGGTGGAACAACTTGGATGAGGGGACTAGGATAAGAGACATGGGTGGAGCTCAATGCATGCTCGGACGTCTCCTCAACACGCTTTTTCTTCCGGGGCACACGCAACCCGCCCGCAGCAGCACGTTTCTTCGTATGCGTCTGCCCCTCGGTCGCCGCCCTCGCAGCTGCTTGGGCCTCTTTCCTCTGCCTAGCGGCAACTACCTCCAGGTTGGGTGTTTCCACCGCTTCCATATACTTCGTCTTGGTCAGGATGACCTCAAGGTTTTCAGCCGGAAGGGAGGTATGAGTCACGTGAGTCTCCCCCTCGCCCAAAGGTTCCCCAGCCGCAACTTTGCATCCGTCAAAAGTTGGGAAACGAAAGAACTCAGACATACTAACAACTGCACCACAAAAAACAAAGCGTAAGACAAAAACAGTTGCACAGGAAAAAGGGCAAGCAAAATATACAAAGGGTCATATTACCATTGCCCCCCGGCCCCTTCAAGACAGGATGATATCCGGCATACTTCCATACGGAGCTAAGCCCAGCAGCATACAACAAGCTGGGGTGTGGCTTATGTAACGGAATCACCACCTCCCGATGCCTTGCAACCAAACCCTCATCATAAGAACCAACACTGGGAGGAGGGTCAGAAATGTTGGAATCCACATGGCGCCAAGGCATAGCAATAGGAATAGCCCTCTGATCAAACAAGAAAAATTGGTTCTTCCAGTTCTTAAGGCTGGACTGTATTTCTTTAAAACAAGGTTTGTAGGTTTTACCCGTCCGCGCTTGGAAAGAGAACCAGTGACCCTGCTTGCAAAGTTTGTAGAAAACCCGGAACAGAAGGACGGTAGGGTCTATATCTAAAGACCTACAGTACATTTCGAACATAGTCGTCCGGTTTATGCCGATCGGTACAATTTGAGAAATATGAACCCTGAAATACTTTAACACCCTCAGAAGAAAAGTAGAGACCAGAATCCTAAAACCACCTTGCTTGAAAAAGTGGAGGTACAAACCATGTGCATCATTCGGAACATTCAAAATAGTCATCCCTTCCGGAGGGGGACGGGGGTGAAGGTCAAGCGGAATCCCATAAGTCTTAACGGCCTGATGAGTGTGTAAATACTCATCATTTTACACCCATTAAAGAAACAAAAATGACTAAAAACACCCAAATAGATCATATATTACTGCAAATATTCTTGGTTTGTGTTTTTATGTGTTTCAGGTACAAAAGGATTGAAAACAAGGCAAAACGGACAAAAACCGAGCACAAGATTGGAAAGTTGTGAAAAGCCGAGGACGGGGATGAAATTTACAAGTTTGGACCGGGATAGTGCTCAAATTATCAAAGTCAACTTCCAAGAATATTGAAATGTCACAAATAACCCTTGGAGATGATTTTCAGAAAATATAAGATCGGTCCCTGAAGTTTGAAACTTGGCAGAATTGGTCCCTAAGTTTTATACTAAATCCAATTCCAATCCTAAGTTACTAATACTATTGTTGGACTCAAATAAACACCCAAATCCCTAAACTAAACCCAGCCCACACCAATAAACCCAACAGCCCAACCCCATTTTCTTTGTATTAAAACCAATACCAGGTTTGACTACGGTCAAAACCTTCTTCTCTAAACCATTACCCGCCCAATACCACCATATCCCATCACCTTATCCCCTGACAATCCACCCCCCCCAAGCTTCCTTTATACTTCTCCTAACAGTCCAAGAAAACATTTAATGCTTTCCCACCCCTCACAAGTTAACTAACCCAGTGGCTATCCAAGTGGTGTTTTGGCACCAAAAATGCAACCGACGATTGGGATTGAATTAAGCCAATCCAATGGTGGGGATTTGATCAGAAGGATGGGAAGAGATTTTTGAAGGCTATAAAAGTCCTCCTCAGCACACAGAGAAGGCTGTCATCGTTTTAGACCATTCGTAGTGTAGAAGTTAATTAATGCTTGTTTCCAGTTCCAATTTCAATTGAATAGTTATAATTCAAGTACTTTTAAGCTTATTTTCTTAAATTAAATCAGTATTGTTTTAGTTTCCATGTTTAATGAAATTTTAAATTTCAGTCAATTCAGTGAGTCTACTTTGTTGTTATTTAAACCTTAAAAGCCTTTATTTCTGTTCATTAAGCTCTCATGAGCTTATTATAGCATGTTTTAAAGTTAATTCAGGTTAATTCAGTCTTAATTCTATAAAATCAATAATAGTCAAGAAAAGTCAAAGTTTAAATCAAATAAGCAATTCGGTGAAATTAAGCTGGAGTGGATAAGCTGAGTGGGGTTTAGCTTGGTATTGACAAACCAAGTTTAGTTCTGATCAGTTTCATTTGTTTCATAGCCACAAACAGTTGTAAGCAATTTCTATTTTCTTGCATTATTTTCCTAGTTACTGTTCAAAGTACTTATTTAGAGCTTATTGTATATCTTTTCTGCTTATTACTAGTTTAAAATTACATATTGTCTGTTTTATCATATTTAAATAGCCTATGCTCTATTTTCCTAAATAAAGTTAAAAAAAAAAAAAAAAAAAAAAAAAGAGCCAAAAATAAGATAGCTTATTAGAACTGCTTAATTTTCAATTAAAGTTACTAATTATTGCTTAATATGGTTTGTTGTCTTCATAGAATCCTAAACCTAGCTTAATAATGTCTGTTCCATTTGAAAATCACAAAACAGCCCTTGTTAAGGGGTGTTTGGTTTAAGCTTCTTTGAAGGGAAAATGAACTGATCATTGTTCATTGACCATATGATCAGCTTTGATCTTGCATTAAATAGGATAGATAAGCTGTTAGTGATAAGTGTCAAGTTGTTTTTAGTGCTTTTGAGTTTTTTTTAACCCATAGGTGCAATAGTAGGTGGTCAACTGCACTAATAAGCCTTCATTAAGCTGAGGCTTATTTGGTGTTTCTTTTTGGCACATTTTGGTGTATTTTAGTGTGTTAAGTGAATTCCCAGGTTTTGGTTTAGTTTCATTAAGTTGTGCAAGAGTTAAGTCCAAAAAACTTAACCTGATGCATCATAATCCTTTTAGCAGATGCACATAAGTTGCTGATCTCAGCTTTTTCCTTGCTTCATAAATGCTTATTCCCTTGTGCTCACTTCCTGATTTTTGGTTTACAAATAGGTTATAGTACTAGATTTTAGGATATAATCTCTTATTTCACTTTAGAGCTTATTTAACAGCTTAATTCTAGTCTGCAATAAGCCCTTGTGGTCTGATCTGATCCTTCATCAGATTTGCTTTTCATCAAGCATCTGATCTAGGTTAAAATTAGAGTTCAATTAGGTTGTTATAATTAGGGATTTTGGTGTTTTAGTGTAACCTGTAGTACTAGGAAGCTTTTGCCCCCATAAGTTTCCACTTATCAGCTTATTTGAAGTGCTTATTTTGATCTGCAAGTAGGGGTTTTAACTGTCATTTCTGCATAATTAGTGCTTCTGTACTACTGCTTATCTGCTTATTTCTTGTGCTTATTTTTGCTTATTCAGTTGTTTTAAGCTTCTAATAGTATGTTTAACTATTTCTGAGCTCTTGGTAATTTTTGGTAATCTATAGCTTATTTTAGGGCTTATTCCCAACTGCTTATTAGCCCAAATTGCTTATTAGGGTTTAGATAGCTTCTGATTTTATTTTTCCTAGATTAAGAATTAAATTTTAGATTTATCTTAAATTTTTCAGATTTTTCCCAAGTCTTTTGTTATTTTTAAATCAATTAAATCTTTTATTTTAGTTTTTAAATCATAATAAAAAATATAAAAGTCAAAAAAATATAAATCTTTTTTCTAAAATTTTCTTTTGTTATTTATAACTTAGGAAAAATAAAATTACACTTGTAGGATTAGATTTCCTAATATCTTAGTCGTAAGCCCGTTTTTTCCCGTTTCGCCTTTTTAGTTTAAATTGTTTAAACCTTAATTTTCTTGTGAGAATTTGTGTCTCATTTCTCAATTAGAATAAATACAAAATTCCATATTCCAAACATCAGTCACTCTAATTTCAAACCTCATCCGATTGTCCATTCCATCCTCGCTGGGACACGACCCGGGTAATCACTTACCTGGTATCACACATATCACAAACGTGGGTTTTTACAAGTTAGCCTTTTTCCTAAAAGGTTGATTTGTCTTTATTCACGTTTATCCGTCTGATATTATTTATATATACACTTTAGCACGGATCAAATTTTGGCGCCGCTGCCGGGGAGGTTGTGTTGCGACAATATTGTTGAAGTCTAAACGATTAGTGACTTGAGATCCTTCCTTGTGAAGTTCATGTTTCCCATAAACCCCATAAAATACAAAAATATTTTTCTTTTCTTTTCTATATATATTATCATATAAAAATAAAAACCCAAAAACATTCCTCGTTTTCTTGTGTAAAATAAAAGATAAAAGCAAAATCAATATAATATTCCTCAACTTGGAGTATTATCATAATAAGTTCCCAAACATCAGATTAAAACTTGCCTTTGTGTCGCTTGTGAATTCGGCTCACCTTTGATTGATAAACAAACTCTAACGGAGGTTTCAGGAGGTTTGGCATTAAATTGACAAACCGAAAGGAGCGGGTTTTTAAGGAGCATTTATTGCCCACCTTTGCTCCTCCGCCACTCTATGCGTTTTTCTTTCAGAGAGCTACCGTACGCTTGTTTGATTTAAGGTTTAAGTTCCTTGTTTTTTTTTGCCTTGGTCTTGTTTTAATTGATTTGTTTTCCCAAAAAAAAAAAAAAAAAAAAAAAAAAAAAAAAGATTGAAAAAACCAAAAAATATTGTTCTTCTCCCTCTATCCGTTTAATTCTTTTTCTTTATGTCTTCATCTTACCACTATGGTTGTCAATGGTGTGGAGGTCCTCATAATGGTGGGAATTGTCCCGGTTGTAGCATGGTGGAATCAGGAAACGGGTTTGTTTATGACCAAAATCCTTATTCTTACCATGAAACATATTCTTGTGAGTATTGTGGAGATCCACACCCAAGTTTTGATTGTCAAGCAGGGAATACGTCTGCCTATGAACAAGATCCATGTAATCAAAACTTTGGTTATGACCAATATCCATATAATTCTCCGAGTCAGTCACAACAGTTTTACTGTTGTGAATTCTGTGGAGGTCCGCATTATGAATCTGATTGTCAAACGAGGACCCCGCTTGTCTATGAGCATGGCCCTTGTGACAATTATGACTATTCTTATCATGACCAACCTCCACAGTGTAAAACGATTCAAGCACAACCTCAGCCAATTCCTCAAGAATTATTCCAAGAGATTCCAGATGAAAGGATTAAACTCCAGGAGTTGTTTTTCGAAGATGTATTCCAAAAACTTCAAGATGTGAGGGATACACTTAATGATTTGGCTGTTAAACATGCCCAAGATGATCGTCATGGTGAATCTATGGAAGATTTACTCGCCGAAGAACGAGCAGCACAAAATCGTTTCTTGTTTAATCAGGCTTGCATGCTCGATGACGAAGATGAAGACGACGAGGAGAGTACTATTCCTTTGAGCGATATCATTTCTCAACTCCCTCAGTCTATTGCAATCACATCATTCTTTCCAACTTTGGACCCCAATGACTCTCTTATTATGGGGGATGAGCATCTTAGCACTATTCCTGAAAAGGAATCGGACGAATTCATAAAGTCTAGTGCTGAGAACCTTTTCCCAATCCCAAGTGAGTCTGAGGATATGTCCAACAGTGAAAGTGATGGTTCTTTTCGTAGTGATCATCCTCTTGACACTACTGATGATTTTTTCGGGACGTTTTCTAACTCCCTTTTCAATCTCGAAGATGACTTTTCCTCTAGTGATGACGAATTACTTTCTGATGAGGACGTTCAAAATGAATGTCTCAAAGTCTATTCGAATTCTCTTTTTGAATTTGATGATGAGTACTTTTCTAGCAAAATAAATCCTCTCTTTGATGAAGAGTTAGAGAACGATGAGGTCAAGGACTCTATTATTCATAAACTTGATGATGTGACCTCAATTTTTAATCCCGATATTGATAAGGACAATCTTTCTCCGACATATGTGACTTTTCTTTCTGAGGACAACCATTATATTGACTTCACATAGCACGGATCACGGCCCAACTTACACCAGCCTCATCCAAATCAGAGGTGTAGATGTGCATGTCAAATTTGGGAACATAAGTATTGCCGCTCGGACCCTCTTGGTTATCCGGTGAAGGATGGTCGCCCGACATGTCTTGAAAGACCGCAAAGGACGAAATGAAAGGTCTAAGCAAAAAAAACAAGAAGAAAGATGAACTCACCTGAAGACCGAAGAGAGGATCCCAAATTGAGCGGAAGCAAGCGGTGAAAAGTGAGTAAATGTGGTAAAAAAAATGAGGATTCACCCCCTATTTATAGATACTGAGGAGAATAAGACGAAACATCTAATCGTGTCAGAAGGTGCATCTCGACCATCAAAAGAGTGAAGCGGGACACGTGTCACAACTCACGAAAACCTAGGAGTGATTCACGGTATCATTTTAACTTCTCGCATTTATTTCGCCCGTCCGTCCTTCATGGCAAAACTTTTCAAATATTTTACCTTTGATTTAGAAACCAAAGATACAATACTTGGGCGCGGGGGGGGGGGGGGGGACATGTTCGTGTATGTATCCGGACGATCCATACCGGACGAAACTTACCGGACGGATCCCATTCGGGTCGTCCGGTCCAGATAGCAGGAATATAAAATAATAAACAAGGACAAACAGTAGGAACCTTGGGAAGGACCAAGACACACACAGTGCCGCCTCCCCCGGGTTTCACGGGATATGTCTCCAGAAGTACGCCGTCCCGGGTAATGCGGAATAGGACTTCAAGTACATGTACAGTGGTCTCTAGGCCACTGTGCGTAGGTTGGCTCCTTGTCTCCAGGTACAGTGAATACACAGTGATTGGGGTGCTATAAATACCCCAACACATTCAATGCGGTAACTAACTACTTTCACTCTCATTTATTACTCACCAAAACCATATTTATTACTCCTAGCCGGACGAACACTTATCCTTGCGCCGGAGCTTGGTCTTGGGATAAAACCCAAGACGAGGCTAACGTGCACTATCTTTGTTTCAGGTTCACTCAAGGTCAAGGAGAAGACCCGAACGAGCCTAGGGTAACTTTTTACCTCAACATAGGTCTATGGCCCTATGGGCCTGTTTGAATAAACATATGATTTAGTGCTGACTCAACAAAATTAATGACAAAATATTATTACCATCTTCATTTTTAATCCTACGAAGGATTTAGGTTTGAATGAAATATGACTGTTTCATAAATCGTGTACTAATTGGATATAAATGTGCAGGGGCACATACTATAGGGAGAGCAAGTTGTGCTACATTTGGAAACAGATTATTCAACTTCTCAGGGACAAATGCTCCCGATAGTATGTTACTGGACGCCAACATGGTATCAAGCCTGCAATCTATGCCCAGTCAACGGAGATAGCAGTCGGGTAACAGATCTTGACTGGAATTCCACTGACCTATTCGACAATCATTACTTCCAAAACTTGATCAATGGAAGGGGAATTCTTGAATCTGATCAGTTCCTATACTCGAGTGATCAGGCTGTCTCAACTACACGAAGTATCGTTGAGCTTTACAGCAATAACACAAAGCTTTTCTTCAATGACTTTGCTAATTCCATGATCAAAATGGGGAACATACAACCCCTCACTGGATCAGCTGGTGAGATACGGAAGAACTGCAGGGTTGTTAATTCATAGATTTGTTATCAAGATTATGTATAAGCTGTTATTTCCATAAAGCTCGACCTGTAGGACCTAAATGCAAACAATGAATAAATGGACCATCTTTTTCACTTTACACACCTGATCAGTTTCTGCTGAATTCTACTTGATTCTCGTCATGATTGATCCCACTTTTGATTTAATATTCATACACATTTCCGGCCGTGTAATTTTTTTTCCTGAAGTCTACTTGTTTAACAATTTTTTATTTACATTCCGTGATTATATTTTTGATTATTCATTTATTACCTTTTAACATCGTCTCAGTTCGTTGGTAATTTCTTTGGTTACATACATGTAGGGGTGTTCATCGGTTCGGTTCTCGGGTATTCGGTTTATTCGGTTCGGGTTGTTCGGTTAAAAAATTTTTTTGGGTCATAACCGAAAACCGAACCGAACCGAAAATATTTGTGACCGAACCGAACCGAGAACCGAACCGAAGTTCGGTTCGGTTATGGGTCAAAACCGAAAACCGAAATTTTCCTAAAAAATAACTACGCACATGTCCCCATTACGGTATGCCAAAATATATGCAAAACGACATACCTAGACAAGTTTTAACATCTATTGAACACAAAATACCCTAACATCATAGGACCTAGGGTTAGTCAAGTTATATTTTTTTAATTAATATATAAAAAATATTAAATATTAATTATAATTCGGTTTTCGGTTCGGTTCTCGGGTCAATATCCTAAACCCATAACCGAACCATAAACCGAATAAAATGTTCGGTTCGGTTCGGTTTTGACCAATTCGGTTCGGTTAAGAATTCGGTTCGGTTATTTTCGGTTCGGTTCGGTTTCGGTTTTCGGTTACTGCGGATATTACCCGACCCATGAACACCCCGTTGGTAATTTCTTTGGTTACATACATGTCATCTGTAATAATAATGATGCTACACTAGTAGACGTATCTGACTCGTATACAATATTCGGTAGGGACCTATACATGATGACTATCATCAATTTCTATACCACGGGTAACCACGCGGCGCTCCGTCAACTTAACCAGTTGAAACTGTGGTTCTTTTAATTTTCCTGTTTACATTCTAACTTGACCTGTTTAACAAGTGAGGGGGTGTCCAAATGAACCCCAAAAAAAATAATTCTAAAGGGGCCCATACACAGGTCTATTTGATTGCCAGCTATAGTAGTTTGAGTGATAGATTCCCTAAATTCAGCTACGAACATGGCACCATTGTTAATAAGATGTCTCCAATATTTAAACCCCTAATTTCTGAGGCTACTGCTTCAACTACATTTTCTGGAGATCTACAGGTTCAAGACGAGATCCTCGAACTATATGGGAAAGCTATCAAACCCGATTCATGCTCAAGATCATGTCTTGGAGGATGTGGACACGTACAAGAGAAAACTTAGCCAACACTTCATTTCTTTGTCTGCGCTTCTTCCTAACCTCACAAAGGTAAAAAAAAGAACAAAAGAACTTTTCCTAAAAAACTTGTTATATACATTATATTGGAAGTAACAATGTTTGACATTTCTTTATTGTAGACGGATATGGTATCTTTGTTGGAACTTCGAACTTGAAGCACCAGCTGGATTCAATAGAAAGGATGTTCAAGCATCCGCTATTTGTTTAAAGAAATCAGCTGGACCTAGTGATCACAATATAATGCTTGTTCTTCTCACAAAACAAACTGTGGAGAGAATATCGAAGTCCAAATATCCGGAAACAATGTGTTGGTACAATTCCGGTGCCAGAAAAAATCATCTTCCTATGTCAATGTATTAGGAGAGATGAGCACGATGGGTCTATCGTTTGTCAGTAGCAACGCTGTGTCTGTCACGAATACAACTTTTTTTATCAACATCATTGCTGAGGTACATATAGTTTGACTCGTAGTCTCGTACTAAATTCTAGATCACTACATACACTTTTACTAACTTTTTCTTTAAGCTGAAACACAGTAACTAATAGACACCAGATATTCTGTTCTTTTGAATGAATTGTACAGATGGACAACGACTTCTGTATGACACCACCGTAACAGACATATTGAAAAATCTGGAAAGAGTTTACTAGACAATATGAACATGCAGGGCGGCTCAAGCCTTTTACATGCCTAAAGCGGATTTTTGATAATGAGGCCTTCTTTAATCGAAACATTTGCCTGTTACTTTCATTATTTTGTATCAAGCTTATCTTTCTAGCTCTAATTTATGAAGAAATAAGATTGACAAATCTTAAAATTTGTTGTCTATCATAACTCGCTTTCAAATAACGAATCTTTGATGAATTTGTGCTTATATCTGAACAATTGTAGGTGTATTAAAGAACAACCATGGTTTAAACTTTCATGTTAAATGCAAGACTAAAAACATTAGTGTTTTACTAAATCATTGTCAACATTATCATCAAATTTATACGAGCTACTAACAACCATATTCGAAACAAAAGCCGTAGATCAAGTTTATATTGCAATTAAGAATAGCATATTTACATGATCACAAATCCAATTGTGATGATCAAATCAGTTACTTGAAAAATGTAAGGATAAATGTGATTGGAATATTAGACTCTGAAAGTAGAAAAATTATAAGGTAGGATTAAAATCCATATTTGAGCTTGATATGATATCAACTTTTCATAGCTTAGAAAGAAAAAAATATACATAAGTTTTGCACATTTTATGATCTTGAACGTACTGACTATTCATGTTCACAAAATCATAATATAATGGATTTTTTGAATTTGATTACTTATGATCCTGTTATTGTAATATTGTTATTCGAGTTTGGCATCAATTTTGTCATAGTTTCAAAAGAAAAACAATGTATAAAAAGGACATAAATGTGGATGACTGTAACAAAGATCTATGACCAGTTTTGCAATGTTTACTTCTCTGAAAATTATATATTATATGTTCAATCCCACATGGATCAAAGAAAAGAGATTTTGCTACCTTTTATACCATGCTTTCTAGATCTTTGACAAGTTGATATTAGTATTATGTTGGTGGGTTATACTTTTTAAATTAGACTAAAAAATGTGGATTAATTTTATTTGTTATTATAATAATATAACAAGCTAATTACAAAAATAAACCAAAAAAACTTGTATTTTCACTATAATTAGACTAAGAAAATGTGGATTAATTTTATTTGTTATTATAATAATATAACAAGCTAATTACAAAATAAACCCAAAAAACTTGTATTTTCACTATATGAACTGCTCAACATGGAATTTTAAATTTATTTTTATGCGATCGTGCGACTCAATAACAATGCTGACAAGTTTCCTACACCGAAAGGGGTGGCAACTTTAACCGCACGATCGACTATGGTACTAGAGTGCAGAAAGCCAGAGGAAAAACAGAAAGTAGATGTACCGCAATAGGCAGAAATTGTTAATCCGGAGATGGATAAGACGGAGCAAATTCTAGTGAACCCCGCGTATCCCGAACAGCTGGTCACGATAGGAATAGGGTTTTTGAGGGAATGCCGGAGATACCTAGTTGAACTGTTAAGACAAAATAAAGACGTTTTTGCAGGGCAGCCTTTGGATATGACCGGAGTTCCACGTCGTCTGATCAGGCACCATCTGAATGTCAACGTTGCCGATACGCCAGTAGCACAGAAGAAACGCAACTTGTCCGCGGAAAAGAATCAGGTGGTGCTGAAGGAGGTGGACGAATGGTTAAAAACTGGAATCGTCAGACCGGTTCGTTACCCCACCTGGATCTCCAACCCTGTGCTTGTAAAAACGTGTGATGGAAATTGGCGAATGTGCATTGACTTCAAAAACTTAAACTCCTCATGTCCGAAGGATTACTATCCACTCCCGGAGATCGATTGGAAGATCGAGTCAGTGGTTGGGTTCAGGTATAAATATTTTTTAGATGCGTATAAAGGTTATCACCAAGTCCAAATGGCAGAAGAGGACGAGGAAAAGACAGCGTTTACACAGAACAGGGAACTTACTGCTATATCAAAATGCCGTTCGACCTTAAGAACGCCGGAGCCACTTACCAGCGGCTCGTTGATTCGGCTTTCCAGAGTCAGATCGGAAGAAATTTGGAATCCTATGTGGATGATATGGTGGTCAAGAGTAAAGGAGAAAAGGAAATACTGGCGAATATCGCCGAAACCTTCCACAACCTACGAAAGATTAACATGAAATTAAATCCAAAGAAGTGCTCTTTCGATGTCGAAGAGGGGAAGTTTTTAGGTTATATGGTGACCTCCGAGGGCATTAGGGAAAATCCGAATGAGACGAAGGTAATAGCACAAATGAAATCTCCAGCAACTCTGAAAGAAATGCAAAGCCTGAGTAGCAAACTGGCGGCCCTCAACAGGTTTTTGGCAAGGTCAGCCGAGAGATCCCTTCCGTTCATTGAAACTTTGAAAAATATCACCAAAGAAAATAAGGAGGAATATAAGTGGACAAAGGAAGCCGAGGAGGCATTCCAGTCACTTAAGAGTTTGATATTAGACCTCCCATCCTTATCAACGCCCCATGCAAAAGAAGTCTTGTATGTTTATCTCGCGGCGGCGAAGGATGCAATCAGTGCAGTTCTGTTAACCGAGAGGAACGGAAAGCAATTGCCCGTTCACTATGTAAGCCGAACACTACAAGAGGCCGAAAGAAATTACGCCCCGGTCGAAAAACTAGCGTTGTCACTGTTACACATATCCAGAAGATTAAGGAGGTATTTTGAGGCTCATCTTATCCAAGTTATAACGGATCAAGCGATAAAGCAAATTCTGAACAAATCGGAGGCATCCGGAAGGTTGGCCAAATTTGCCGTATAGTTAGGAGCCTACAATATCACTTACATACCAAGAAACGCGGTTAAGGGACAAGTTCTAGCGGACTTCATCTCGGAGATGTCCGTCGAAACAGAAGAATCACATCTAGCAAAACAGAGGAAATAAATCCACGACATCTCCGATCCGAAGGAATGGATATTATACACAGACGGGGCATCAAACAGTAAAGGTTCCAGAGCAGGTCTTGTGCTGATCGGACCCTGTCAAACCGAACACACGTACGCACTCCGTCTGAATTTCAAGAGCACTAACAATGAAGTAGAATACGAGGCGCTTCTCACCGGCCTGCGGCTCGCCAAAAAGATGAAGGTGGAAATCCTAGAGGTTAGGGTGGACTCCAAACTGGTAGCAAGTCAGATTAATGGGGACTTCGCAGCGGCTAACGAAAGTATGATACAATACTTAGCAAAGGCAAAGGAGTACATTGGTAGCTTCAAAAAATTCAAAATTAATAACATACCGAGGGCACAAAATCAAAAGGCGGATGTGCTAAGTAAGTTAGCTTCGGTAGCCTTCAACCACCTAACCAAAGAAATCCTGGTCGAAGTGTTGGAGAAACCTTCGACCGAAGAAAAACAGGTTGGGGCAATTGTAGAAGAAGAAGAAGACAACTGGATGACACCAATCATTCGGTGTCTAGAAGAAGGAATATGGTCGGAGGACCCCAATGAAGCAAGGGCATTGCGGATGAAAATCCCTCAGTATGTGATGGAGGAAGGTGTGTTATTTAAAAAATCGTACCTAAGTCCAATGTTAAGATGTGTGGGCCCGCTGCAAGCGAATTATATCATATGGGAGGTTCATGAAGGGGCATGCGGAATGCACCCCTGACCAAGGTCGGTGGTGGCCAAGTTGATGAGGCAAGGGTATTATTGGCCGACGATGCACAGGGATGCCCCGGAGGAAATTGATAAATGTGACTCCTGTCAGATTCATGCTCCGGTGCCGAAGCTACCAAAAACTGTTATGACGTCCATCATGGCACCGTGGCCCTTTTACCAATGGGGAATGGACGTGCTAGGTCCTCTACCGAAGGCCCCAGGGAAGGTAAAGTTTGTTATCGTGGCCGTCGATTAATTTACGAAATGGATAGAAGCCAAACCTCTCGCCAAGACCACAGGCAAAGACGTAAAGAAATTTGTATGGGAAAACATCTTCTGTAGGTTCGGTTTACCGGGAATAATAGTTACAGACAATGGGACGAACTTCGTCAATGATCCGTTCAAAAGCTGGTGCGAAAAGTTGAAAATCAAGCAAATAAACACAGCGGTAGCACATGCTCAAGCCAACGGCCTGGTTGAGAGAGCCAACAAGAGCCTAATGTACGGTATTAAGACCCGGCTAGGAAGGGAAAGAGCCGGATGGGTTGACGAATTAACGAACATTTTATGGGCTTTCCGGACTTCACTAAAAACAAGTAACGGAGAAACCCCCTTTAGCCTGACGTACGGCAGTGAAGCAGTCATTCCGGCCGAAATTGGAATGCCCACACGCCGCACTTTGCTTTATAACCTGGAAGACAACGAGGAATAGCAACGTCTAAACTTAGATTTGTTACTAGAAAGACGAGAGATAGCAGCTATCCAGGAAGCCAAATATAAAGCTAAAGTCGAGCAGTATTACAACCAAAGGGTACGACCGGTAGCATTTAAAGTAGGAGACTTTGTATACCGAAGAAACGAAGCCAGCAGGGTAGAGAACCAGGGGAAGTTGGGACCCAACTGGGAAGGTCCATACCGAGTGGTCGAGGCCTACGATAACGGCTCCTACAAGCTTCGTACAATGGACGACCGAGAAGTCCCTCGGACGTGGAATGCAATGAATCTACGAAATTGTTTCTTGTGAAAGTTGTAAACCAAAGCTCACTAATATCTATGACAATCCATGGTTCCCCGGCATCCGGGAGAACAATTTTCAGTTTTTCAATATCATTTCACATGTTCTATAAAAGCACCATCCGAAAAAAGAAAACGGATCGTGGAAAATAATCCCTATTTAACGAGCGGATCGTGGCAAACACTTCATCCGAAAAAAGTAAACGGATCGTGGAAAACACTCCCTCTTTAATGAGCGGATCGTGGCAAACACTCCGTCCGAAAAATTAAACGGATCGTGGAAAACACTCCCTCTTTAACGAGCGGATTGTGGCAAACACTCCGTCCGAAAAAAGAAAACGGATCGTGGAAAACACTCCGTCTCTAACGAGCGGATCGTGGCAAACACTCCGTCCGAAAAAAGCAAACAGATCGTGAAAAACACTCCCTCTTTAACGAGCGGATCGTGGCAAACACTCCGTCCGAAAAAAGCAAACGGATCGTGAAAAACACTCCCTCTTTAACGAGCGGATCATGGCAAACACTCCGTCCGAAAAAAGCAAACGGATCATGGAAAACACTCCCTCTCTAACGAGCGGATCGTGGCAAACACTCCGTCCGAAAAAAGAAAACGGATCGTGGAAAACACTCCGTCTCTAACGAGCGGATCGTGGCAAACACTCCGTCCGAAAAAAGCAAACGGATCGTGAAAAACACTCCCTCTATAACGAGCGGATCGTGGCAAACACTCCGTCTGAAAAAAGCAAATGGATCATGAAAAACACTCCCTCTTTAACGAGCGGATCATGGCAAACACTTCGTCCGAAAAAAGCAAACGAATCATGGAAAACACTCCCTCTCTAACGAGCGGATCGTGGCAAACACTCCGTCCGAAAAAAGCAAACGGATCGTGGAAAATACTCCCTCTTTAACGAGCGGATCGTGGCAAACACTCCGTCCGAAAAAAACAAACGGATCGTGGAAAACACTCCCTCTTTAACGAGCGGATCGTGGCAAACACTCCGTCCGAAAAAAGCAAACGGATCATGAAAAACACTCCGTCTCTAACGAGCAGATCGTGGCAAACACTCCGTCCGAAAAAAGCAAACGGATCGTGGAAAAACTCCGTCTCTAACGAGCGGATCATGGCAAACACTCCGTCCAAAAAAACAAACGGATCGTGAAAAACACTCCGTCTCTAACGAGCGGATCGTGACAAACACTCCGTAACAAAAAGCACAAGCAAATTAAAATAACATTTTTTACACAGATATAAAAGGCGATTCATCATTCTATTAAACCATCCGATGGAGAAAAAATGTGATAACATCGATCACAAACAGATTCATACAAAGTGCTTAAGTTACAATAATTGTTTCTATTACATTCATCCAACAAACAAAAGAAGGAAATCGAGCGGCCTTATCAATAGTCTCCTTCTCGCCGGAGGAAGTTCCGGTCTGCTGGGGGGGAGGGGCTCCTATAGCCTTTGTCTTCAAAGGAGGAAGGTCGGGGAAAAGATTCATAAGGTCACCCAATGGAAGACGGAAGGAATCCGCAAGTTTCTGAATATACGGATATTCGGCTTCGAACAACTTCAAGTACTCCGCCTTCCATACGGACGGAGCTTCCATGTTGAGTTTCTTGAACTTACCCAGAAGTTTTTCAATATCCTCGCTTTTGCGTTCATACCTGAGACCGTCCAGAAACCCAGCGGAATAAGACAGAGTGTAAACCCGCCCCATGCTCTTTTTGTACTCATGGCTAGCAAATAGCATCCGGCATGCGGCCGGAAGCAACTCCCTCACAGTATTATGGCGTACAGCCTCCGACTGAGCCACTTCCACCATCAACTGCTTCTTTTCCCCCTCCAACCTCCCAATGACTTTATCCTTTTCTCCTAGTGCCAGCTCCAGTTTCCTAATCTGTTCGGCCTGAGAAGCGAATCGTTTCCTCCATTCATTCCTGTCCTTATTCATCTCCTCCAACTGATCGGACAAACCTTGCTCCCGGACCGAAATGGCAGACCGTGCCTCTTCCAAATCTTTCCTCAAAACCCCGAACTCACCCATCAACCGCTCATACTTGCCAGCTTTGGCATTACGTGCCGCTTCGGTAGTATTCTGAGCATGCTCCAGCTCCCGGTACTCAGTGATTAACTGAGTGAACCTGCGCAGCACCTCTGCCTGCATAGCAATCCCACTAGCATATTGTACGTAGGATGTGCGGATCAGCAGGCTGGTACTCAGTTCCTCCCGGGCAGCCTTCTCAGCGGGAGTGGCGAGATGGGCCAGCATCTCATGACAAGCTCTGTAAGAATTCAACCTAACGTCCTCGGTCATAGACCAGGCCGGAATAAAAAGCTGTCTTCTGGATGAATTCCCACCTGCAACAAAATTAACCACAAATTAGCATAAGGTAAGTGCTAGCAATAGAACCGCAGGGATAGATTTATATACCTCGCCCAACTGAATCATGCCCTTCGGAACCAGGAGAAGGATGCAGAGAATGCAGGGAATGAGCCGAATGAGCTGAGTGATCTGTAAAAAAAAAGGGGGGGAGATAAAAAAAATGAAAAAATAAACAAACAATCCGAAAGATGAACATTTCTCACCATCGGAGGGAGGCTCTTGGTTTTGTGGATGAGTCTCCTGGACCGGTTGTTCCAAATCTGTTTCATTAACATGCCTGGTCTCAGCAGTCTCCTCCCCTGGATTGACGGCCCCTTCATCACCACCCGGTCTCTCTTCAACGTGAACCACCCCCTGTACCAAAAACTGCTGAAGAGGGGTTGCATTGAGAGTGTGTTCGGAGGAAGCATTCCCCTCCACATTCTCTTCGAACTCTTTCCTCTGTTTTTTCCTCCTCGTCTGAACGACGGATGGTCCCTCAGCATTCCTTTTCGTCCCGGCCTGCTCCATCATCCTTTTTTCCTCTCTTTCTCCTCCCTGGCGGCAACCACATTCGCATCCGGCCTTTCAACAGCCTTCTGAAGAGGAGTCTTAGCAGGGATCTCACTTCCCGGTACCAACGGCTCGGTTGTCCTTTCCGATCTTTGGCTATCCTCAGACAAAGGTCCTCCCTTGCTGACCTCAATTCCTTCCTCCACCGGAAGCTCCAGATATTCAGACATTGTAAGAACTACAAAAAGGAAGCAGGGGGGAGGTAAGATCACAACAAAAAGCAACAGATTATATACGTTTAAGACAAGTAAGTTTTGTATTACCCTTCCCCTCGGCACCCTTTAGAACAATCTCATATCCGGGATACTCAGAAACTTTAGAAAGACCAGACATCCATAAAAGGGCGGCTGAGGGTTTTCTGAGGAGAATCACCTTCTCAGCGACTAGTTCAGCATCTCTATCATAATGCGTCTCCGGAAAGTCGTCTGTGACCTTAGAATCTCTATGCCTCCATGGCATAGCATCCGGAATTGCTCTCCGATCTATCAGAAAGAAATGGTCTTTCCAGTGTTTCAGCCCACTAAGCACCTCTTAAAAACACTTCTTAGCCCTCCTTCCCGTTCGGTTCTCAAATGAAAACCAGTGGCCTTGCTTACATAATCTATAAAAAACCCTGAACAATGGAACCGTTGGACGGACGCTCAAACTATAGCAACGGATCTCAAACATAGTCACTCTATTCAAACCTATCGGAACAATCTGGGAAATATGTACTCGGAAATACTTTATTACCGCTAGCAATGAATTTTAAAAGTAGCCCACAATGAATTTTTAGTGCATACAACCGCCTAACTCACTTTATAAAAAAGTTCATATTGTTATTAAAAAAGTTCATATTGTTAAAAAAGTTCATATTTTTAGTCGCATACAATCTCCAACCTTTACTTTAGCTATTGTTTTTGCTAAAAAAGTTCATATTTTTATTCGCAGACCATGAAATGGTCAAAACCGATCATTTTTGTAGTATGGGTTACGTTGACCCATTTATTAGTTTTTCAATACTTTAAAACATAGTGTTTTCGGTCGACCACCACATCTCACCAATTTAATTCTTAGGTATTACCTCTCTTTGGAAAATTGCCTTATCAACCATTCTCACTTTCAGAAAATTCTAATAAAAATATACAATTGATCCAAATACTAATTTAGGTGCATATTACCTCATGCTTGTTGATGAATAGCTAAAATCGCTAGGCTAAACCTGGTTTGAAGCTTATACCGTTCCGCCAGTGAACTCACAATCTCGGGATGGTCTTTGGGTGACTAAGATCTGCTTCATTTACCAATTCTTCAATCATATCAAGCCGCGTGAATAAACAATTATATAAAGTTAGCAAGATGGTTGGAGTCAAAAGTACCATAACTTTATTGAGACCAAACTCTTGACTCTTGATTATCATGACCCTATCACAATATGTGAATGTCCCAGTCTGACCTAAGGTTTCAAGACCACATTCGAATTCATCTGCATCTTGACTATCTATTAATGAAAGCCGTTCATCAATAGCTGAAATCACAGCTTCAACACCTACATCAAAAAGTAACACCTTTTAATAAATACATATATTTATTCAATCATCACTCACAACACGCACAAAATGAAAGGGATGTACCAGATTCATCTGGATGGCTAAAATGCATAATACACATATGAAATGCATAATATCTAGATAGCTAAAATGTTGTCAAGAAAGATGCACCATGTTACGATAAACTGGTACATGTAATAATTATCATACCAGTGAAGAACATTTTGAAAAATTGGACCACCCATTTCATAAACAGCATGACCATCATTTCCTTAATCAAACTTACCAAGTAGAGCTAATTCCCAAAATAGTATTTTGATTTAACTTTTTTCAAAAAATAGTAGAAAAAAAATGCCCTTTCCCAAAAAGGTCATGTGTGAATGTGCGAATCCATAAATATTTTGACACGTGTCTAGACACTTTTATAAACAAATATGCGAACGACGGATGTGCGAATGTGAGAACGACGGATGTGTGAATGTGCGAATGTGTGAACGACGGATGTGCGAACAAACTCAAATCTTCATAAAAAAAACCCAGATCTTCATAAAAAAAAAAACCCAGATCTTCATCCCATTCATCCAAAACCCAGATCTTCATAAAAAAACCCAGATCTTCAACAAAAGCCTTCCACAGTCAAGAACAACAACATAACCCATATCAAACAACAACCACATCTAACCTAATCCCATCCTCCATCTCTACTGAAAGTCCATAAATAATCGATTTAACTAATACTAGTTGTACTTATACTTTTCAGTTCTTTCAGTTCTTGACTGATTGTCTATCTATTTTTCACCTTTTGACCATATATGTCTGTCACTTTTACTTTTCGTATTATTGTCTGATTATCATAGATCTATAAATCAAAGATCTCAGTTTGTTCAATTACCCGTCAATGATCTTTAAAGATCTTATAAATTTGAACATAATCATCGTCAATCTATAGAAGCATGAGCTTCTTATCAATATCCAAACTTTTTTAAAAGAAAGAACAACACCATTTGGTTTCATTCTTCTTTCGCGTTCGATTACACATACTGAAAACAAAAGTACCTACCCAAGACCCATCCTAGGATCTTGAAGCCTCCGCGTTTGTGTTTGATTCGGATTGACGATGCTATGATGGAGATGAGATCATTTGATGTTGGAGATGAGATCATGGTGGTGTCGATGGTGGTGTTTGGATGGTATGGTGGATGGTGGTGATGTTTGGATGGTGGTGTGGTGTCGATGGTTGTGTGGATCTAGATATGTATATGTGGGTAAAGGGTTGCATACATATATTCGGATGGTGTGGATCTGGACATGTGTCAATAAATTAGTGGAGTCGCACATTCGCACATGACCTTTTTTAAAAAAAAGGCATTATTTTTCTACTATTTTTTGAAAAAAGTTAAATTAAAATACTATTTTGGGAATTGGCTCTACCAAGTACGTATACCCGAACGGTGTTCCTACACGGTTACCAAAAAATGAAAGACATATGACTTTGGAAAATTAATGAAGGCAGTTTATGTTAAACTGAACTCCCAAAATTACAACATTATCACAATATCTACACACAAATTATTTCTAATATTTTGCACTATATCTTATGTCACACCATTGTACTAGGAAAACTAACATACAGTGTTTGGATAATATTGATCGAAATATTTATATTACAACACATATTTAGTAAACAAAACAATCAACAATAATGACAGAAACAATACAAATGGCTAGAAAAAACCAAAATGGCTACCTTAATCATTTCTAGATAATGTAACCATGGATAAGGGGGTATATCTAACCATGGACCAAAAACACTTTCTCGGAACAGGCTAATTCGAGATTGATTCGTTCCCAACTTACCTTTAATCGTTTATAGATAATGGTTGCGTCTAGGGTTTGAGTAGATTGATCCCTTTATTGAAATTAGAATACATAATTTAGGGTTAGGGTTTAAACTTTGATTTTGATTTTAATTTTGGGTTTGATTTAGAGTGAAGAGGAAAGAGACAGAGTATATGTGTTTTGGGGAAATTTGTAAGTTTGTGTGTGTTACGGGTTAATGTGGGGGTGTTTTTAAAAAAAGTTGATTAAAGAAAATATAGTCGCCCAAATCTTTTATTACGTCGCTCAAGAATTTGAAATAAAAAAGTGTTTATAAAGTATTTTAAAAAGTATTTAAAAAATAATACTTTTTACAAAAGTACTGATGCAAGTACAAAAAGGTGAAAAGTAAAAAAAGTCGCTCAAAGTATCAAGCCGTAAGTCGCTTAGGTTGCTCAACATTGGGAAGGGGCAAAAAGAATAAAATAATATTTTTCAAAGTTTGACTTTTTTGGTGGAAAAAGACGAAATAGAAGGTCGCTTAAGGTATGAAAAGTCACTGTAAAAAAATCGCTTAGAAAATACACATTGTGGGCTATGACAAAAGTACCGCTTTAATGATTGGGCGCGAATTTTTGGTGTGCCACATGTCACCTTCATATTAAAACTTAAAAAGTCGCAAGTTGCTCGGCTTGGTTAAAGAAACTCACTAAAGTGAGTCCTCAAAAGCCTATCACTTCGAGCGACTGGGACAGTCTCAAAATTGTCCCTTATTATTATATAGTAGTAGTAAGGGGTTCATCATTGTTAGGAATCATTGTATTCAATGTTTGCAATTCTTAAGCTAAATTATATGTAAAACTATAGTATCTTGCATAAATTTTCATTTAATTTTTTTACAGCATAACTTGTTTTAGAACGTATATAGTTGAACAACTTTAACCTGTGAATATAAGGGATAACATCCCTACTGCAAACACGAGAGAGTTACCTCTTGCAACCAGCAAACATGGTCCCTGATTGTTCACTAAATGATCCCTGATTGTTCACTTTGCAGCAAAATTGGTCCCTGATTTAGCCTACCGGCAGCGAATAATCCGTGTTGTTTGCAGCAGGAATTATTTTCCGGGAATATATATACCTTTTCTTTTTATAAACAAACTAGCAAACTTATTTAATTTTGCGTCCTCATACACCATATCAATCTCACATTTGTTCTCAGCAAGACTTACACTTATAATCTTTTGGGTAAAGAGATTTATCTCGCTCAAATACAGCTAGTCCAAAGCCACATTGATACATAATCTACAAGTGAAATCGATGGCTATGGTTGTCGGTTTTGTTTGTTTCTTCTAGTTCATGACGGTATTGAACTTAAGTTCATCCTCCAAAGAATAGAAGACAAACTATTTTGGGATTAAGTTGTAGAATAGCAATGAACTTTTTAAAATGTCCCATTTTGGTACGTGTATTTTTTTAAGTTGTAGAATAGCAATGTACTTTCGTAAGTGTTTCAATTAGGTACATGTACTTTTTTTAAGTTGTAGAGTAGCAATGTACTTTCCATAAGTGTTCCAATTTGGTACGTGCGATTTCCACAAGTGTTCCAATTTGGTACGTGCGATGACGTACCAAATTGGAACACTTATGGAAAGTATATTGCTATTCTACAACTTAAATAAGTACACGCACTATAACAATTCGCATTTTCAGATTACTATTCACTCCCGAAATTTTATTCTACATTCTTGTAAGTTAACCTATTTTCATGATAACACGAGAGTTTGATACTCATCGGGTCATTTTTCCAAGTTTCGCAAAACCGTGTCTGAGATTTACGTTTAGGTTTAAACGTCATTTAAACATCCCGATATGTCCATACAAAATTACAAACAAGAGAAATATGTGTCTTTCACATCTTACGACATTTTCACAAGTATTGGATTTTTACATTTTCCAGTTTTGCGTTTTACGCGTTTTAAGCCTACGTTTCTAGGTTTTCACGACTCTAAGCACCCCGACAAAACTTATCACTCATTTAATATGCTATTATAGAGTATATTGATAAGTTTTAACATATTTATAAGTTTCGTATTTTTAGGATACCCGGTTTTAAGTTTCGTGACTTAACGACTTACAGTTAGCGATTACCGGGACCAAAACTCACTCCGTAAAGCCAAGATAATATCCAAAACTCATTCCACCTCCTCATAGCAGCCCATGGACGTTTTTAATGACTAACCAAGACACTTTTCTTGGTTAGGATTGATCTTGTATGGATTGGTTACACATTCAAACCTTAACACTTAAGTTTTCTTCATCTTATGACACATATCAAGACTTAGCTAGTAAGTATGATGAATCACCACCCTTGGCACCTCCTTTGACTAACTAAAACTCATATAAATACCCCCTCCCCTCCCTCTTGGTCGTTCACCTCACACACACTACAAACACAATCACAATTTATCATATAACTCTAAGTTTTACACCTCCAAAGTGAAGATCAAGTAAACTACATCAAATTCCTTGCAAGTTTAGGTGATCCACTTGAGTTTAAATCTACTCAAGTCACCTAAGATCTCAACACAAAGTCCTTCAAGAAAACAAGGGTGTAGAAGGAATGCTAGAAGTGTGGAGAAATTGCTCAATCAAAGTCCTAGTTCTAAGTCCTTGATATTCCTTTTTTTATTGAAAGCCAAAAGTTATAAGAAAACCTAGCTCACTCATGATCAACTCTATTTACATATTTTCTCATGTTAATCTATGCTATATATGTCTAGTTATATTGATATCATGATGTACAAATCCTTAGAAATCAAGCTTACATTTATATGTTAACCTATGTAAGTAAACACGTAAAATTAGTGAATTTATGCTATGAAACACGACCAAACTAAATACCCATGACCTTGGGAAATTACTTACTGTTAAATATGATTTTACAAGGAAAACTTATCAATTTGAATCACCCGAAATGAATAAACGAGTCAAAAGTTATAATAAAAAGAAGTTAGCGAAACTTAGAACCTAAAAACTGCCAACAAGCTCACTGCCCAGATCTGGAAAATTTTAGAGGCACTTCTGGTCCGACTCATCAAAAAGTTAAAACAAGAAAGTTGTCCGGAACGATGTTTTACGTCCACTTTGAGGAAACTCGGCCAGAAAACACCAAACAAAGGCAGTTTTCTGCCTCAAAATGTAAAACAATTTTTCGGCGTCAAACTAATTACTCACTAAACATTATGAACCATGTGATTTTCAAAACTAATTACTCACTAAACATTATGAACTTCATAAAATAACAATCTTCATTCAAAATAAACTTTCCTAAGTTTATTTTACCTTCAGAATAGTAACTTTTGTAAAACGACGAGAACTTATAAAACCATTTAAGTTACTTACACTAAATCAAGGACCATATAACTTTCATTAGACATTTAGATTTACCCAAACTCACTTGCGGATTATGACCAAACTTATTTTGCAAACCATGTAACCACTTAACTTATATGTCACGTAGTCAAACAAGCAAAACTTATGTTTTCCATAATCGAGTACTACAAAACTAGGGAACTTCATGTGAGGGGTTTCATTTGGGTAAACAGATCGACGAGTTGCTGGATTGACTATTTAAATTGTCCTAGCTCCTCGAACGTTTACTACATGACCTCTGGATTATGATGGCCCGAATGGTAGTACTAGATATCTAAACTAAGAATATTGCATAAACCGTTTCTATAAAATGACATACACAAACTACCAAGTATTACATCATGATCAATATAAGGACCTATATAGGCTCATTTATGTTTTTTTAGACATTATTCCAAACCTAAGTTGCAACAATTATTCTAGGTTGCACGTAGAGGTTTTCCCGGCATATCCAGCGATTTCGTTATATCCTTAAACATCATCCAACTCACGGTGAGTCATAGCCCCATTTTTATACTTGTTTTATAAATACTTTGGGGGAGATACATGCTCAACTACTTTTAAACATGATTATTTGCATAATGTATGTTTTATCTGAACTAAATATTTATTTATGTTAGATAACATTATTGCCATACTTAGAGTTTCTATATCATGGACCATTAAGCACTATGCGTAGTAAGTACGAATATTATGGTTAGATCTATCGGGATTATTGTAACCATTAAGTTGACCCAGTTAGAGCAAACAAACGCAACAAACATTTGAGAAAACTAGGTACAACAACAGATTACCTACTAGGCTATGATTGCATCAACTATTCCAATTTCTATTAGTACGAGATTTACATTTTGGTTTTCATAAGGATAGTGCAATAACAAACAATGTTCAACGCTTTGGGGTGGATAACAACATAACCCATACACAGAACAACGATACAAATAGGACTTTGTCCAACAAACAAGATTTGGTCCAACAAACAGGACTTGGTCCAACAAACAGGACTTGGTCCAATTACTATTCAAACAGGACTTGGTTCAATTACGAATCAAACAGGACTTAGTCCAACTACGATTCAAACAAGACTTGGTCCAATTACGATTCAAACAGGACTTGGTCCAATTAAGATTCAAATAGGACTTGGTCCAATTAAGAGTAAAAGAAACACTACCTATATATGATATTGTATTTAGTACAATAGTTATACACTTGAAAGTTTTAAGAACTACATTAGTATTTACATATACTTGCCACGATGATTTCTACAAAGTTTTCACAATTATTTCTATAAACTCTATGAACTCACCAACCTTTGTGTTGACACTTTAGCATGTTTATCTCAGGTCCATAACAAACGAGGCTGGCACGGAGGAGCACGGATACATCAATAAGGCTATAAATTTTATTATCATTCGAAAACTCTTTTAATGTAATTTGTAAACCATGAAACTACTGGGACCTCATTTTGTAAACTATAATATTTATATAAATCGAATGATAAATCTTTTAAAAAAGACTCCATTATAGTTCGTTTTCTATTGTTATAACTGTTGTGCCGTCGAATAACACTCAGTTTGAATTTCGCTGCGTATCACGAAATTGGGGGTGTTACACGTACCAAAACGGGACACTTTGAAAAGTACATTGCTATTATACAACTTAAAAAAAGTACACGTACCGAAACGGGACATTTTGAAAAGTTCATTGCTATTCTAACACTTAATCCCAACTATTTTTGGCTCATTTCCTACGTATCCATTCACTTTTTTCATATTTTTTAACCGACTTGACGATATTACTGAGTGTCTAGTATTGCTTTATACATTAGTATTAGTCGGTATTATATTATCTCACAGTGTCAATGTATTATTGCTAGTTTATACATAGTTATAAATAATTACCTTTCAGAAAAAGAAAAAAAATTACTTCTAATACTAAATACGGACGATGTTGCGTTAACGTCGTTAGGCTAACATACTGATGATGAGGGAGCATTTATCCAACATTTAGATTCATTTGTGAATCGTTGGGAGTGCGGAAAACGTATGAAGTAGCATGAAGGAATTAAAAAAAATAAGGTCTAAGACCCGAAGATCCGGTTCATATGTTGATTTGTGGTAGGGTGAAAAACGGGTCAAGATTAAAGGCGTTAATCGAAGATTAAAGGTCTACTCACGAGCAAAAGTACACATGAGAACTCGGGGTCGAGTTCTTTCAAGTGAGGGGGATGATGGGACAAGATTTGAGACCAAGGCCCTAGAGGTTATTTTCGCTACGGCGTAACACTCTGACCTTGTTACGTCGTAGAGCTCTCGAATAAGAATTAATATTCCTCTTTCAAGTTGCTACGTCGTAAATAAGTTATCCTTGTTACGCCGTAGGGGCTACAAATGCAGTTTTTACTTTTATTCTTTAAGACTTTTTTCTTATTTAGGAAGGTTCATTTATTTTTAAATTTGTTATTTACTTAATTGGCTATCTTTTTCTCCAAGATAATTTTTCCCTATAAGTATAAGGCTTAGGGTTATGTAACTTTAATATTTTGATTTATGGATTAATAATAAACTTGTGTTTTAAGAATTATTCTCTTGTTATTGTTTTATTCCCTTGAGGTTTTATCTTCATTTATCAACCCTTAGATTAGGGTTATCAAAATTCGCTTTCGCGTCCTGCGTCAGTTGACATCTAAAGCTTGTTAGTATCCTCGATGATGAATGGTGTAGATGTCATCAAAACCCATACTGTTGTGGGGTATGGTCTGGAGAGTACATGGATCTTGGTTTTACACTTTTACTAAATTCATGAAAGAACTTGGCCTGATTTTCACTATGCTAGAAGAACTTAGTTCCGTGATCGTAGGTGGGGCATCGATTCGCAAGAATCACGAGGGTAGCAATTATGGAGGTTCAAGAATGCGTCCAACCATAGGCAGGTCTATTGAAAACCCTAGCTGCACCCAATCATCGTTTAACAATAGGATGGTTGATGAATGGGATGGGAGAAAAAAGGAGTACCGGGTATATATGTAACCACCGGTAAATTTTCACTTGCACTAAACTAATACCCATTCTAAATAAAGAATACTTATCCATTTTCTACGTATAATTTATTTTAAATATTAAACGTTATCAGTTTATCTGATCACAACAAAAAACTAATGTGACGTAACTCACATTCCTAATAAACGTGCTCACCAAAACCAACACCAACATGCTTTATATTTATTTCAAGTAAACATTCTTTATATGTCAAGTATAAAAGTTTTCAACTTCTATTTAGCACTTTACGTTAATTCGTTAACGTACGACTACTTAACGTACAAACTAAACGTTTGTTACCTATTAGATTTTTTTTGAAACCCTAATCTACTATATCTACGATTTTGCACAATTAGATCATAAATACTAAAGTACAACATTTTATACCTAGAGTACAAGTCTTTAAAGCACGGAAACCTAACTTTACTCTACTTCCCGTTACAAGCCCTAAATTTACAATTCTACGATTTTATGTAAATAAAATCACAAACCTTAATTAATATGTACATGATTTTTATAAAAAAAAGAAATGTACAAGTCTTTCTTGCACATGTACAAGTTCTTAATGCATAGAAACTTAATATTAGTATAAATCCTATTATAAACCTTAGTTTACCTAATGTAAAGCACATAATACAATTCCTTAATGCACAAGCCTTAAATTGGATTTTCTTATTATTTACAAACTTAAATTACAAGTCTCTAATGCTTGTAGTACAAGTGCTTAAAGCATGAAACCTAAATCTATACTTTTATTATTCTAAACCTAAATAAACATAACTAAACCTAACTAAAGGACTCCAACTAAGGTTACTACACTTCTAAACCTCAAGTACAACATATTATAGCCTAGGTACAAGTATCTTAAGCCTAAAACGCCACCCTTGATCCTTTCTAGTTCGAATGGAACCAAAACATAACCAAACTAACCCTAACTAGTTTCTAAACCAACTAGAACATCAACTAAGCAAATGTATGAGCACAATGTAGCCACATCACCATGTCCCTTTGATTTTCTACACCTTGGTCCATTTTATCAAGCTATACACATGGTTTCTTTTAAAACCATTCAAACCAAAAGGCTAAAATTCGAACAAGTATACACATAGGTTTTCTCTTTTTAACCATTCGACCAAACCCTAACCTCTTGGCTATGGATCAAACAACTTTACACCATGTCACCTTGTTCCTTAACTCCTACGACATTTTCAAGAGTTTTGGAAATTTACATTTTCCGATTTTGCGTGTTCGCGTTTTAAGCCAATGGTTTTAAGTTTTTACGACAATTAAGCACCCCGGTAAAATTTATCACTCATTTAATATATTTTTTAGAGTATATTGATATGTTTTAACATTTTTTAGAAGTTTCATATTTTTATGATACTCGGTTTCACGTTTCGTGACTTAACGGCTTACAGTTAGCAATTAACGGGACCAAAACTCACTCCGTAACTTATATAATACCAAGTTTATCCACCTAGTCCCTCCCACTTAAGTATGAACGTGTATATAGTGGTTCACCAAGGCCTTGGTGGCTTGGTGAGAGCCATGGAATATTTAGGGCATCATGTGTTACATTAGGAGCCATAGAAAGTCTTAAGGCTTAAAATCAACCAAGTATGCATCATGTGGTTCATTCTAGACCATACCTTAGTGTAAAATAACCTCCTCAAGGATCTATAAATACCCTCCTCCCTTCTCTTAGTCATTCACTTCACCAACAACATCAAACACTCTTCATTTGATTCCCATGTTCCAAGTTATACATAGAAGATGAAGGCCTAGTTATTCTCTACATAAAACTAGTGTTACTTTGATGATTCCATGGTTGGATTAAGAGCTATACACGGTGATTAGGGCTAAGATTAAAAGGATTTTACAAGGGTTATATCAAGGCTAGCAAAGGTTTGTAAGAGTTGTGTTGAAGGATTGGAAGCTAGGGTTTTCGATTAAAGGATTTAGTTTAGTGTTCTAGTTCCTTGTTTCTTGTTTAGTTCTTCACAAGGATTGTAAGTAAACTCCTAGATTTACCTTTTATTAGTATTTCATGTATTTAATATGTTCTATATGCTTATTATATTTGATTATGCTTGGTAAATTAGATTAAAACGCTAGAAACATCGTAAGGACTTTAAACGCAAAACACTTTCTGGATAGAGGGTTGTAAACGGACAATCTGGGTTAGATCAATGAACCTTAGATCATAATTAAAAATATAGGTTTATATTGCTTTGTCTTATGGTCATTTTGCTGCTTGGCTCACCCCGTAACTCATCCGTATGAATAAATTAGAGCCAAAACGGTAACATGTGTCAAAATCTGAGTAACATATTTCAATCGGGTAAAACTCATAAAACTTGACTAATACCCCCTGTTGGTCAAAGCATAAAAGTTTTATCTAACATCCTAACTTAAATGTGGATGGAAACCGGGCATAAAACGGAGTCGTATGGACCTACTTATGGCCATTTCCGCGAGACTTTGAGTTGCTGCAACCAACAACATGTATATAAAAGTGTAAATTAGTAATGTGACCTTAGTTAAGTAACTTTAGGGGAAATGGGACCCACAAATCTGTAAAGTTCATTTAAATGCCTTTCCGAAGACGTAAAAACCGGGTCGTGATCATTTACGGTTTAGAAATAACGGGTAGACTTAGACGGAAAAACTTAAATAAATGAAAATCCCAAACAAGACTTAAACACTTATACAACTTTACAAACATTAAGTATCCAAGCATAATTAATGTAATAACTATATAAGGCATGTTTACATATTCACTTCGTTGTTTTAGAACCTAAGACATAACATCATATTCTAGGTTGCGCGTAAAGGTTTCCCCAGCTTATCCATCGAATCCGTTATACGTTTTGATATCATTAGTTCAAGGTGAGTTTCATAGCCCCTACTTTTATATGTTTTGAATTACTTTTGGGGGTGATACATGCTCAACTAATTTCATTTACTTTTACAAGTACTCTAAACTTTTACAGATTACTATGAGTTTCATAGCCCCTACTTTTATATGTTTTGAATTATTTTTGTGGGAGATACATGCTCAACTATTTTCATTTACTTTCACAAGTACTCTAAACTTTTACGGATTACCGTGAGTCATAGCCCCACTTTTACTTGTTTAATTACTTTATAAACTCTTTGGGGGAGATACATGCTCAAATACTTGCTTTGACTTCCACAAATACTCAAAACATTTATACTCTTATGCAACGCTATACTTTTATACTTTTGGACATGTGTAGTTACGATATGTGCCTTAATGTGTTACACTTATTCATATACGCTTTATTCTTTAGCAACTGTTTAACTCCTGGATGGAGCCGTTGGAGAGCTATTGATAGTACAATCGAGCTGACGCCCCCACCCTTGGTCCCAGATTCATGGCCTTGGGTGAATATAATCCAATATTCTTGTGTAAGCTTACGTAAACTTGTCATGAGGTTCAGTTGGCAGTTATTCATTACATTAAGTACTCACATATATCGTATACACATATGTCCTACTCATACTATATTTTAGAAGTGGGTTGTGAACACATAGGTTGCAAATTTTGTATGGGCGGAACTTGGAACTGAATGGATTTTCAACACCTTTGCTGTGGGAATATTATTTGAAGGCTTTACAATTTAACTAAACTCTATGAACTCACTGTGAAAACCGTAGAGGGGGGGGGGGGGGTAAATACGTTTCCATTTAAAAAGTTAAAACTTTTGTATCAAACTCCCGATCAAGTGTGACGTAATATGAAAAGTGTCAACTATGATCATATATCATCTAGGAATGAATAAATTAAACTACAACACAAGCACAATCAACCATGACACATACATAATCAACATAACATAAGCAACTAGCCACACAAGCATAAACGCAATGCAAATATAAACATAAAGCGATAAAAAATAAAATGAAAGTAAAGAGATAAGTAAGAAGGCACAAACCGGACACGGTGATTTATAGTGGTTCGGTCACGAAGCTCCTCTTCGCCCTACTCCACTCCCCGAGTACCCAACTCGAGAGTTACTTCACTAATCAACAAACTCCCTTTAGGCGGAGAAAACCGTACACGTCGCTTAACTTGTTTTCCGACACTAAGCTAGATGTCGAGTGCTAATCTTAGCTAGCACCAATCTACCACGATCTACCGATCTACACCGTACACATCGCTTATCCTATTTCGATACTAAGCTAGATGTCGAGTGCTAATCTTAGCTAGCACCAATCTACCACGATCTACCCGATCTACCCTTGATCCACGTGATCAATCACACAAGCCCAATGGCTTCAAGAGATCTCCAAGATCTCGACACGATCACAATGATCTACTCCCACTTAACTCGATCTACCCGATCTACCCTTGATCCACATGATCAATCACACAAGCCCAATGGCTTCAAGAGATCTTCACTATCTCTTAAGATCACAATGATCTTGACTCACTCTCTCACAAAAGAAAGATAATCTTGATGTATGCTATGATACAATCAAGAGTGTAACAAATGTTACAAGACCTAACAACTACAACTCTTGTATCTTCTTGGATACCTTGAGTTCTTCTCTTGCAAATGAAGAGGAATGATAACACTTTGTATCTACTTGGATACTTTGTGTTCTTCTCTTGCTAATCAAGAGAGATGACAACACTTTATATCTACTTGGATACTTTGTGTTCTTCTCTTGCTAATCAAGAGGAATGAAGAGGATCACTTGAATGGAGGATTGGATCACTCTTAAACAAACTAAGACTTTCCAAATGATCAAAGAAAGTCATTTAAGTGAGGAGGGATTAGACCAGAGAAAAAGGACTGGAAAAATCAAGTTGGAAGTGTGAAATGGTCCACTATTTATAGGCAAAGAAAAATCTAGCCGTTACGTACGGACGGCTCCGTTAAATACCTGACGGCTCCGTTAAATTTAATGGAGCCGTCCCTATTTAAAGGTGCCGTGGACGCTCCTTCGTTTGTCTTTAGTGGGGAAGGTTTATTTGGGAAAGTTGGGAGCTGTTTTGGGGGAAATTTGACTGTTGGGATTTTCAAACATATTTTTCAAAATAAAACATTTCTTTTTAATTCAAAATTAATTTGTGAAATATATTTTTGAAAAAATGTTTTGTCACATTAAAAATGTGAAGTTTAGAAAAATAAAATCCTTTGATCATTTGTCAAGTAGTAGATTTGTTTGTCCATACCTTGAGTGATTTATGTCAGGATGGAAATCTACGACTTCGTTGAAGCATACTTGAGACGTCGGGAAGTGTTGATGTAAGTATGTGTTGATGATTTGTGTTTACAAGTAACTTTTACATTTTACGTTACGTATTACAAGTTACATGTTTGTCATTATTAAAACCGAAGAAACCGTTTAGTTTAAATATCGTAATTTGCACTAACAATCTCCCCCTTTTTGATGATGACAAATATGTAAACCGTAACACATAGTAAAATGTAAAAGTTACCTGTTTACACTCCCCTTCTCCCCCTTTTGTCGAATCAAAAAGGTAGTTGTCTTAAGCGCTCCCTACTCCCCCTTATTGAACTACATTCCTTTCTCCCCAGAAAGGCGAGTTTGCATCATCCTAGTGAAGCCTTCTATCACCACTTGTGAAGACGACTCCATGCTATTTATTTAAATACTCCCGAGCTCCCCCTAGCTCAATGCTCCCCTATGGTGACTTAATCCCCTTGTTTATTTACCTTAGTATCTAGCGGATCCATGGATCAAATTCTTACAAAGGCTTTTCCTACATCAAGGGTTAGCTTCGTGCAGCATAATATATAACAGTATAGGAGCAACATTATAGGGATAGAATACACATAGCAAGACATGCAAGGGTTAAACTATGTGAGTGACACAACCTAAAAGAGTGCCAAAAGGGTGAAGACCAACAACCTAAGGTGTAATTGTTCAATCAATCATACTAACAAGAACGGGATTCATTCGTTGACTGACACACTAAATGACTTCTTCCAAGTTGTCATTGGGAAGGAAAGTTCTATCAAACCTTTTGAACAACATAGTCATCTACCTAAGATGATTGATGTTAAGGATAGTTTGTTGATAGGACATACTCTAAATGATTACTATTATGACAAGTCGTGCCATAAAGTAGACTCGATAAAGGTTATACCTAAATAATTCCATAAGGTGGAAGAGTGTTGGTTGTGGTGACAACAGGACAACTTGGGTTATGTTGTTGTAGGGGATAAATAATGGATGACCCATTAGTGGTTGTGGTTATGGTGATAAGGATGATGTGTTAGTGCCAAGTCCAGAGAGGTTTGATGGTGATAGGGTTAGTGTGATAGCTAAAGGTTGTGGTGGACTTGGTGGAGGTAAGGGTGTAGGAATTGTTGGGAATTCTGGAAATAAGATATTTCTTGTTGCTGCCGATAGTGAAAGTTGGTTCCTGCCGATAGTGTTGGTTCCTGCCGAAGCTCATTGCTACTGATAGTTATATTTTGTTTCTGCTGATAGTGTTTGTTGCTGCGGATATTATTGTCTGTTATCCGTATGTTTAGTAAGTTTATTTATAGAAGAGATCATGTTTATCTCTTTACACGTATTCTTGTAGGACGGGTTAGGGTTAGGGTTCCTTGTGATTATAAAAGGAACACCCCGTCTATGAGTTTTGATATCTTTGTAACTTAACAATCTTCAATAAAATCATCTTCTAGTTCATTATACGATCCATAGAGGATCATAGCATTAGTTCTTTTCTTTTCTTGTTCATAATCAGAGGTTCTCTTGTAGTGTGCTTGTGATTACATAGGCATCCTACCGATCCACATAGGCTCAAAGATCTAGCAGGCGTGTTAGATTCAACAAGTGGTATCAGAGCCTCGTGAGGATCTCTGATCAGGAAACAAAAGTTCTCAAAACAATCTCTCTAAACCCTTTCACAATGGGCGATGAAAACCCTGGATTTGAAAAGCCTGATTTTGAAAACCCTGAATTCGCTGCCATTAACAATGAAGAACCTGAACCTACAAAAGTTCAACAACAAATTGTTACAACCACTGTGTCCAACAGTAATGCTAAGTTCCCATATCTTAAGAAGGAGGAGTATGAAGTCTGGGCGATGAAGATGGAGTATTGGATCTCCAACAGTGATCAACATCTTTGGAATGTTATCCTCAAGGGGAATAGCAAAAAGAGGATTGGAAGAGATAAGAATGGGGGAATCATCATTCTCGCTCCTGCAACAGTTGAGGAGTAGCTGGCTGTGCAAAGGGAAACTAAAGCAAGAACTCTCTTGCTTCAGGCACTCCCAGAGGATCACATGGGAGATTTTCATCACCTGGATGATGCCAGAGAAATCTGTCTTGCTATAAAAGCTAGATTCGGTGGGAATGAGGAGTCCAAAAAGATGAGGAAATCAATGCTTAAACAGGAATTTCAGGAGTTTAAGATCTCTGAGGAAGAAGGTATTCACAAAGGGTATGATCGATTTCACAAAATCCTCAGCCAACTTAATCAGTTGCAGGCTCGACCAGACAATGAAGACTGCAACACAAAGTTTCTGAGGGCTTTACCTTCATCCTGGTCTCAAGTTTCTATAACCCTGAAAGCCAAAGGAGGATTGGACTACTTAAGCTTTGATGATCTGTACAACAAGCTCAAGACCCTAGAGATTGACATCAAAGGGGTTTCTACTTATTCATCTCATACACCTACTCATACTGCATTTGTTAGTTCTCCAAGTGCTAATAAGGTCTTTCATGGTGATAGCCCAAATCCCTCATCTTCATCTGTTTCCTATTCTCCCGCAGCATCAAGATCTCAATCAAGGAACGACAATGTTGTTGAGGAAATTCTTCATTCATTTGTTGCTGAAAGTACTCCACAACAGCAGTTGATGTATGATGATTTTGATCAAATTGATCAATTTGACTTGGAGGAGATGGATATCAAATGGCAGTTGGCTATGCTGTCATTAAAGGTTAACAGGTTTGAGCAGCAGTCTGGAAGGAAGCTTAATCTCAATGGAAGGGAAGGTGCAAGGTTTGACAGGAGGAAGGTAAAGTGCTTCAAGTGTGGTCAGATAGGACACTTTGCCAGAGAATGCCAAGACAAGAAAGTTGATGATAGATCAAGGTATTCGGCATTCAGAATGAAAGAATTGGAACCAGAGGAAGATAAAGCTCTAGTGTCTGTGGATGCAATGCTGGATTGGGAACAACATGAGGTGACTGGAGAATTTGGTTTGATGGGTTATCCAACTCAGGTACTAAAATGTCCTTTTGATTGTGAAATTAAATATAATAAATTGCAAAAGGATAGTGAAAATAAATATACTGAGTTAAAAAGGGAATTTGATGAAATGGAGCCTGAATATAATAAATTATTTGTAGATATTCAAGCTTATAAAAAGGCTCTTAAAACTGTGGAGAAACAAAAGGCTTGGCATGAAGCTAATCAGATTGCATATGAACAAAAAATAAGGGTTTTGGAAAGAGATTTAGAGAACTCCAAAAACTGTCTTAAATATTCTGAATCTCAAGTTGCTAAGATCAAATTAGAAAATCAGGATTTAAAGGCTAAACTGGATAGTGAAGTGGCTAGGATAAACTCATGGCAACAATCAGAAAAATATCTTGTTAACTATGGTACTCAGTCTGGTTGGCGTAAGAAAGGGTTGGGATATGATGTTGGGGAATATAATCCTAGGATATTTGACCCTACTCCTAAGGAAGATTATCAAAAACCTATTAAGTTTGTTAAGGAAGGAGGAATGAATGCAGTTCCTCCACCTATAAGAGGTGTTTTTAAGCCTGTCCCTATCAACACAGCCCTTGACCTTGACTTTGATGATTCACAAATGACTTATGGCAAAAAGGCAAAGAACTTGCCTGATCTTGATTGTGACTCTAACGAATTTGTCTCTTGTTCTAACAGTGACAAATCTGAAGAAATCAAGACTGATGACTATGCCACATGTGGATCAAGTGAGAAGTCTGCTTCAATAAAGTCAAAAGAGGCAACTGATGAATCCCAAAGAGTTGAAGATGTTTCTTTTGATAGTGTTAAAAACAATAATGTTTCTTGTTTTGGTTTTGTTTCAAACAGTTCTAGTTGTGATTTTACTTTGGTTAAGGATGATTTTAATTGTGTTGGTTTGAATTCTTCTGATTGCAATAAGAAAAAGAATGTTAAGAATAAGGCCCCTAGAAAGAAATCTTGCTTTGTGTGTCGTAGTTATGATCATCTTATTAAAGATTGTGACTATTATGAAAAACAGATGGGTAAATATGCATGTCAAAATAGGTCTGTATGGAACAATGTTAGTGCAATTCCTCCATATATTCCTCAATCAGCAAAAATAAACTCTTGTAGAGTTTCTGTTGCTTCTGACAAGTCAGTTCCTACTGATAAGTCCATTCCTACTGATTGGAGAAGCAATGGTTCTAGACCTTACTACAGACCTACCAGTACTTACTTTCAGAATAATATGTGGCCTGTTTATTTCGACACCTTTAATATGGGAAAGGCAAGATGGGGAACTGCTGTTAAGTCCTCAGCAGGTTGTTCTTGGAGAAACAATAACAGATATATGAGAAAGGGGTCCAAGAACAATGGTGGATCTCATCAATCTCCATGGTTTAATTTTTATTGATCCACAAGGCAGACCCAAGTCAGTAATGACTTGGGCCTCCCATGTATCTAACATTGTTGTATGTTATTTTGTTCTGTAGGACATTCCTTTTAAGAGTAAAGAAGTAGGTATTGTTGACAGTGGTTGTTCGAGGAGTATGACAGGGAATTTGGAAAGGTTGCATAACTTTGTACCCTTTTATGGAGGAACAGTGACATTTGGAGGAGGTGATGGAAAGATTACAGGGAAAGGAACCATTAAGACTCCTAAACTGAACTTTGAGAATGTTCTATATGTGAAGGAACTCAGGAACTTCAATTTGTTTTCTGTTTCACAAATATGTGATAAGAAGAATGGAGTTCTCTTCACTGAGACTGACTGTCTTGTGCTCTCCAAGGACTTCAAGATGCCTGATGATAGTGAGATAGTGCTCAAAGTTCCAAGGACTCACAACCTGTATTGCTTCAATCTGAATGATGTTAACCCTGAGGGTAATCTTGCTTGTATGGTGGCAAAGGCTTCTGTGGATGAAGCAAACAAATGGCACAGAAGGATGGCACATGTGAATTTCAAGACAATCAACAAGCTGGCAAAGAATGGCTTAGTGCATGGACTCCCTTTCAAGACCTTCACAAATGACCACAATTGTGTTGCCTGCAATAAAGGGAAGCAACACAGGGCATCATACAAGGCCATTACTGCTGTGAGCACCATCTCTGAGCCTCTGCAACTGCTTCATATGGATCTTTTTGGTCCAACTTCTATCAGAAGTAGAGACCATAAGTATTATTGTTTGGTGATTACTGATGAGTTTAGCAGGTTTTCTTGGACTTTCTTTTTAGGTACTAAAAATGAAACCTATTCTGTGCTTAGGGATTTTATTACCTTAATTGAAAATCAGCTAAATAGAAAAGTTAAGGCTATAAGGTGTGATAATGGAACTGAGTTTAAGAACTCTAGTTTAATTGAATTTTGTGGGAATAATGGGATTAAAAGGGATTATAGTAGTGCCAGAACCCCACAACGAAATGGGGTTGCAGAAAGGAAAAATAGGACTCTTATAGAAGCAGCTAGATCTATGCTAGCTGACTCTAAGTTGCCTACCATGTTTTGGACTGAAGCAGTAAGCACTGCTTGCTATGTGCTGAATAGGGTATCTATTACTAATCCCCACAACAAAACTCCTTATGAGCTTTTGTCTGGAAAGGTTCCCAACATAAGTTACCTTAAGCCTTTTGGATGTCATGTAACTATCTTGAACACAAGTGATCACCTAGGTAAGTTTGAAGAGAAGGCAGATGAGGGGTTCATAGTTGGATATTCTGCTCATAGTAAGGCCTATAGGGTTTATAACTTATCTACTAAGAGGATAGAAGAAACACTCAATTTAAGGTTTCTAGAAGACAAACCCAATTTACAAGGTGCAGGTCATGAATGGTATTTTGAACTAGATTATTTAACTGATTCTTTGGGTTATTCTAGATATAAAGCTAATCAATCTGTAGGTCCAAATGTTTATTCATCTAACAATGCAGGTTCCTCAGATGATGAGTCTGATTCAGAGTGTGATGAACGACCAATAGTTGTTCCTTCTTTTCCCTCTAACCACTTTTAGGTACAGAACTCAAGGACTCTTCTGATAAGACTGAAGATAATTCAAGTTTTGCAGAAGACCTTGCTAGGCTTCAAAGACAAGAATATCAAGCCAAGAGAGCTGCTCAAAAGTTTGGTTCTGGGTTTTCACAGGAAACAGTGGAGTTATTGAGAAATGCTGAAGCTGAAGTAAGAAGAGAAATGGCTTCTGCTGGTGGGATTCCTGTTCCTGCTGATGTCAATTCTGCTGATAGTTCACCTGTTACTGCTGATACATCTGTTGTTCCTGCCGATGTCACTGTTCCTGCCGCTTCTTTGTCTCCTCCATCTTCTGATTTGTTGGGATTTAGTGAGCCTCCAACTAGATTCCCAAGTCCTTCTGATCTGGTAAATTCACTTTCTTCAGCAGCTAAGCTGAGTGATCCTCATCATCAGTCAAGATCTGGAATTTTCACTCACTCCTCTTATGATGGTGAAGCAAATCCCTCTATTTCTAATCAAGCCACAACTTATGAGGTAGATCTTGTTGTTACCAAGAGGATTAACACAGTACATCCTTAATCTTTGATTCTTGGTGATCTAAATTCTCCTATTCAAACAAGAAGAAGGTTGAATCAATCCAAGTTTGGAGAATCTGCTTTTCTAAGTTACATTCAAGAACAGTTAAGAAGCAATCACACTGACTATCTTCATTGTCTCTATGCTTGCTTTTTATCTCAAACTGAACCTAGTAGTGTAGCTCAAGCCCTTGACAATTCTGATTGGGTTGAGGCTATGCAAGAGGAAATGCAGCAGTTTAAGAATCAGAAGGTATGGATATTAGTACCATTGCCTGAAGGAAAACATGCAATTGGAACTAAATGGATACTTAAGAATAAACGGGATGCTAGGGGAATTGTGGTTCGAAATAAAGCTAGATTGGTATCTCAGGGACATAGACAAGAAGAGGGTATTGACTATGATGAGGTGTTTGCACCAGTAGCAAGAGTTGAAGCTATTCGACTGTTTTTGGCTTTTGCTTCATTTATGGGGTTTGTGGTTTATCAGATGGATGTAAAGAGTGCTTTTCTGTATGGGAGTATTGAAGAGGAAGTGTATGTTACTCAACCACAAGGGTTTGTGGATCCACAACATCCTGATTTGGTTTATAAAGTGGTGAAAGCACTCTATGGACTTCATCAAGCACCAAGAGCATGGTATGCCAGATTGTCTGCTTTTTTACTTAAACATGGATACAGAAGGGGAACAATAGATAAAACACTTTTCATTAGGAAGAATTTTAAAGATATCATCTTGGTACAAGTGTATGTAGATGATATTATTTTTGGTTCCACTAATGAAGCCTGGTGTAAGGATTTTGAGGAGTTGATGAAAAGTGAATTTGAAATGAGTGCTATGGGGCAGATGACATTCTTCTTGGGCTTACAGGTTCAACAGAGACCAGATGGTATCTTCATTAATCAAGAAAAGTATGTTCATGACATACTGAAGAAGTTTGACTTGGACAATGTGAGGACTGCTACAACACCTTTTGAAGCTCCAAAGCCTAAATCTAATCATGAACCTGATGATGCTGTAAATGTTCACTTATACAGATCTATGATAGGTTCTTTGATGTATTTGACAGCTTCCAGGCCTGATATCATGTTTGCAGTCTGTGCTTGTGCTAGACATCAGGTTACACCTTTGACTTCCCATCTAAATGCTGTTAAGAGAATCTTCAAGTATTTAAAAGGACAGCCTAAGCTGGGACTTTGGTACCCAAAGGATTCTTCTTTTGTGCTAGAAGCTTATAGTGATAGTGACTATGCTGGAGCAAATTTTGATAGAAAATCTACTACAGGAGGTTGCCAGTTTTTGGGAAGAAGGTTGGTTTCTTGGCAATGCAAGAAGCAGACTATTGTAGCTACATCTTCTACTGAGGCAGAGTATGTTTCTGCTGCTAGCTGCTGTGGACAGGTTCTTTGGTTACAAAATCAATTGTTGGATTATGGGTTCAACTTCATGAACACTAGAATTTTCATTGACAACCAAAGTACTATCTGTATTGTTAAAAATCCAGTGTTTCATCAAAGAACAAAGCATATCGAGATTAGGCATCATTTCATAAGGGATGCTTATGAGAAGCATCTTATTCAAGTGCTTAAGATTGACTCTGATGAGAATGTGGCTAGCCTGTTGACTAAAGCATTTGATGGTCCAAGGTTCAACTATCTGGTGGTTCATATTGGAATGCTCAATCCTTAGGTGCTGAGATTAAGGGGAGGTTGAAGCTTAAGGGGAGGATTTTTCCTTGTTGTTGTTGTACATCTTTCTATCTTTTCTTATTTTCTTTCTTTTCTTTTGGTGTGTTTCTGATTTCTTTTTCTTCTAGTTCAAAAAAAAAAAAAAAAAAAAAAAAAAAAGTGGTTTTGCGCAACACCTTGCAGGTACAGTGTTGGTGTTTACACCTTCACAATATATGGTACTCAACTCACCATGTCTTGCAGATAAGAAAGAGTTGACACACCATGAGGGTACGGCTCTGGTGTGATTATCAAATCTGTTGATAGCTGTAATAGCTTGCTCAAAGCTATAGGGTACTTCAACTCACCCATGATTCAGTTCTGAGAGTTGAAAATGGTTCTCAATTCACCATGGATGTAACCCTTTATGGGATCCAAAGAATTGGCTAGTCCACAAAAGTATGGTTTGTGGTAAAGACATTTGGTATCCATATTTGGTATTCAATTCACCAAGGTTCAGTTGAAACCAAAGAATTGGCTAGTCCTGAGCAAACGGCTACATGTAAAGATGTTAGGATCTCTGGGAAATAAGAGTTTCATTGTTGCTGCCGATAGTGATAAGCTGGTTCCTGCCGATAGCTTTGGTTCCTGCTGAAATCTCATTGCTGCCGACAGTGTTATCTCGTTCCTACCGATGGTGTTATTGCTGCGGATAGTATTGTTTGTTATCCGTATATTTAGAATGTTTGTTAAGATTTATTTTTAGAAGAGATTGTTGTTTATCTCTTCACACGTTTTCTTGTAGAACGGGTTAGGGTTAGGTCATCTTGTTAGTATAAAAGATAAACCCGTCTATGAGTTTATGTACACCTTTAACGTTTTTCAATATTCAATATCACAATTCCTAGTTCATAGTTTGATCCATAGAGGATCATTGTCGTTTAGAGTTTTCTTCTTTATTATACTTGCTGTTTAGTTTCCGCATAAACGCTTGTATAGCATATAGAGGTTCTTGTTTATACCAAGCTCAATCAAGCTCGAAGTACTCGATCCTACAAGTGGTATCAGAGCCTGGTAAGGATCTCTGATAAAGAAGGAAACATTGTTGAGTTGTCTTTCTTGAATCTTTTCACAATGTCGCTGCTGTCAGGAGATAGATTTGAAATTTGTGCAATGAAGATTAGGAGTTTGTTCCAAAATAAGTCTATGGAAAAGCTGACTGATAAAGGTGAATCCTATAAAACAAAAGATAATGTGGAAGAATATGCTCTGTTGGGATTCCCGTCTCAGGTACAAAGATGTAATTCAGCATGTCAAGAATTGTACTCATCTCTTAATAATGAATATGATGACATGAAGTCTAAGTATAATGAATACTTTATTAAGGTACAAGCTTATAATAAGGCAGTTAAAACATTAGAAAAGCAAAAGGTTTGGTTTCAAAAGAATCAGTTAGCTTATGAGGAAAAGATAAGAGTTTTAGAAAGGGACTTGAAAAACACCACTAATGAGCTTAAACATTCTGAGTCTCAAAAAGCTAAGGTAGTGTTAGAGAAACAGGATTTGCAGACTAAGCTAGACTATACCTTGGGTAGGTTTGATAAATGGAAAGAAACATCTAAAAACCTAAACAAGTTAATTGATAGTTCTATGTCTACTAAAACTAAAAGAGGTTTAGGGTTCGGTGACCTGATAGGGCCAAATCAAGTTTATGACCCTAATAAGTATAGTGTTTTTAACCCTGAACCTGTAGACTATCAAATTCCTGTTAGGTTTGTCAAAGAAGGTGGAATGAATGTTGTTCCTCCACCTATCAGAGGAGTTTTTATGCCTACCCCTGTCCACTCTCTCTCTGACATTGACTCAAATGAGTCACAAATGGTTTATGGTAAAAAGTCAAAAGATTTACCTGAACCTAATGATTGTGTCTCTTGTCCCACAAGTGACAAGTCCTCAGAAGCAGAGTCTAAAGACTTTGTTTCATGTGACTCAAGTGAAAAGTCAACCACACCCAAATATCATAAGTCCTCAAGTTCAAATAATGGTAAATCTGCTCCTAAATCAGCCTTTTCAGATAACAGCTCAATTAATTCTTTTAAAAACAACTATGTCTCTAGTTCCACTAGTGATAATGGTGTCCATATTAAGAAAAATTGTAGTAAAAACAAGGCTGCTAGGAAGAAGACATGTTTTGTGTGTGGTAGTCAATATCATCTTATTAAAGATTGTGATTATCATGAGAAAAGATTGAATGGTGGGCAACAACAGAACAGATCATTGTGGAAAAATGTTAAACAGATACCACCATATGTTCCACAAACAGCAGGAATGAATTTTTATAGGAGTCCCTTTCCTGCTAATAGACATGTTTCTGCTGGTTCCTCTGTTCCTGCTGATTTTCAGGGAACCATTCCTGCTGGTACTTCTTCATATATTCAAAGGGATTTCAGACCTGTCTATAATAATCACATCTTTGGAGGGGGAATGGCTTATTCTCCATGGTTTCCTTGGTAATTGTTCTGTTTGATTTATCATGTTGTTGTAATTGGAAAGGTGGTGTTAGCCTAAGGGGAGGCTAATGCTTGAATTTTTGTCTTGCTTTCTCATTCATGTTTTGTTTGTATTTCTCTAGTTTTGTTTTGCAGGTTTTTCAGTGTCTTTTGTTAGTTAACTTTGTTTTGCAGCTTCTTAATGCTTGGTCTTAAAGCTAAACACAGCAATTTTCATTCATCATAAGAAAATTTAGCACATTCAGTTGCTGGTTACAAAAGATTACGGGTTTCAAAAGCTACCTATCAACATCATTCAAAACATCATACCAACCTTCATACATCAATCTATCTAAACCCTACCACCTATTCCATTTTCCCTTTACCCTTACCCATATTATCAGGCATGAACCTCCTTCCTCTCTGGCGACAGATCTCTTCATAAATATGGGGGACTGGAAGTGCCAATATCACTGGCAGTGGTTGTCTTGGTTCAGGGGGTGGCTTTGAAGAGCTTGAGGTAGTTGGCCTTTGATGTGTTCTGGAGCGTGTCCTTGCAGTTGGATGGATTGGTTGTGGAATAGGCTTGCTTGATTGTGGAGCTGGATGGGCTGGCTTAGGAGTGGGTCTGGTGGGATTCTTCCTTTGTCTTGGATCTTGGCCTTCATGATGTCGATTTTCTCGACTTCGAGGGTTTGATTTTTCTCGGCTAGAGCTTTCTTGATGTTTAGCCTTGCCTTTTGGTACCGGTACTTTATAGAAAGCTGCAGTTGTCCTTTCCATCTCTTCAGCTAGCAGAGCTTCAGTTGCCTTCATCTATTTCCTGAGCTCATCTGTAATGGGAAAATTGGGAGGGAAAGTCTCCCATTCACCCTGACAATAAACCAAAGACTTCAACTCTGATGAATCTTCATCATCAGAGCTAAAGTACTTAAAGGAAGAAGGGGTAGATGGAAGAGGATCAGATGAATCCTCCTCAACCTTGGCCTTACCTTTGGTTTTAGAGGATGATGCTGTTTTGGGAAAGTAGTTGTTCCATCCTGAGTCACTCGAGGAGGAAGAATCTGATGAGATTTCGATGATTGGGTGTTTGGATGAACTCATGTTTTTGCTTGATTTTGAAGATTTTTTGGTTTGGTTATGTGATTTGAGGGTTATATAATGATATGGAGATTAGTGCAAATTTATTGGTGGTTGGTATTGAGAGTTAATTCGGGTAAGTTATTCTTAATGACTAAGTTTGGAAGGTTGACTTTGGTCAAACCACCTCATTCCTGCCGATTGGTCAAACCTCTTATTGCTGCCGATTGACCAAGTGTTTCTGCCGATTGGTCAAACCTTCTTAATTTAATTGGTCAATGTTACGTGCAAAGAATTGCAGCAATTTAAAGTGATATTTTTGGCAACTCAACATATAATTGCACATCTCTCATCTCAATTTCTCAAAAAACTTATCGAACCCTAATCTTCCCATTTCAAACCCTAAATCTTTCCTTCAACACAATGACAACTCTTCGTTACAAGGATGATCATAACAAGGTTGCTTATTTGGAGTCTTCTTCAAGAAGTGTTGGTTATGATGAAGTTCTGGCATTTCTTCGTGGGTCATCTATTCGTTATGCCCTCACTTATTGTCCAGTGACGGTGTATGATTCATTGGTCAAACAGTTTTGGAGGACAGCTAAGGCAAGACACATCGTGGGAAGGGAAGATGATATTGTTGCTACCATTGATAACCAAGAAGTGATTATTACTGAGGAGTTGATTCGGGTACAGCTTCAATTTCCTGAGGAGCAAGGAGAATATGATCTTTCAAGGCAAGATATTACTGATGGTATGGCAGCTATAGGTTATCCTGTTACTGGGAGTTGTACTTTCTTGAAAAGTAAGTTGTCTCCTCAATGGAGATTTCTAATTCATACTTTACTCCAGTGTCTGAGTGTTAAGACTGGTGGTTGGGATCAATGTCCAAGTCCTATTGCATCTGGTCTAGTTTGTTTATCTCAGGGTAGGATCTTTAATTGGGCAAAATATATTTTTGAGGGAATGATTGAGAATCTCAGTAATGGTAAAAACAGCTTTTTGATGTACCCTAGATTTCTTCAAATCATCTTAGGTGTACAGACCATTAATACATCCCCTAAGATTATCAATCGGTTGACTGCCAAAATGTTTGCCCTGATGAAGATGAACTTTACTGGCCAACATTTGCCTTTGTTGCCCCCTATGTTGCACAACCCTGATCCTGCTGACAACCCTGATCCTGCTGATAATGCCAGTATCCCACCATCACCTAATGCAGCTGATGAAGGGAATTCGGTTGCTGCTGATGCATCTGCATCTGTTGCTGCTGATGACTCATCATCACCATCATCTAGACCAGTGACACCTACTCCTGAGACTAATGACCATGTTGAACCCAATGATCAGACCATCTATGCTGATACACCTATTATCCAGCCAACTCCTTCTGTGGATTTACCTTCTTCCTCAAGACTATCATCTCCTAGTCCTACTAGGCAGATATTCAGTGAAGACACACATATAAGGGAAGAATTTCATATATCTCCTCCTAAATCCAATAAAGCTCCTAACACCTCAGATATTCCTACTAGTGGAGCTGAAGATGCTACTGATCTCACCCAATTGCTTGACAGATCTGTGAAGAGAATTGAGGAATTGGAGTCAGAACTTCAAGAAACAAAAAGGGTTTTTAGTGAGAAAGTTGAAAATTTGGAAAAGGAGCTCAAGGACACTAAAGATTCTTTTAGTGAAATTATTCAAAAGCTTGATGATAGGATCAGTTCTTTGGAAGCTCAACATCCTCAGAAGAAAAGAAGGGTAGTAATTTCTGAGTCTGAGGAAGATCATGATAATATGTCATTTGATGGGCTTAATGTTCTGGCATCTGTTTCTCTTGATGGTGCAAACACTGAAGTGCATACCTGATGTGTTTTTTTAGGTCTATAATAAATTACCAAGTTTTAAATTTATTTATTGCCGAACTAACCTATAGACTCTAAACACTAACGGGCAGTGTACCCGGTCAATGTAGATAGTTTCTAGGTAAGCAAGGGTCGTTCACTAGGAGCGAAGCTAAAGTGATCTAAAGGTATTCTAATTACTAAACTAACTAACCTAGAAAGCAAGTAAATATTTTTGGGGTTTTAGCCTGAGAGGCTATCACGATTTTGTGTGTTTAATTAAACTAAATACGAGAAAATAAATATTAAACTAATTAAAAGCAAATTAAAGATAGATAGGAAGAACGGGTTAGCCACGTCTAATCCATTTTATAGTTATACATGCTTATGTCTACTTGTTTTAATTCATTCAATTGTTTTGCCGCCAATCCGATTATCAATCCTGTCACGATTAAATAACCTACCATCGTGGTGGGAAAGAGGACATGATTATAGTGACCTATCTAGCATCAATACTAACTTATTGCTTTAAACCGTCTAACCTAGTTTGGCATTACGCGCTACTAGTCCTAATAGTGGCATAAGGCACGGTTCCGGTGTGTTCCCTCTAAGCCGTCTAATAGGATTCGGATTACTACACTTATGATTCAATTAAAGTAACCGCAATTACAGATAGTTAAATTACAGCAATTAAACCAATAAGATCATAATCTAGTTACATAGACTTTTACTAGTTATAAGCAATAAACGAGATTTTATCGATAAGCACCCAATCCAATAACAAAGTAAACACATCAACACAAACATAAAAACTAATAAAACTTCATAAACATGACTAACACCTAAGGGTGTTAGCCCATAATCTCAGTAACAATACATAAAGTTGTAATCAAAGCAAACGAATAAGAATTCATAATGAAAACGATACGCTAACCGAACGATTACACTTAATATAAGGTTCTTGAGATGATCTTCTAGGATGATTGGATCTTCAAGGAGGTCTTCTGCTGTTTGGAGGGGTTTTTGGTCTTCTGGGAACGACCCCAAGGGTCCCCAATGATACCCTAATTCGTTAATGAGCTCGGTATTTATAGATTCTGAAATCTGGGTCGATACGGCGCATCTAGAGAGTTAGATGCGCCGCATCTATAAGTAAACGTAGCGTCCAAGTCTGAAACTGACCCAATACGGCGCATCTAGAGACCAGATGCGCCTCATCTCCCAATACGGCGCATCTAAGGAAAAGATGCGCCGCATCTCCTTCAGATTCAAATAGATTTTCTTTTTCTCTTCGCGTGGCCGCTTGAATCAACTAAATCGGAGTCCGGATGAAGATTTTATGGCCAAAATACGAAAGCATCTTCAAGTGTCGACTTGTAATCTTGACTTCATCATTAAGCTTCTAATCTCCACTTGATTTCTTGGTAAGGATTGTGTATGGCCGATACGGCGCATCGGATTGGTCCGATGCGGCGTATCTGGAGTAGAACAAGTTGGTTCTTCTTCGTTGACCAAAGTTTCATATGCGACGCATGATAAAATCAGATGCGGCGCATGCTTCAAAGTCAGGCAATGGTCTTTGATTCGTCTAAGTCTTTATGTACGACGTATCTATCAAGAATGATACGGCGCATCTTCCTTCAGTTCAGTAGACTTTTCCAACTTGATTCATTTTGCTCCAATTTCCGTCCGAAATCATTAACTTTCACCTAATGCTTGTTTATAACTGAGAATTACAAAAGTAAACGATTAAGTATCAATTCTCATATAAAGTGATATAAAACAAGTCAATAATATAGGATAAATGATGCTTATAATATGTCGTTATTTGATGTCATCAAATATCCCCCCACTTGAACTTTACTTGTCCTCAAGTAAACCTTAGATTAAATCTTATGAAAATGTATCCTAAAAGATATTAGGATTTATTTTTATATTTAAGCATGTATTCGTTTATTTCATAATCACACAACTAATCACTTAACGAATTAGAAGTAAAATAAAATAATCTGATAAAAGCAAATCTAATCGTTTAACTGTCCAGTCGCGACGAATATTCTATCATAAGCTTGGCAAGTATACACATCTCCTCCACTAAAGCTAAGGAATAACAAGTCTAAAGCGGTAAAAAGGGTTTTTAGGCTTAAGGGTTAATTATTCTTATTCACTATCGATCTCAAATTCCAGAAAAGGCGACAAAATCACAAATACATGATCGAATCCACGAACACGATACTTGCAATTGCTCAAATCCTTAACTCGAATAGGCTAAAGATAGGTCCAAACTTCACCAATAATATTATATCAAAAAGGGCGACAAAATCATAAATACATAGCCGAATCCACGACTACGATACTTAAGATTGCTCAAATCCCTAATCTCAATAAATCAAAGGTTTGGTTGGATAAAGAATAATACAGGGTATGGATAATTTTTGGGATATAAATTGGTGTAAAATGAAAAATAAACAAAACAAATAAATTAAAATCCTAAGTGTGGTTAATCACTATCCCAACCATCCCATGAATAAGACTCATATCATAGAATAACTCACGCTTTAACACTTGAAACACACGCTTTAGGTAGACACGAATTATACTCAACAAGATCTTAATCAAAGAATAAACCTTAATTGGCGTTCCCATAACTGCCAATTCCCATTCAATCCATAGATATAGTATAACAACTAGTGGTGATATCGACCACTTACATAACTTTACATAAGTTGGTTAAAACAAACATCCAACTTTTTCTTTTTTTTCTTTTTTTTTTTTTTTTTTTTTTTTTTTTTTTTTTTTTTTTTTAGCTTGAAACATAAACATAGATGTGTAAAATTTCACCACATCACTATAACTTTCTTTCCGGATAATTTTTCCATATTTTGCATAACTTCAGAAATAACTGTAATAGCGAAAGTAGTAAACACACGAAAAATAAACTCAAAGATATACAATATTTACTTTCACTCCAATTGCATTGTGCAATTTCCCGACCTAACCATAGATAATGAATTACGCACGCGAACACAGGTAATGTAAGGAAACACACTTTGCCTATAGCAATCAACCAACCACGGATTTTAATCTACAGGGTAGGCTAAGGTGTAAGGGTGTAACGAAACATTTTAAACATAGGTGTAAGAAACGAAAGGAATGGCTCTAAGGGTTTTTCTAGGGGTATCTTACTCTAAAAGTGAGAGTAACAAAGGGTTTATACGGGGGTTAACTAACCAGTGTAGTTAGTTAATATCACATAACATAAAAGGCTTTTTGGGTGTAATCCTAGAATTTTACCAATTTAGACAAGTCATTCCAATTATAAAAATAATACTTATTATGGTGGTCTCGAATAGTATACAAGCCAAGTTCTAAAGTTTACAAGTCACCGGCACACTCATAGATTTGTGAATTTTGATAAGTTCACAATTTTTAAAAATAAGGTTATGTGTGCAGCTATGCAACTTAGATTAAACAAAAACATGCTAAAAAAAATTAAATTTTGATAATTAAGCATAGATTAAAGCATATTTTTGAAAATTTTAGGACAAGTAAACGTTCTAATTCTCCATCCCCCCACTTAAGTTAAACAACGTCCTCGTTGTTTGTATTTGAAACTAAAAACAAGAGATAGAAAGAATTAGAACGGAGAACTCCCCTGAGATTTGCTCGGTATGATCTTCCAATGTAAGTGTGCGAGCGTATAAAATGCGGGAGTTCATCAACATCTTCATTCGTCCAGACCTGTAAATATATAGAGACCACAGAAAAAAATAGACTCGAGAACATCTCGTTAATCATTGGTTAGGAAAATAAACTACGGGAAATTACAGGCCAGAGTGTCGATGCGCCGTATCCATGGAATATTGGATACGCCGCATCAACTTCCTGTAACTAATACGCCGCATCCACTAAAAGTGCATGCGCCGTATTGACCAACTGACAGAAATACGAAAATAAAAATAAACTAAAAACAAAATAAAAGACAAGCATGGGTTGCCTCCCAAGAAGCGCTTGTTTTTGTTAGAGTCACGAGCCTGACTCCACCCTTATTTACTAGGCAATAGGGTGTTTTTCCCCCCACTTGCGGTCAAGTGTGGGTGATAGTAGCAATAAGCACCATAACGGTGTAAATTTGCTACTAGAGATGGATAGAATATGTAAAGATAATACCTTGGCAATATATGTACTTCGTTCATTACCTTACCCGGTTTGGTTGTTAAATTGGATGACATGAACATTACATGTGAGAGAGTAGTATGTTGAGGATCAATGAATCTCCCTTCTTCTTCGTTTGTTCTATTGGTAGTAAGGCGTCCCTTGACTTTCATAAAAGATGAGAAAGGGTCTTTGGCGAGTAAAAGTTCGGGTTCCTCTATATCCTTCATAGGATTGAAATCATCCTCTTCAATCATGGTCGTGTCTATCAGCTCATCCTTGAATTCTTTTTCTATTTCAACCAAAAATGGGTTGATAACAGGTGCTTTATATTCATCATTAGTTGGTGTAGTAAATTCCACCTCATCATTCTTTCGTTTTGCAACCTGTTTAGGAAAACTAGCAAGATTATTAGTAACGGGATTAATAATATTAAATAAATTAGTACCACTTTTTGTTGTAAGTGACTCCAATTCATCTTGTGAGTCTCCTTCTTCAACTAATGGTTTTGCAATTTCATAACCGTCCCGAATTTCATCCTTAAATAAGTCATTCCAGATTTCTTCAAAAACTTGCGTTGGATCAAAATCTGGTTGAGGAATGTCATCATAAACTATGGCGTCAAATGGTTCAAACTCAAAATCAGAATACTTTTCATCTTCATCCGTTGGATTGTCTAATGGCGGTAACACGATTGCAGAATATTCTTCAATGTAAGGTTCCGTATACACATCATCTTGTTCAATCTCCGGAGAAAAAGTACTATCAATAACAATCGCCGGAATTGGTTTTACGGTGTATGACTCCTCCTCATCATCATTTGACATACACCAAGTGTGTTGAAACGGCAACCCATTTCTTTCTTTCTTTGACTTAACCTTTTCCTGCAACAAGTATTCTTCCATAGTAATTTCATTCGTCTCGATGACTTGTGCACAATATCTTGCTCTTTCCCAACTATACATCTGATTATTGCTCAAGGCTTTTTCCTCTTCAAACCTAATATATTCTTCCATTGTTATGTCCGGATTGTCCATCATCATTATTACCTGAAAGATAAACAACCAAGAACAGCAGTAGATGAAACAAAAATAAAAACTAAACTAATAAAAATTAAATAAACACAGAAAAAAAAAAAAAATATTTTTTGGTCACAGAAGGTCGATACGCCGTATCTAACAGACAATAGATACGCCGTATGCGATACAAGTTAATACGCCGTATCCAACAGACAATGGATACGCCGTATTAGCTTCCTGTAATTTTTTTTTTTTTTTTTTTTTTTTTTTTTTTTTTTTTTTTTTTTTTTTTTAACACAAAATCACACAAACTAAAAAAATTTGTCGCAGAACGTCAATGCACCGTATTCACAGAAAAGAATACGTCGTATTGAAATCAGACAGATGCGCCGTATTCACAGACAAGAATACGCCGTATTGCCTTTCTGAGACAGAAACACAGAATGACAAAAACACACAGAAACTAACGAAAACAAATAAAAACTAAAATACCAATAAATCAAATTAAACAATCACTCCCCGGCAGCGGCGCCAAAAACTTGATGTGTTTTTTTAGGTCTATAATAAACTACCAAGTTTTAAATTTATTTATTGCCGAACTAACCTATAGACTCTAAACACTCACGAGCAGTGTACCCGATCAATGTAGATAGTTTCTAGGTAAGCAAGGGTCGTTCACTAGGAGCGAAGCTAAAGTGATCTAAAGGTATTCTAATTACTAAACTAACTAACCTAGAAAGCAAGTAAATATTTTTGGGGTTTTAGCCTGAGAGGCTATCACGATTTTGTGTGTTTAATTAAACTAAATACGAGAAAATAAATATTAAACTAATTAAAAGCAAATTAAAGATAGATAGGAAGAACGGGTTAGCCACGTCTAATCCATTTTATAGTTATACATGCTTATGTCTACTTGTTTTAATTCATTCAATTGTTTTGCCGCCAATCCGATTATCAATCCTGTCTCGATTAAATAACCTACCATCGTGGTGGGAAAGAGGACATGATTATAGTGACCTATCTAGCATCAATACTAACTTATTGCTTTAAACCGTCTAACCTAGTTTGGCATTACGCGCTACTAGTCCTAATAGTGGCATAAGGCACGGTTCCGGTGTGTTCCCTCTAAGCCGTCTAATAGGATTCGGATTACTACACTTATGATTCAATTAAAGTAACCGCAATTACAGATAGTTAAATTACAGCAATTAAACCAATAAGATCATAATCTAGTTACATAGACTTTTACTAGTTATAAGCAATAAACGAGATTTTATCGATAAGCACCCAATCCAATAACAAAGTAAACACATCAACACAAACATAAAAACTAATAAAACTTCATAAACATGACTAACACCTAAGGGTGTTAGCCCATAATCTCAGTAACAATACATAAAGTTGTAATCAAAGCAAACGAATAAGAATTCATAATGAAAACGATACGCTAACCGAACGATTACACTTAATATAAGGTTCTTGAGATGATCTTCTAGGATGATTGGATCTTCAAGGAGGTCTTCTGCTGTTTGGAGGGGTTTTTGGTCTTCTGGGAACGACCCCAAGGGTCCCCAATGATACCCTAATTCGTTAATGAGCTCGGTATTTATAGATTCTGAAATCTGGGTCGATACGGCGCATCTAGAGAGTTAGATGCGCCGCATCTATAAGTAAACGTAGCGTCCAAGTCTGAAACTGACCCAATACGGCGCATCTAGAGACCAGATGCGCCTCATCTCCCAATACGGCGCATCTAAGGACAAGATGCGCCGCATCTCCTTCAGATTCAAATAGATTTTCTTTTTCTCTTCGCGTGGCCGCTTGAATCAACTAAATCGGAGTCCGGATGAAGATTTTATGGCCAAAATACGAAAGCATCTTCAAGTGTCGACTTGTAATCTTGACTTCATCATTAAGCTTCTAATCTCCACTTGATTTCTTGGTAAGGATTGTGTATGGCCGATACGGCGCATCGGATTGGTCCGATGCGGCGTATCTGGAGTAGAACAAGTTGGTTCTTCTTCGTTGACCAAAGTTTCATATGCGACGCATGATAAAATCAGATGCGGCGCATGCTTCAAAGTCAGGCAATGGTCTTTGATTCGTCTAAGTCTTTATGTACGACGTATCTATCAAGAATGATACGGCGCATCTTCCTTCAGTTCAGTAGACTTTTCCAACTTGATTCATTTTGCTCCAATTTCCGTCCGAAATCATTAACTTTCACCTAATGCTTGTTTATAACTGAGAATTACAAAAGTAAACGATTAAGTATCAATTCTCATATAAAGTGATATAAAACAAGTCAATAATATAGGATAAATGATGCTTATAATATGTCGTTATTTGATGTCATCAATACCTCCTCTGAGCATACTATCACTAATCCACCTCAGGCCTCCACTGTAACAAGGACCATTGCTGCTGATGTCTCTGGTGTTCCTGCTGATGTTGATAATATTTCTGAGAGTCCACTCATTCCTGCTGAAAGTGACTCTATTCCTTCTGAAGCTACTCCTAATGATGATGAGATAGCTAGACAGATCCACGAACAGGACATTGCTGCTGAACAAGCTAGACTAGCTCAGGTTGCTCAAGATGAAGAGCTTGCAAAACAATTGTCTGTTGATGAGCAGAATGTTGCTGGGATTATGAATAACCCAAGCTCAGAAGATCCTACTCCAGAAGAGTTCAGTGAGCAAGTTGAATACTTATTGAATACTGACATGATTATTAGAGCTCATGGATTTATGGTTCTTCAAGATTCACAGTTGGATTTAGATGAACAGTCAGATAAGCTTAAGGCATTTATCTTAAAGAAACAAAGAGCATCAACTTGGAATGAATTGATGCACAGGATCAGGGAAAGACAAAGGTTAGGATATAAGATGCCCACAAACAGAGATAATATCAATTTTATGAAGGTGTATCTGAAGAATGAAGCTAACTACAAAATCAGTTACTTCAAAGGTTGGACTGATGCTGCAATTCAAAAGTTGTTCCTTGATACCTATGCAAAGCTCAACTCTTTGGTACAGACTGATATTCCACAAAGCAGGAAAAGAGCATCTTCATCTTTGGAGTCTGATGTTGCAAAAAGAATGAAGTCTGGAGAGGGTTCTCAGGATCAATTCTTCAATCCTGATGTAGATGCATCTGAGGTACCACAAGAAGATCTTGTTACTGCTGATCTTTCTGCTGCTCCTGTCTCTGTTCCTGCTGAGTCATCTGTATCTGTTCCTATCCTCCAATATGGTCTAAGAACAAGGCAGAAGAGTCACTCTTTCCACTCTTCTTCTGTGGATATTTTTGAAGTGGATGATCATGATTTGATTAGGGTTGATTCTGAAAGTGATTCAGAGGGTGATTCCATTCAGTCTTGGGGTCATATTGCTCATTGGGAGATTAGGTCTACTTCAGAAGGTGATGTCAATGTTTGGTTTTCTCTTGATGGGTCAGTCAAATTCTTTACATTTCTGAGGGAGATCTTGAATAAGGTTGAAAGAAAAGATTTGGAGCATCTTTATGAGATTGTGGATCATCATTATCAATCTCATACTCCTACTGGGATTGGCCTATTGCTATGGGGAGATTTACAGGTCTTGATGAATGCATTGGATGGAGACAAGACTAAATTGATATGGGGAAATCAATCTACCTGGAGAGTATTTTCTTGGAAGTTGTATCCATCATCCAATGTTCATGTTGTAGAACTCATCTCTGGGAAGTTCTTGACTATGTTTGTGGATGTCATTTATCCATTATCTGAAGGAGTTTTGAAGAGAATGCTGTCTCAGAAGCTTAGGGTGCCCAAGCATACAATTGGCAATGATCTCACTACAGCTGAACAATTGGTTAAATTCATCAAAGATCAACTAGTACCTAAAGGTTTATCAGCTTAAGGGGAGGATTGAAGCTTAAGGGGAGGATGATTCTTGTTGTTGTTGTATATTTTCTATCTTTCTTTCTTTCTTTTGGTTTCTTTTCTTATTTTTCTTTCTTTTATTTTGGTGTGTTTCCTAGTTAAAAAAAAAAAAAAAAAAAAAAAATTCTTTGTATATTTTGTGTGCTAATAAGTGGTTTTGAGCAACACCTTGCAGGTACAGTGTTGGTGTTTACACCTTCACAATAAATGGTATTCAACTCACCATGTCTTGCAGACAAGAAAGAGTTGGCTCACCATGAGGGTACGGCTCTGGTGTGATAATCAAATCCGTTGATAGCTGTAATAGCTTGCTTAAAGCTATAGAGTACTTCAACTCACCCATGATTCAGTTCTGAGAGTTGAAAATGGTTCTCAATTCACCATGGATGTAACCCTTTATGGGATCCAAAGGATTGGCTAGTCCACAAAAGTATGGTTTGTGGTAAAGACAATTGGTATCCATATTTGGTATTCAATTCACCAAGGTTCAGTTGCAACCAAAGAATTGGCTAGTCCTGAGCAAACGGCTACAGGTAAAGACAAGTCAAATCCGTTTATAGTTGCTGATTTTCTAATAAATCAGATGGTTATCAGTGTACCATGGTCTAACACACCTAAACATTGGCTACTCCAGTAGTGATGGCTATTGGTAAAGAGACATCAAATCCATTAATTTTCAATGATTCACCTCTCACAGGAGTTAACACACCTGGATGTGATGAGAATAGTATGAAACTTAAGTGATTTGATGTACATATTGTCAAAGTAGCAGCCAAGTTCAAGTGAATGTTATGGTGACCAGTTTACATGTTTTGAAGAAGATTTCACATTCCTGCTAAACTATTGAAGTTGCTGCTGGATGCTATAGAGGCTGGAATCTTGCAAGTTATGGATGTTGCTGCTGGTTACTACTTATTGCTGCTGCTAAGTCGCAATCCTCAATCCTGAGAAGTTCAAAGCTCTATCACATTGGAATCTTGCAGGTTAACCTAGTCAACCTCAAGATTAGGGGAGGATTGTTAGGATCTCTGGGAAATAAGAGTTTCATTGTTGCTGCCGATAGTGATAAGCTGGTTCCTGCCGATAGCTTTGGTTCCTGCTGAAATCTCATTGCTGCCGACAGTGTTATCTCGTTCCTACCGATGGTGTTATTGCTGCGGATAGTATTGTTTGTTATCCGTATATTTAGAATGTTTGTTAAGATTTATTTTTAGAAGAGATTGTTGTTTATCTCTTCACACGTTTTCTTGTAGAACGGGTTAGGGTTAGGTCATCTTGTTAGTATAAAAGATAAACCCGTCTATGAGTTTATGTACACCTTTAACGTTTTTCAATATTCAATATCACAATTCCTATTTCATAGTTTGATCCATAGAGGATCATTGTCGTTTAGAGTTTTCTTCTTTATTATACTTGCTGTTTAGTTTCCGCATAAACGCTTGTATAGCATACAGAGGTTCTTGTTTATACCTTTAACGTTTTTCAATATTCAATATCTTCTTCTATGAGTTTATGTACACCTTTAACGTTTTTCAATATTCAATATCACAATTCCTATTTCATAGTTTGATCCATAGAGGATCATTGTCGTTTAGAGTTTTCTTCTTTATTATACTTGCTGTTTAGTTTCCGCATAAATGCTTGTATAGCATACAGAGGTTCTTGTTTATACCAAGCTCAATCAAGCTCGAAGTACTCGATCCTACAAAAGACAACTCAAATCCGTTTACAGTTGCTGGTTTACTCAAAATCAGATGGTTATCAATGTACCATGGTCTTACACACCTAAACATTGGCTACTCCAGTAGTGATGGCTATTGGTAAAGAGACATCAAATCCATTAATTTTCAATGATTCACCTCTCACAGGAGTTAACACACCTGGATGTGATGAGAATAGTATGAAACTTAAATGATTTGATGTACATATTGTCATAGTAGCAGTCAAGATCAAGGATGACATGGTGACCAGCTTAGATCTTCTTTTGAGGATGATTTCCTATTGCTGCTGAACTATCGAAGTTGCTGCTGGAAGTTTCAAGTGTTGATGCTAGTTACTTACTGATGCTGCTGCTAGTTTAATCCTCTCCCTATGGCCTTCAAAGTTATTTCAGAATAGAGTGCTAACTTAGGGAATCTTTTCAGAAATACACTATTTCCTCAAGATTAGGGGAGGATTGTTGGGAATTCTGGAAATAAGATATTTCTTGTTGCTGCCGATAGTGAAAGTTGATTCCTGCCGATAGTGTTGTTTCCTGCTGAAGCTCATTGCTGCTGATAGTTATATTTTGTTTCTGCTGATAGTGTTTGTTGCTGCGGATATTATTGTCTGTTATCCGTATGTTTAGTAAGTTTATTTATAGAAGAGATCATGTTTATCTCTTTACACGTATTCTTGTAGGACGGGTTAGGGTTAGGGTTCCTTGTGATTATAAAAGGAACACCCCGTCTATGAGTTTTGATATCTTTGTAACTTAACAATCTTCAATAAAATCATCTTCTAGTTCATTATACGATCCATAGAGGATCATAGCATTAGTTCTTTTCTTTTCTTGTTCGTAATCAGAGGTTCTCTAGTAGTGTGCTTGTGATTACATAGGCATCCTACCGATCCACATAGGCTCAAAGATCTAGCAGGCGTGTTAGATTCAACAGGAATCCTAAAAGAGGAGGATGATGATGATGTGGTTGGAGATGTTGGTTTTGCCCTTTGAGGAAAGGTGGGAAAGGATGGTTTAGGTTAATATATCATTTGCACTGACAACGAGATGCATGATATATTCCAAAAGGGAAAAAGAAAAGGTGCATGTGATCCTATCAGGATTGTTGGTGGATATCTCTAACGGGGTTAAGGTAACGAAGTTCTAGGTTTCTAGTTTGGATGATCCTAGTTGTGTGTTAGAGATAATTTAGTGCATGAAGGGTTTCATGTGTTTGTGAGGATTGAAGGTTGTTGAACTAACTATCACTTATCCAAAGTGAGGAGTAGTTGTAAGGTTTGAGTGTGATGTGTTGAAGGTTATAAGGTTTGAGTGTGATGATCTTTGGGTTGAAGGTTCTTAAACTAACTATCACTGTCAAGAGTGAAGTGTAGCTAAAAGGTTTGAGTGTGATGATGAAAGATGTTAATGTGAGGTTTGAAGATGAGATGCAAGATAAGCTTGCAATAGTGAGGCCTTATATAGGAAAGGATTGTAGGATTCAAACTAAAGTTGGTGATGGTGTCCTATGGTGTAGTGAGGAAATCTTAGGGTGTGTGTGAGTTTGCAAAATTTTGCAAGTTTGAGGTTAGGGATGCAGGGATCAGGAGGGAACAGTGAAAATTCGTCAAACATAGGTACGGTACTACTAAATACCACACGGTACCGTTAAATTTAATGGTACTGTGGCCTATTTATCGGTACCGCGACCTGGAAGTCACGAATTTTCCTGTGCAGCCTAGTTCTGGGCAGCTAAAGGGAAGTTTCCTAGGGAATAAGTACCACATTAATGTGTTCTTGAGAGTGTTTGGTGAAAGGCTATATGAGTGTTTTTTCGCTCCCCCTTAATCTATGACCATCCGGACAAGATGTAAAAGATAAAGAGGAAAACAAACGTTGACCGAAGCGATGAGCTTAGTAACGTCATGACAAGTAGTGGATAGCATACAATAAACTTCACCTTTGAAGTCACGTAGCTCTTCTCAATCATTGTGAATATTCATAGAATATTTATATAATGAGGCATGTGATTACATGGAGATATCCTAAGGGTTAAGAAGATAAGATCTTCAGGGTTGTGAGGTTGGTGATAAGATTCTAGTGGGGTTATCTCAACTTATCCTAGTGGTTCTTTGTTTGAAGTGTGTGGAAGATGAGTGGGATGTGGAAGCATTGGTAGTGTTTAGTACCATGCGGTAGGAATCAGAAGAAAGATACAATCTGTTCTGATAGGATACGGTTCTGGTTCAAGACTACATCGAGTGGGTTTCGATAGTATTTTTGAAACAATGAGAATAAACTGTCTCAGCAGACAACGGTCCGACGGTACCGTTAAATTTAGCGGTACCGTCCGCTATTTAAGGGTACCGTGACCTGCTGAGGTCAGTTTTGACTCAGAATTAGATTTCTGACAAAGAAATTTCACATATGTTGTGATTTTTCTGGACCTTAGATTAAAAGAATTTATACCGAATAAATTCTTTTATGAATGAATCCAACGGGATTCGATGAACATTTGTCGAGAACGAGAAATGACATTTAATTGCATTTCGCAAATTAAATAAACTTCAAATATTTAGGATGAAATATTTAAGTTGTCATTGGAGTTTAAGAGGATTTTACGAATAAATCTCGCAGATTTAGGGAGATTTTTTGACACGAGGAGAGAATTTATACCTAATAAATTCTTTGAACGGTACTGGATGAGAAGATATGACTTTTATATTTCCGAGGAAATACATATGTAGTCATTAGAGCGATGTGAAAGATGACTTAATATTTCCAATGAAATATTTAAAAAGTCATCAGACGAGACACAGGATATGACTTGACATTTCCAATGAAATATCTAACAGTCATGGGACGAGATAGAGGGAATGACTTGATATTTCCAGTGAAATATCTAAAAGTCATGACACGAAGTAGAAGAGATGATCTCAATATTTCCAGTGAAATATTTAGATAGTCATGAGAGGGATTTAAAGAATGACTCAATATTTCCAGTGAAATAGTTAAAGAGTCATGAGACGAGACACACAAGATGACTAAAATATTTCCAGTGAAATATTTAAATAGTCATAAGATTTATGGAAAATGTTCCATCATTCCTAGACCTAGACGGAGATGGTTAGGGGATTCTCGGTTGAGAGGTTTGGTTGATTTACGGATTTCGATGTGCTTCGCACGGGAGTGTTTCGCGGGGTTTTGAAAGATGTAAAGCTAGGCCTATGGTGCTGGTTCGCAATAGGGTTTGGGATCTTAAGACGTGTATATTCACACGAGGATGAAAGGAACTACTAATCACTTATATAGCAACTCGTGAGTCCTTTGTTACCCGAGGGTTGATGTTAGCTTTTAGCTTTGGGATGAGGGTTTTAACATACGTTGTTAAAAGGCTTGAGTATGATGTTTCGGATATGACATTTAACAATTGCGATCGCAAGTTAAACTTACTCGAATATTTCGGATGAAATATTTAAGTTGTCAACCCTACTCCGAGTTCTACTAGGTTTGTATCTAACCTTCCCATGACAAATGGGTGTATTACTTGGAAGAAGGTGAAGTGATGACTGGGGAATTAGGACAACTTCGCGACTACTCTAACTTATGGGTTTTGACACTAGTGTATGACTCTATGACTTCTAAGGGTTCATAGTGATGGGCATACCTAATTCCTAATGTGTCAAAAGGACATAGTGTGGGTGCAAACATTACAAGCAAATCATGTAAAAGGCACATAAGAAATAAATGCAAACATTATGCAAAACATGATAATCATTTAGCATTTAAGATCGCGAAGACATTTAATAATATCTTACTAGAACATGTTATCATTTTGAAATACGTATGTGGGATGCAAGCAATCTAGGTTTGCTAAGGAAGATCCTAGTTACTACTTGTTCAAAATGAAATCCTAACGGGAGATAAAGTTCACCGATGTAACCTATCTCTAGTCAAATGTAGGAATGGGAAATTTTCAAGTTAGAGAATGAGTATGAGACTATCACTAGTGGTGCTCAATTAAGGCTAAACACAACCATTTTTACGGGTTATACACGAACCCAACTTCTCTCCTAGAAGCAATTCAACCGTTAGGTCAAATTGAGTTTCTAGTGCGATAGGTTCTCCAGTAGTCATTCTCAAGTTAGAAAAAAATTCAAATTCCTATATTTGCCTATTGAAGTGTAGCAAAGATGATATTAGCTTATTTCGCTAATACATGACCTAATATGACTCGACTAACCATACATTGAAAGTTGGTTAAGAGAATGACATGTCTTACACAACTCCTAACAAAGGCAAGCGAAATGTTTTAATTTCGTGTTTGAGATTCAGAGGTTATTTGATGGAGATGGTGTATTTTATGATCTCTTGGACATCATCTTTGTTTGTTGAGTAGTTATATATTATTTTAACATGATTTGGTTTTCTAGAACCAAGAGACACTCTAATGTGATACAATGTAGAACCTACTACATTGTGTGTGTTTCAAGAATGCTCCATTGCATATCTTGAGAAAGAATCTAGTAAAGGTTACATACCTCAATAGATCTTGTGAGCATTATATTAAAAATGAAACATATTGTATATTTCAACAAATATGCTTTTCTAAGAGGAAACTTATCACTCTTAAGAATGCATTGTGAAACAAGTATTTTAGTATATGACCAATTTTACTTGTTTATGCAATGACACCTGTTGTATTAGGTTATTATTCAACTCTAATATCCTATATTTGTTAACAGGATGCAATGTATTCTCTTGTAACATAACCATTCATGTTACAAAGAAAATAAGATGCATGAGATATATGTTATCTTTTGTCAATCTTTTGATAAGAGAAATACATGTGATATTCTCAAAGATTGATGACTTACATAATAGTTAATAACATATTATGTGTGACACTTTTACTAGACATGTGGCTTTGAGTGTTGATTTGTTCATGAGCAAAGTTTACATATGTTGTTTGTTTGCTCGTGTTTGGTTTTTCGGAAATGACACATTTACCAATTGCATTGCAATGTAAATTACTTGTATATTTCGGATGAAACATCCAAGTTGTCAATCCTACTAGGTTGTGTATTTTATGCATCTTTTAAACATGTTAGTTTAAAGTTTGGAACACAACCATTGGACAAGAAGACTTAACATGGCATCTTCAACACAAGTGTGAGTTATGATCCGATGCATATTATTTTCGTCTTGAGAGGACGTCATTATTTTCATAACAATCGAGTGTGATTGAGTATGTAGATTCAAGAAAATATGTTTCATCATGTTTTGATGTTATCTTGAAGCTAAACAAATAATGACTCCAATTTCATGTCCACACTCGAAAACTTGTCAATTAGATTCGATGATGATATCAATCATAATTTGAATAATGAATTGATATGTACTCGAAATGTTTCTTGACCCTCACGATCACTCCTTTTAAAAAGAAAATAAAAATTTAAGGAGTGTGTTCCATTTATTCTAATACTAGTTGTATGTGTGAGGTTAATGACATATTAAGTTACTACTTCGATATTGTCATTAATTTTTATTTGAGAAAAACTATTTATATTATTAAGTATAATATTCTTAGGTTTTCGACACCTCATTAGTATAAAAATAATTATCTTAACTATTTTTATACAACATACGTAAAACACTAAATGTTTAACACATTTTGTATGTGTGTTAAATCAATGCAAGTTTAATACATTTTCTTTTACTTAAATACTAATGTATTAAATGACTTTTTATCTTGTTTAGACAACCCATGGTCAAACAAGACAAAATGGTGTAATGTTTTAAAGATAATATTACGGATTTTATGAAAGTGTTAAGTATTTTGGGGTGATATACTTTTTACACTTAAACCTTTGGAAAAATAATTGTGTAAGACAATATCTTTCGACACACATGATCTACCAACTTAGTTTCTATTCCTAAGAAAGTTACTACACCATTTTAAGAACTTGCAACAAATGCAAGACAAATGGTTGATGCCTATATGCAATGCAAACTAATTACTTAATATAGTGCAAGTGATTTAGCATGAGCCTTATAAATGCATAAACCGAAAAACTATAATAAGCAAATAGCAATTTAGCTTAACACACAAAAATACTTATCGTCATTTTGTGTATTAGGTATAACAATGTATACTAAGCTTGATTTATTTGACAATGAATTGGTTTCCTCCCCATTTCAAAGATTTTTGCTGAGCACTTTGAAAACATGTCAAGGTTTAAAGGTTGAATCACCCTTTTTCAGTTTGACCAAAAATTTACGCAAACTGCATGACCAGAAGACCTTTAGTTGAAAATCAAGGACTTTAACATGCTTTCATTTAGAATTAATTCATAAAAATATTTCTCAAATGAAAGTAAACTCAACATCATTTAAAATGATGGGCAACACGACTCATACAGACTCATGGTTGATTTTATATGGATTTTTGAAAATGAACCAAAGATGAAAAACAGACAATCAGATGCACGGCACCGTTAAATGACCCACGGTACCATTAAATATAACGGTACCGTACAATATCTAGTGGTACCGTGGTCTGTTTTCTGATTCAGAACTGCATGACTTAATGACTCGTTCTGAAAACATGACCGGACACTTAAAAACACTATTCTTTTAGTGGTTTAAGAAAACCTTCAAGCTAGTATGACAAAGTATACTTAACAACAAAACTTGTAAGTATTAAGCAACTAAATACTTTTCATATTTTTATCACCTTCATGGGTAATTTGATACATGGATCGTACTCAATTTTGAAAACCATTTGTTTTAAAAATTTCAGCGACGTGGCTCTGATACCAATTCTGGAAACCGTAGAGGGGGGTGAATACGTTTCCATTTAAAAACTTAAAACTTTTGTATCAAACTCCCGATCAAGTGTGACGTAATATGAAAAGTGCCAACTATGATCATATATCATCTAGGAATGAATAAATTAAACTACAACACAATCACAATCAACCATGACACATACATAATCAACATAACGTAAGCAACTAGCCACACAAGCATAAATGCAATGCAAATATAAACATAAAGCGATAAAAAATAAAATGAAAGTAGAGAGATAAGTAAGAAGGCGCAAACCGGACACGGTGATTTATAGTGGTTCGGTCACGAAGCTCCTCTTCGCCCTACTCTACTCCCCGAGTACCCAACTCGAGAGTTACTTCACTAATCAACAAACTCCCTTTAGGCGGAGAAAACCGTACACGTCGCTTAACTTGTTTTACGACACTAAGCTAGATGTCGAGTGCTAATCTTAGCTAGCACCGATCTACCCGATCTACACCGTACACATCGCTTATCCTATTTCCGACACTAAGCTAGATGTCGAGTGCTAATCTTAGCTAGCACCAATCTACCACGATCTACCCGATCTACCCTTGATCCACGTGATCAATCACACAAGCCCAATGGCTTCAAGAGATCTCCAAGATCTCGACACGATCACAATGATCTACTCCCACTTAACTCGATCTACCCGATCTACCCTTGATCCACATGATCAATCACACAAGCCCAATGGCTTCAAGAGATCTTCACTATCTCTTAAGATCACAATGATCTTGACTCACTCTCTCACAAAAGAAAGATAATCTTGATGTATGCTATGATACAATCAAGAGTGTAACAAATGTTACAAGACCTAACAACTACAACTCTTGTATCTTCTTGGATACCTTGAGTTCTTCTCTTACAAATGAAGAGGAATGATAACACTTTGTATCTACTTGGATACTTTGTGTTCTTCTCTTGCTAATCAAGAGGGATGACAACACTTTGTATCTACTTGGATACTTTGTGTTTTTCTCTTGCTAATCAAGAGAGATGACAACACTTTGTATCTACTTGGATACTTTGTGTTCTTCTCTTGCTAATCAAGAGGAATGAAGAGGATCACTTGAATGGAGGATTGGATCACTCTTAAACAAACTAAGACTTTCCAAATGATCAAAGAAAGTCATTTAAGTGAGGAGGGATTAGACCAGAGAAAAAAGACTGGAAAAATCAAGTTGGAAGTGTGAAATGGTCCACTATTTATAGGCAAAGAAAAATCTAGCCGTTACGTACGGACGGCTCCGTTAAATACCCGACGGCTCCGTTAAATTTAATGGAGCCGTCCCTATTTAAAGGTGCCGTGGACGCTCCTTCGTTTTTCTTTAGTGGGGAAGGTTTATTTGGGAAAGTTAGGAGCTGTTTTGGGGGGAAATTTGACTGTTGGGATTTTCAAACATATTTTTCAAAATAAAACATTTCTTTTTAATTCAAAAATAATTTGTGAAATATATTTTTGAAAAAATGTTTTGTCACATTAAAAATGTGAAGTTTAGAAAAAAAAAATCCTTGATCATTTGTCAAGTAGTAGATTTGTTTGTCCATACCTTGAGTGGTTTATGTCGGGATGGAAATCTACGACTTCGTTGAAGCATACTTGAGACATCGGGAAGTGTTGATGTAAGTATGCGTTGATGATTTGTGTTTACAAGTAACTTTTATATTTTACATTATGTATTACAAGTTACATGTTTGTCATTATTAAAACCGAAGAAACCGTTTAGTTTAAATATCGTAATATTTGCACTAACACTCACCAACCTTTGTGTCGACACTTTTTAGCATGTTTATCTCAGGTTAGTAAGGCGATAGCGGATGCATGGATCATAGAGCCATTTGCATGCTTTGGAGACTTATTCTTTTATCCTTTACCATTCGATACATTTTGAAAATATTTATGTAGTCATATACTTTGGGACCTCTCGTAATAAATCTGATTTAAATAATTCGAATTGTAACTTTTCAAAACGTCTCATTTAGAGGTCGTTTTCTATACCTTGTGCTTTATATTAAGAAGTAGCACCACATTGACACTATCATTCTGCTGTGATATTTTAGGGGTGTTACAGATTGGTATCAGAGCCTTGGTTATAGAGAACTAGGTTGCATTTAAGAGCCTAGACTATAACTGCTTTATACGTTGAGATCTTCCTCTCTATCGCCTTGCACACTTTAAACTTTTCGTGATTTTAGTACCTAAGGAAGACTTTTATAATTGAACACCAAACATCATATGAGTCGATTAGTCCAAGCATTGCATTGTTACTCCTAAATTATACATAGCCTGCGCACATATGTCTCATATGTCTAATTCAGAAGAAACATGCAAAGAAGGGAGTATGTCTCATATGTGTAAGCAATTCCATAATCGAGCCTAATTTTCAAAAGACCTCCTTCATACCACTTGTTTCTCAGCTTGATCTAAGTGACAGTTCTTGTTTGATGAGTTGCGAAGATCAAGCTAGAATCAAGTTGTTACTCAAACCGATTTAGCCTAATCCCAAGACAGTTCTTGTTTGATGAGTTGTGGGATTAAGTAAAAATCGGTTACCTAAAGGTCTTTTGAGGGTTATGCTCGAGAATGTGAAAGTTTGCCTCATCAAACCTAGCCATAAGAGAGTATGTCTTTAGAACGAACAATAGTCGCGATAGTCACAACAACGTACCTAGTTAAATAAGAAACCTAGATACATAAGCTTTGGCATAATTACTTTAACTATACACATCGACTATTCGTCAACATCGTTTCAACATCTAGTGCAGACTGAATCTCGGGACGAGATTCCATTTAAGGGGGTAAGACTGTAACCACCTGTAAATTTTTACTTGCACTAAACCAATACACATTCTAAATAAAGAATACTTATCCATTTTCTACGTATAATTTTTTTAAAGATTAAACGTTATCAGTTTTTCTGATCACAACAACAAACTAATGTGACGTAACTCACATTCCTAATAAACGTGCTCACCAGCACCAACATGCTTTATATTTATTTCAAGTAAACATTCTTTATATGTCAAGTATAAAAGTTTTCAACATCTATTTAGCACTTTATGTTAATTCATTAACGTATGACTACTTAACGTACAAACTAAACGTTTGTTACCTATTAGAGTTTTCTCAAAACTCTAATCTACTATATCTACGATTTTACACAATTAGATCATAAATACTAAAGTACAACATTGTATATCTAGAGTACAAGTCTTTAAAGCACGGAAACCTAACTTTACTTTGCTTCCCATTACAAGCCCAAAATTTATAATTCTAAGATTTTATGTAAATAAAATCAAAAACCTTAAATAATATGTACTTAATTTTATAAAAAATAGAAATGTACAAGTCTTTCTTGCACATCAAAAACCTTAAAGTATAAAATCAAAAACCTTAAATAATATGTACTTAATGCATAGAAACTTAATATTAGTATAAATCTTATTATAAACCTTAGTGTAACTATTGTAAAGCAAATAATACAATTCCTTAACGCACAAGCCTTAAATTGGATATTCTAATAATTTACAAACTTAAAGTACAAGTCCATAATGCTTGTAGTACAAGTGCTTAAAGCATGAAACCTAAATCTATAATTTTATTATTCTAAACCTAAATAAACATAACTAAACCTAACTAAATGACTCCAACTAAGGTTACTACACTTCTAAATCTCAAGTACAACATATTATAGCCTAGGTACAAGTATCTTAAGCCTAAAACGCCACCCTTGATCCTTACTAGTTCGAATGGAACCAAAACATAACCAAACGAACCCTAACTAGTTTCTAAACCAACTAGAACATCAACTAAGCAAATGTATGAGCACAATGTAGCCACATCACCATGTCCCTTTGATTTTCTACATCTTGGTCCATTTTATCAAGCTATACACATGGTTTCTTTTAAACCATTCAAACCAAAAGGCTAAAATTCTAACAAGTATACACATAGGTGTTCTCTTTTTAACTATTCAAACCAAACCCTAACCTTGTGGCTATGGATCAAACAACTTTACACCATGTCACCTTTTTCCTTAACTCCTAAGACATTTTCAAGAGTTTTGGAAATTTATATTTTCCGGTTTTGCGTTTTACGCGTTTTAAGCCTACGGTTTTAGGTTTTTACGACAATTAAGCACCCCGATAAAACTTATCACTCATTTAATATACTTTTTAGAGTATATTGATATGTTTTAACATTTCTTAGAAGTTTCATATTTTTAGGATACCCGGTTTCACGTTTCGTGACTTAACGGCTTACAGTTAGCGATTAACGGGACCAAAACTCACTCCGTAACTTATATAATACCAAGTTTATCCACCTAGTCCCTCCCACTTAAGTATGAACGTGTATATAGTGGTTCACCAAGGCCTTGGTGGCTTGGTGAGAGCATTGGAATATTTAGGGCATCATGCGTTACATTAGGAGCCATGAAAAGTCTTAAGGCTAAAAATTAACCAAGTATGCATCATGTGGTTCATTCTAGACCATACCTTAGTGTAAAATAACCTCCTCAAGGCTCTATAAATACCCTCCTCCCCTCTCTTAGTCGTTCACTTCACCAACAACATCAAACACTCTTCATTTGATTTCCATGTTCCAAGTTATACATAGAAGATGAAGTCCTAGTTCTTCTCTAGATAAAACTAGTGTTACTTTAATGATTCCATGGTTGGATTAAGAGCTATACAAGGTGATTAGGGCTAAGATTAAAAGGCTTTTACAAGGGTTATATCAAGGCTAGCAAAGGTTTGCAAGAGTTGTGTTGAAGGATTGGAAGCTAGGGTTTTCTATTGTAGGATTTAGTTTAGTGTTCTAGTTCCTTTTTTCTTGTTTAGTTCTTCACAAGAATTATAAGTAAACTCCTACATTTACCTTTTATTAGTATTTCATGTATTTAATATGTTCTATATGTTTATTATATTTGATTATGCTTGGTAAATTGGATTAAAACGCTAGAAACATCGTAAGGACTTTAAACGCAAAAAGTTTCTGGACAGAGGGCTGTAAACGGATAATATGGGCTAGATCAGTTAACCTTAGATCATAAGTAAAGATATAGGATTATAGTGCTTTGTCTTGTGGTCATTTTGCCGCTTGGCTCACCACGTAACTCATTCGTATGAATAAATTAGAGCCAAAACGGTAACATGTGTCAAAATCTGAGTAACATGTTTCAATCGGGTAAAACTCATAAAACTTGACTAAAACCCCCTGTTGGTCAAATCATAAAAGTTTTAGCTAACATCCTAACTAAAAAGTTACCGAAAACCGGGCGTAAAACAGAGTCGAATGGACCTACTTATGGCCATTTTCGCGAGACTGTGAGTTGCTGTAACCATCAGCATGTATATAAAAGGGTAAATTATTAATGTGACCTTAGTTAAGTAACTTTAGGGGCAGTGGGACCCACAAATCTGTAAAGTTCATTTAAATATCTTTCCGAAGACGTAAAAACCGAGTTGTGATCATTTACGATTTAGAAATAACGGGTAGATTTAGACGGAACAACTTAAATAAACGAAAATCCCAAAGTAGACTTAAACACTTATACAACTTTACAAACATTAAGTATCCAAGCATAATTAATGTAATAACTATATAAGGCATGTTTATATATTCACTTTGTTGTTTTAGAACCTAAGACATAACATCATATTCTAGGTTGCACGTAGAAGTTCTGCCGGCTTATCCATCGAATCCGTTATATGTTTTGATATCATTAGTTCAAGGTGAGTTTCATAGCCCCTACTTTTATACGTTTTGAATTACTTTTGGGGGAGATACATGCTCAACTACTTTCATTTACTTTCACAAGTACTCTAAACTTTTACGGATTACTGTGAGTTTCATAGCCCCTACTTTTATACGTTTTGAATTATTTTTGGGGGAGATGCATGCTCAACTATTTTCATTTACTTTCACAAGTAATCTAAACTTTTATGGATTTCCATGAGTCATAGCCCCACTTTTACTTGTTTAATTACTTTATAAACTCTTTATGGGAGATACATGTTCAAATACTTGCTGGGAATACTTGCTTTGAAATGATCAAAGGCAAAGAGCCTGCCAAGTCGATGAAGAGCCTGCTAGTTGATTTTGTTGTGTACGAAGATATTCTACCAGTACCTTCTGGGTAGAAGGTACTGCTAGCTAATGAAGAGCCTGCCAAGCTTATGTCAAGTCGATTAGATATTTTGTAATAGATATTTAGTTGAATTATTAGTCTTTGTACATTGTTATACGTTATGTAGAAGTAGAATAGTCTTCTGTGGTGACAGAAGAATATATCAGAGTGTACATGGGTAGTTGTATTTAATTGTAGGCGCCAATATAGTCAAAGTATAGTATTATATTCATCTACTTGACAACATGTAATAAGATATCCTTATCTTATAAAAGGATATCTTAGTCACTTCTTCATGCATGCATCTTTCACAACAATAACCACGAACCAAACTATCTCTCAAGTAACTTAGTTACTTCGAATCACAAATCCTTTTGACAATCATAGATTCAAGATTACTTTGTAATCCCGGTGATACTTAGATCATCCGTATTATTTCATCAATAATATTGAATCGTTTTGTATTAACCTAAGTTGTGTTATTTGTTCATTGCATTCACTCATTTACTCAAACTCACCACCTTGTGTTCTTTTAAAGTGTGTTGTAGTAGATTCCGCATGCTAAACACATTCAATACATAAATATCTCTCAAACACATTACTAAGATTCATATCCCAAGTGTTTGAACTTCAAGAACATTAAAACAAAAGCGTTCCACAAGTGGTATCAGAGCTAGGCTTGATATTTACTAATTTAAAAGAAAAATGGATGTTGAACATATTCAAACCAATGTTGCAGCTAAACTTCCATTACTCAAGCAAAACGAGTTTGAAATGTGGAGACTAAGGGTTGAACAATACTTTCAAGTGCAGGACTATGCACTTTGGGAGATCATTGAACAAGGCAATTCCTTCAAACCCCAAATCACCACTACAACAGTAAATGATGCTCTTGTAACAAGAATACAAGATCAACCATCAAATGCAGATGAAAAAGTTCAGAAGAGGAATGATCTAAAGGCAAGGAGTATGTTACTGATGACTATTCCAAATGATCAACTTCTGATCTTCAACAAATACAAAGATGCCAAAACCCTTTTTGAAGCAATTGTGGCTAGGTTTGGTGGTAATGATGCTACCAAGAAAACACAGAAAACCCTTCTCAAACAACAATTTGAGAACTTCACAGCCACAACCAATGAGTCTTTGGACAGTATGTTCAATAGACTTCAGAAGCTTGCAAGTCAGTTAGCCATCCATGAAGTGATGATAACTCAAGAAGACCTAAACTCTAAATTTCTTAGAAGTTTACCTTCAGAATGGTCTATGCATGTCATTGTATGGAAGAACAAGTCAGATATTGACCAGATGAGTCTCAATGATCTCTACAACAATTTCAAAATAGTAGAGCATGAAGTAAAGAAGACTACTGGGTCAAGTTCTGGAAATATGGCTTTTGTTTCATCCCCAAGCATGTCAAAGGTTGATAATGAAGAACAAGGTAGCAGAGAAGAAGGTACTGCTAATACAACCTTTGGTACTGCTAGTACTTCTGGTAGTACCAAATCCATATTAGATGAAACAATTGGGTGTGCTTTTCTTACATCTCAGCACAATGGGTCTGTATTATCATTTGAAGACCTTCAAGAGATTCATCCTGATGATCTTGAAGAAATGGACATAAAGTGGCAACTTTCACTTTTAAGCATTAGAGCCAAGAAGTTGATGATGAGGACTGGCAAGAAGATTCTGATAGATGGAAATGAGCCTGCTGGCTATGATAAGTCAAAGGTGGAGTGTTACAACTGCCACATGAAAGGTCACTACTCTAGAGAGTGTAGAAGACCTAAGAAGCAGGATGACAAGGGTAGAGGGTTTGACAACAGAAATAAAGGAAGCTTTGAGAAGAAAGGAAGCTTTGAAAGCAAGAGTAAGGTTGTTGAAGTTGCAGAGCCAAAAGCAATGGTTGCTATTGATGGCATGGGTTTTGATTGGAGTTTCATGGGTGAAGATGAGTCAACTTCTGATGAATTGGCTTTGATGGCATTCTCCACACCTGAGGTACAAATTATCAAATGTTCTAATAATTGTGAATCTCTTAAAGAATTAGAAATCATAAGTAAAGCTTATGATACAGAAGTATTAGAACATAGAAAAACCCAACAAACCTTATTTAACCATCAGTGTGGTATGTCCAAGCTAGAAAAACAAATCATTCACTATAGAGAAAATGAACTCACATTTTCTGATGCTAAAGGTGCTCTTAATAGACAAATATATTTGAAAGATACTGAAATAGAAATGTTAAGGACTGAATGCACTAAAGTAACATTAGCTAGAGACAATATTCAACTGACTGTTACTAAATTAGAAAATGCTTCTGAGTGTACTAAGAGCATAGTAGAGAATCAGTTGAATAAGAAAATAAAATCAGGGATAGGATATAATGAATGTCCACCTCCTTATAGAGGAATTCCATGTCCTCAGGGTAGTGATCTTGCTGTATCAGGTTTACATGAATTTGTTAACAAACCATCGGATAAACCTGTAGTGATAAGTGAACCTTCTGAGAGTGCTAAGAATGTTCCACTCTCTAAGGTGCTCACTGATAAGAGACCAGATGTCCTAATTATTGAGGATTGGGTATCTGATGATGATGAAGATCAGACTATTCTTATCAAAGGAATCAAAGTAGGACCAACCAGTCCTAAGAAAGTAGAAGTTAAAGCTAAGGCCAAAACTGTTTTGAAGACAGTTGAAAGTTGTAAAAATTGTAATAACAAACCTAGGGGAAGCCAAAGAAATTGGAACAACCTTAAGTCACAACAACTAGGTGATGACTTTGTTATGTTTAATAAGGCTTGTTATTATTGTGGTAGCTTTAATCATCTTCATGCTTATTGTAATAAATGGGTTTCTGGGAGTAAATCAAAAGCTAAAACAAATGATAAACATACTGTTAGACAACATAAGCCTGTTATTACAAAACCAACTGAAAAGGGTACAAGAAACACTTTCAAAAGTGTACCAAAAGTTGAGAAGAATCCTATTCAAAAGATAAATGTGGTCAAAACAAAAGTTTGGAGTCCAAAAACCAAAGGTCCTGCTAGACCAAAAGGTCCTGCTAGACCACATGGTACTGCCAAAATTGGTATTGCCAAAATTGGTACTGATAGACCAAAGACCACACAATGGATTAAAAGGGAAAGTGCTGTTAAGTCCTCAGCATGTTGGATTTGGAAACCAATCCAATCAAATGGTGCATCAACAATCCTGAAAAGGTTTGACTTCATTGATGCAAGAGGCAAACCCAAGTCTGTCATGGCTTGGGTACCCCAAGGAAACTAATATGTTTATTTATGTGCAGGAACATTCAACTGATTTTGAAGATCAAGGATATGTTGATAGTGGGTGTTCAAGGCACATGACAGGCAACATGTCATTCCTCTCAGATTTCAAAACATTTGATGGAGGATATGTTACCTTTGGGGGTGGAATAAAAGGAAAGATCACTGGTAAAGGTACTATCAAAACCAGTAAAATAGATTTTGAAAATGTATATTTTGTGAAAGAACTTCAGTTTAATCTTCTTAGTGTCTCACAAATGTGTGACAAAAAGAACAATGTCCTATTTACTGACAATGGATGTATGGTTCTTTCTTCTGATTTTAAGATGCCTGATGAGAGTCAGATACTTCTTAAAATTCCAAAAAGGAACAATATGTATAGTGTCAATTTAAAGAACATTGATCCCAAGGAAGGTTTAACTTGTTTGGTAGCAAAAGCCTCATTGGATGAATCTATGTTTTGGCATAGAAGGCTTGGTCATGTAAACTTTAAAACAATCAACACTATTGCAAAATATGATTTAGTAAGAGGTTTACCCAACAAGATTTTCCAAAACGACCAAACTTGTGTTGACTGTCTAAAAGGCAAACAACATAGAGCTTCTTGTAAGCCCAAGACCCAAAACTCTATTACTCAGGCTTTACATATGCTTCATATGGATCTCTTTGGTCCTACTAATGTGTGCAGCTTGAATGGAAAGAAATATTGTCTGGTTGTTACTGATGACTATAGCAGATTTTCATGGGTTTTCTTCTTAAGATCTAAACATGAAACTAGTGAGATACTTAAAACCTATATCACTGAGGTAGAAAACCAATCTGATAAGAAAGTCAAAATCATCAGGTGTGACAATGGGACAGAGTTCAAGAATAGAGTTATGGATGACTTTTGCAAGGAAAAAGGCATAAAAAGAGAGTTTAGTGTAGCTAGAACACCTCAACAAAATGGAGTAGCAGAAAGAAAGAATAGAACACTTATAGAGGCTGCTAGAACTATGTTAGTAGACTCTAAGTTGCCTATTTCATTTTGGGCTGAAGCAGTTGGTACTGCTTGTTATGTACAAAACAGGGTTCTTGTGACAAAACCACATAGAAAAACACCTTATGAACTTTTCTTTGGTAGAAAACCATCTTTAAGTTTTATGAGACCTTTTGGTTGTCAAGTCACTATTCTCAATACCAAAGATCATTTAGGCAAATTTGATGGAAAAGCAGATATTGGCTTTTTGACAGGGTATTCCTTGCAGAGTAAGGCCTATAGAGTGTTTAACACTTGCACTAGGCTAGTAGAAGAAAATCTTCACATAGAGTTTCAAGAGAAACTAGCAAATGTGAAAGGAGTTGGACCAGATTGGATGTTTGATGTTGATAGGCTTTCAGAATCTATGAATTATGTGCCTGTTACAGGTACAAATGCTAATGAAAATGCAGGTTCTGAAGACAATGTTGATTCTCCTAAAAATCAAGATTACATCTGGATGCCAATTTGGAAAAGTATGGATCTATCTTCAAGTGAAGAAGGACCTTCAGACACAACAATTGAAGGCAATGAAGAAGATCAAGGAACTCAGAATCAAGAGAATCAAGAAAGTGGTGCTAATGACAATGGTACTGCCAGTTCTTCAGATGGTCCTGCTAGTACAAGTATTGGTACTGCTGAGACATTGAATGTTCAAATAGATGATTCTTTTCAAGAAGAAGTTGGGATTAGCAATCTTCCAACTACATATGAAGTTCCTAAAACACCAAACACTAGAATTCTCAAAGATCACTCATCTGATGATGTGATTGGAAGCATGACTTCTGGTGTTAGAACAAGATCTCAAGTTGGTTTATCTCAAGTCTTATCCTCAAATGAAGAAGGGTTAATCTCCTCTATGTATGAAGAAAAGAATAATGATAATTCCAATATATGCATGTTTTCATGTTTTCTATCTCAGGCTGAACCCAAAAACATAAACAAAGCTTTAGATGATGCAAGTTGGGTGGAAGCTATGCAAGAAGAGCTTCTCCAATTCAAGATTCAGAAGGTTTGGATATTGGTTGATTTGCCAAGAGGTCATAGGGCAATTGGAACCAAATGGGTGTTCAGAAACAAGAAAGATGAAAGGGGTATAGTGATCAGAAACAAGGCTAGATTGGTAGCACAAGGATATACTCAAGAGGAAGGGGTAGATTATGAAGAAGTGTTTGCTCCAGTTGCAAGACTTGAAGCAATTAGGCTTTTCTTAGCCTATGCTTCATTCATAGGCTTCACTGTCTATCAAATGGATGTTAAGAGTGCATTTTTGTATGGTGAAATTGAAGAACCAGTTTATGTATCTCAACCTCCAGGCTTCATTGATGCTGAGTATCCAGATAAAGTTTACAAAGTTACCAAGGCTTTGTATGGTCTACACCAAGCTCCAAGGGCATGGTATGAAACATTGGCTTGTTTTCTACTAGAAAGTGGATTCCAAAGAGGCAGGATTGATCCAACTTTGTTCATCAAAAGGACAAAGAAAGACATCTTGTTAGTGCAGATTTATGTTGATGACATAATCTTTGGATCAACAAACCAAGACTTGTGTGTAGAATTTGAAAAACTTATGCACAGTAAGTTTGAAATGAGTTCCATGGGGGAACTTACTTTCTTTTTAGGTCTCCAAGTGAAACAAACAAAAGAAGGCATATTTATCAGCCAAGATAAATATGTAGCTGAGATCTTAAGGAAATTTAATTTTGCTGATTCTAAGGTTGCAAGTACACCAATGGATCCAGACAAAGGGCTACTCAAGGATGCTGAAGGAGAAGATATGGATCTGCACAATTATAGATCTATGATTGGGTCCTTGATGTATCTTACATCATCAAGACCAGATATCATGTTCTCAGTATGTGTATGTGCAAGGTTTCAAATACATCCCAAGATCTCTCATCTCACAGCAGTCAAAAGAATCTTTAGATATCTTAAGGGTCAACCTAGGTTGGGTCTTTGGTATCCAAGGGAATCATCTTTTGAATTGATGGCTTATTCGGATAGTGACTATGCTGGTGCAACACTAGACAGAAAATCCACAACTGGTGGATGTCAATTTCTTGGTTGCAGACTAATCTCTTGGCAATGCAAGAAACAAACAATGGTGGCCAATTCTACAACTGAAGCAGAATATGTTGCTGGTGCAAGTTGTTGTGGGCAAGTTCTTTGGATCCAAAATCAATTGCTTGACTATGGGTACAATTTTCTTAACACCATTATTTATATTGACAATAGCAGTACTATTTGTATCATTAAAAACCCAGTTCAACACTCAAAAACAAAACATATTGAAATCAGACACCATTTCATAAGGGATTGCAATGAGAAGAGGTTAATTCAAGTAGTTAAAATTGATTCTGAAAAGAATTATGCAGACCTTCTCACCAAAGCTTTTGATTTAGGTAGATTCAAATATCTTGTAGGAGGTATTGGAATGATAAATCTTTGAAAAACATGTGTTTTTGTTCATAAAAATTAACTGGTATTGGATTTTAAACATGGTACTGCTAGTTAGTCAAAAGGTCCTGTTAGTTCATAATTGGTCCTGCTGATACAAAATTGCTATGTTTTGTTCATATAAATGCTTGAATGTTTACAATTATATAGATCAAGTGTTCTACACTTTGTTCTTTTGGTTTGCAACTAACATATTTCAGGTTGATAACAAAACAAAAGTTCTTTCAAACAAAAGGGGCAACAAAAGTTATATTCATCTCAGGAGAAATAACAATCTCAGGGAGGAATTAATAGCCCAAAATGGAAGAAAGACCAATTTATGAAAGAAAAGACAAGAGCATACAAGATGATGCAGAGTTAAAATAGAGAGAGTTAGCTCATATATCTAGAAGGGATGAAGCATTTCTCAAAGGAGAAAGTTCTATCTAGATCAAACTAAGAAAGGTTTCAACTCAAAGGCATGACATTAGATGATTTCACTTGTTGAACTAATCATCCAAGATACACAGCATCATTGCCTTTCTAAATTTCCTCCATCCAAGGAAATTGCACCATCTTTGGGCCATCATGGCTTTTGGTATTCAGCTCACCAAGTTTTCACAAACTTAAGAGTTGGCTAGTCCTTAAGCAAACGGCTTTTGGTAAAGACAAATCAAATCCGTTGATGGTTGATAGTTTACCAAAAACTATATGGTTGTTAACTGACCATACTTAATTGTAAATAGTTAGCTAGTCCTTAAGCAAACGGCTTTTGGTAAAGACAACTCAAATCCGTTGATAGCTGGTAGTTTGCTAAAAACTATAAGGGATTTTTATAAAACTTTCAAAGGTACTGGTAGTTCAAAATTGGTACTGCTAGTATAAAAAGGTACTGCTAAATAGCCGTTGAGCCTGTCAGAAAAAGTTTTAGCCATTAGGCCTGGTAGTTAAAATTAGCCGTTGGGGTAGTTATGTAATTCACTGATGATTATATTATATTATATTTTACATATAAAAGATCTTTTTAACCGCCTTTTCATTTACTTATTTTAATCTTTCTTATTGTCGGTTAAAAGTAATTCTCTCATATCTTCTTTCATCAGTCACTATCATAATTCACATACACCTTTCATCTTCTACCAGTACTACCAACAAATCCCACCAACATATTAAAAATTTTCATTATGGCTTCCACAGTTGTTCTAGATTTTGTCCAACGTCACAATCAGTTAGCATTTTTGGAAAAGTCAGAGGATAATGCCTCATTTCATCAAGTAGTGGACTTTTTAAACAACTCCTACATCAGGTTTGCTTTGCTAGTCAATCCCACTATTTATGAAAATCAAATTTTACAATTTTGGCAATCTGCTAAAATTAAAACTTCTGAAAATGGGGAACAAAGAATAAAAGCCAAAGTAGATGGTAAACATTTGACTCTTACTGAGTCATCCTTAAGAAGGCATCTTCATTTGGATGATTCTGATGGTATTAGTCAGTTACCAGATACTGAAATTTTTGAAAATTTAACAAGAATGGGGTATCATGCTGAGTCCAACAAACTCACTTTTCTGAAAAAGCATCTTACTCCACAATGGAGATTTTTGATTCACACAATCCTTCACTGTTTGAGCCAGAAGAAAACCTCTTGGGAGCAATTTAGTGGCAACATGGCCTCTGCTCTCATTTGCTTAGCAACAAACAGAAAATACAACTTTTCTAAATATATTTTTGAAGGATTGATAAACAATGTGAAAAGTAAAACAAAGTTTTTGATGTATCCAAGATTTATTGGTTGCATCATTGGAAAATTACAACATGTGTTGCTTCCCACAGACTCGGTTTATGAAACACCAAAACTTTCTCACAAAGTATTTTCAAATATGAGAATTGGTTTTAGAGGAGAGGAAGTTCCACTTTTTGATGAAATGGTACCACAACATCCAGAAGAACCCACACCATCTGCTGATACACCATCATCTAGTTCTTCACATGGTTTCATTTCACAAACACATCAAAAATCACCAACACCATCTCCAGTACCATCAGCAACACCACCACCATCCCCACATCATATATCACAAACCCAATCACCTCAGACAATGCAGGAGTTGAAAGACAAGGTGAAGTTCTTAGAGAATGCTCTTAAAAGTCAAAATGAAAGGTTTTCTCAGATCAACATCAAATTGGTCAAGAGGGTTAAGAGATTGGAGGGTGAAGTGAAGAAGTTAAAAGGTAAAAAGTCTGCAAAGGTTGTTTTATCTAGTTCTTCACAGACAGATGCTGATAGGATAGATCACTCTTCCAAAAAGGGGAGGAAGGATAGGTCTGAAGATGAGGAAGAAGAGGAGGAACAGGCTCAATTTGAATTCCATGATGGAACTCAAGTTTATGATGAAGAGCCTGTTGGAGCAGGGCAAGAGCCTGCTAGGCCAGAAGAAGAGTCTGCTAGGAGAGAAAGGCTATTGGCTATGGGGTATAAAGGGTCTGCTGAGAAAGTGTACAAGAGAAAGAGGGTTTTAATTGCTGATGAGCAATCTTCTGCTCCATCACAAGATTCACCTCCAAAGGATAAGGGCAAAGGTATTCTAATTGAAGATGAGCCAAAATCCAAGAAGTTGAAAAGAACTCAGCAAATTCAGATGGCTTTAGGAGAAGAAGAGGCCAAGAGGGTTCATGAAGAAGAGCTAAAAGCACTTGAAGCCTCAAGAATGCTTGAAGAAATGAAAGAGCAGAAAGATGCTGAAGATGCTGCTCAAGCTCTTATTGATTCTCAAGCTGCACAAATATTTGATGCACAACTACAATGGATTATCTCTATTGATCCAATTGTAAGAGGTCAAGCCTCTGTGTATATGGATGATGAGTCTCTCAGTGTAGAAGAAAAGACAGCCAAGCTTGAAGAATTCATCACCAAAAAGTATAGAGAAGAAGCCTTAAATGATGTATTTCAGCAGATCATGCAGTATAAGGAGAAAGGGTTTAAATTGCCACATGATCAGAAAGAGCAGATGAAGTTCTTCAAGTTATATCTGAAAAGGTCAGCAAATTGGAAGGATCATCAACTCAAAAGAAAATCATTTGAAGAGTTGCAGCATCTATACATTGAAGCATACAAAAAGAACCACTGCACTCCTCCTGAACACACACAAGAAAGGTCTTCAAAGAAGAAGGAAGATGCTCAGATGAAAGAAGTAGCAAAATTGGACACAGAGCAAGTAAGTAAAATGTTGATAACTTTACCTACTATCATACATGCTGATCCAATTAGGTCTAGACACCCTATAATTGATTGGGAAATACACCATGATAGATTTGGTAAGTCATGGAAAGTATCAAGGGTTGGGGGACAGTCTGCTATCTTCAAGAATTTTGAAAATTTAGTTAGAGCATCTGATAGAGCAGATTTGGAAGAATTGTGGAATCTAGTGCAGATTAGGCTAGCCACAAATTCTAGCAATGATGTTAAGGAACAGGAATTATGGGTTGAATTCAATAGGATGTTTGATCCTGATCCCAAAGATGATTATTGGAAGTTTCCATATTATGATCCATCTACAACCTGGGAATTCCTAAGTCATTGCAGTGTTCATCATTTGTACACATCAAGTGGGATTGAACTCTTTATGCTGGCTGAGAAAGAGTATCCACTTAGTTATGAAGTGCTCTCAACTATGATCTCCAAGAGGTTAAGGTGTGACAAAGATGATGAAAACTCAGAAATTGTTCAAAGTTTGCTAAGGAGCATATTTGAACAATGTGAAAGAAAAAGGAAGGATAGAAAGTAAGGGTTTTTGGAAGAGTTCTCAAATCCTCAAGGTATGTATTTTATTCATCAGAAACTTGTGTATTTTAATGGAAATAACAAGTTTAGGGGAGGATTGTTGGGAATAAAATGATCAAAGTCAAAGAGCCTGCCAAGTCAATGAAGAGCCTGCTAGTTGATTTTGTTGTGTACGAAGATATTCTACCAGTACCTTCTGGGTAGAAGGTACTGCTAGCTAATGAAGAGCCTGCCAAGCTTATGTCAAGTCGATTAGATATTTTGTAATAGATATTTAGTTGAATTATTAGTCTTTGTACATTGTTATACGTTATGTAGAAGTAGAATAGTCTTCTGTGGTGACAGAAGAATATATCAGAGTGTACATGGGTAGTTGTATTTAATTGTAGGCGCCAATATAGTCAAAGTATAGTATTATATTCATCTACTTGACAACATGTAATAAGATATCCTTATCTTATAAAAGGATATCTTAGTCACTTCTTCATGCATGCATCTTTCACAACAATAACCACGAACCAAACTATCTCTCAAGTAACTTAGTTACTTCGAATCACAAATCCTTTTGACAATCATAGATTCAAGATTACTTTGTAATCCCGGTGATACTTAGATCATCCGTATTATTTCATCAATAATATTGAATCGTTTTGTATTAACCTAAGTTGTGTTATTTGTTCATTGCATTCACTCATTTACTCAAACTCACCACCTTGTGTTCTTTTAAAGTGTGTTGTAGTAGATTCCGCATGCTAAACACATTCAATACATAAATATCTCTCAACACATTACTAAGATTCATATCCCAAGTGTTTGAACTTCAAGAACATTAAAACAAAAGCGTTCCATGGGCAATACATGTTCAAATACTTGCTTTGACTTCTAAAAATACTCAAAACATTTATACTCTTATTCAACGCTATACTTTTATACTTTTGGACATGAAGTGTAGTTATGATATGTGCCTTAATGTGTTACACTTATTCTTATATGCTTTATTCTTTAGCAACTGTTTAACTCCTGGATGCAGCCATTGGAGAGGTATTGATAGTACTATCGGGATGACGCCCCCACCCTTGGTCCCAGATTCATGGCCTTGGGTGAATACCATCCAGTATTCTTGTGTAAACTTGTCATGAGGTTCAGTTGGCTGTTATTCATTACATTAAGTACTCACATATATCGTATACGCATATGTCGTACTCATACTATATTTTAGCAGTGGGTTGTGAACACATAGGTTGCAAGTTTTGTATGGGCGGAACTTGGAATAGAATGGATTTACAATACCTTTGCTGTGGGAACATTATTTGAAAGCTTTACAATTTAACTAAACTCTATGAACTCACCAACCTTTGTGTTGACACTTTTTAGCATGTTTATCTCAGGTTAGTAAGGCTTTAGCGGATGCATGGATCATAGAGTCATTTGCATTCTTGGGAGACTTATGCTTTTATCCTTTACCATTCGATACATTTTGAAAATATTTATGTTGTCATATACTTTGGGACCTTTTGTAATAACTCTGATTTAAATAATTCGAATGGTAACTTTTCAAAACGTCTCATTTAGAGGTCATTTTCTATACCTTATGCTTTATATTAAGAAGTAGCACCCCATTGACACTATCGTTCCGCTGCGATATTTTGGGGGTGTTACAATATACAACCAAGTTATTTCGTTCAAAAATTTTAATCTATAATTCAGTATGTTCTTTAGTTATTGAGTATTGTAGTTTAAATAATTTTTAGTTTCAAGAAAATTGATAGACTTCTTAGAATTACCTATGGAGGTTTGTCCAAATGAAGGTTACCAAGTTTATAGGGTTCTTGTGATCATAGGGAAGTTTTATAAAGTAGAGGTAATATGTATCATGGATGATATTGATGAGTGCCATATATTAATAAGAAGACCTTGGTGATGTGAGGTTAAGGGAAAATATGATCTTCACTAAAATATCTACCTTTTCCTATGGGAAGGAATGAGAATTGTTATGGTTCTACCCAAAGTAAAACTACAATTACCAAAACCTGAGGTTATAGTGGAAGAAAAGATTTTGAAGGATGAAGTTGTTGAAGAGCACGTTAAGAAAGTCCAAAACCTTCAAATTTATGAGCAACATGATTACAAAGCTTCAAAAGAGGTTATGGAATATAAAGATTATGAAGATGTAGAGGTTTGTGATATTGATCTACACATGAATGTTCAATTCAATAACCCATTTTTTTCTAATGGCGGTAGATGAGAAACTAAGGGTTACGGTTAATGATTTAAAGATACTTGAAGTTTTTCAAACCTCATCAACTCAAGCTATCTATCATGAGAACTCGAGGATGAATTCTTTTCAAGAGAGGTAGAATGATGGGGGGAGGCATTTATCCAAAATTTAGGTTCGTTATGAATCGTTGGGAGTGCGGAAAACGTGTGAAGAAGCATGAAGGAATTAAACAAAATAAGGTCAAGACCCGCAGATCTGGTTCATATGTTGGATTGTGGGAGTGTGGAAAATGGGTCAAGATTAAAGGCGTTAATCGAAGATTAAATATCTAACCCACAAGCAAAAGTACACATGAGAACTCGAGGTTGAGTTCTTTTCAAGTGGGGGGAATGATGAGAACTAAATTCGAAACCAAGAGCCGTAAAAGTTATGTTCGCTACGTTGTAAAACTCTGAACCTTGTTACGCTAAAAACAAGTTTTCCTTGTTACGTTGTAGGGACTACGAATGCAGTTTTTACTTTTATTATTTAAGTCGCCTTTTTATTAGGAAGGTTTATTTATTTTTAGTTTTGTTATTTACTTTAATTGGTTATCTTTTTCTCCAAAATAATTTTTTCCTATTAATATAAGGGCTTAGGGTTTTGTAATATTAAACTTTTGATTATGAATTATTAATAAACTTGTGCTTTAAAAGTTATTCTCTTGTTAGTGTTTTATTCCCTAGAAGTTTTTTCCTCGTTTATCAACACTTGTATTAGGGTATCAAAATTCGTTTTCGTCACATACTTGTACAAATGTTAAGATTATAACTATTTCTACAGTACTACCTTACTAGACGTATACCCGCGCAAAGCGACGGTGTATAACGGCAAATAATTATACTTGTGAAATCGTGATTCTGGTTCTACCTTTGATGCAAAGTATGTGTTTTTTGAAATACAAAGTCTGTGTTTTTTTTTAATTAATATAGTGTGTGTTTTTGAAAAGTTGACAAGTTTATAACTGATCAAGCTTAAGATGTATTAAAATATACTTAAAGGTAATTTAAGTAAACTACATTAATTTAAGTTTTCAACATTCACTATTTATAAATAGTATAGATTAGTAATACCTTCTTGGACGATTGCAACAACATTAGGGGAGAAGGAGTGGTGGGCGGGCTGCCCAAAAGGTTCCTCAACCCGGCGGTTTGACCATTCCTCCTCCATCGGGTTGGCTGGAGCGGTTTGGTGAGCGGGTATATTACCTTGTATTTAGCATTAATTGTAAAGAAAAAAATTTGGGAGGGCTGAAAAATCATGGGCGCAAGTGAAACTGGTTGGGAGGGTTGGTTGGGAGGGCTAGAGGGTTGAGCTGAGTTGGCAGAATTTTATTGGTTAAATTTGAAAGGGTTGAAAATTTAGGAGTGATGTCTCCTTCTCCCCTCAGAGGTATAAGCCAGTTTCAATATTGTATAAGATTAACATAAGCCAGTAAACATCTTTCACATCCTTGTGACGTTTGAAGACTTCTTGCACGACATAAGCCAATAAACATCTCTCACATCCATGAAGATTTCATCATAATTTGTTCTCCTTCATCTATGTCCTTTGTTAATTATCAAGCATAATGACGAGTGTCGTCATTTGATTCTTTTTGCTAGCGTCATGTATCTTCTAGTCGATTTGGTGATCGTTCAATTGAAGTTTCAAGACTTGGTTCATTTGTACGATTCAAGTTCAAAATCAAAGAAGGGTATGTTCTATTCTCTTGAACCATTCGGGTATCCAAGTTATTTGCAATTGTATTTGTCAAGTCAGTGTTAACTGTTTACCTCACAAATTTGTAACTCCAATTTAGATCTCATTTAGATCTACATTAATATAAGTTGTGTTTTGTTAAAAAAAATTGATCAACAATTTTTTAATATGGATTCAACTACAATATAATAATAATAATTAAAAAAAAAAAAAAAAAAAAAAAAAAAAAAAAAAAAAGACCAATCGCCCAACTTATGTTCACAATCTAGCCTAAAAAACTCATTTCTTAAAATAGCCCAGGGCGACTAGGCAACCACTTTATATGCTTGACAAGTGTCCCACTTTTTTTATTAAAAGACAAAACCTAAGTCGCCCAAAGTACAAGTTGCCCAAGAAACCCTAGTCGCCCAGTACTTTTTTTTACACACATGTACTTTTTTGTTTTAAAATATGAGACACTAGTCAAGCATATAAAGTGGTTGTCCAATTGTCCAGTTACCCTGGGCTATTTTAAATAAATAAGTTTTCTTTATCTAAATTGTGAACGTCGGGCGACTAAACTACTTTTGATATCTTCTCATAGAAAATATTTGTTTAAATCAGTGACACAACAAGGTATATACTATTAAACAAGTATGGCGGCAGCCGGCCTGGCGTGATTTTTTTTCGTTGTATTTAGTTTATAGAGGTGGTTTGATATGAAGGTTTTGGATGTTGTGTGGATGAATCTGGAAATGTACATTGCGATATACTAATAGGTTAGGTTTTTTGGGTTGTTTGGTATCGGTAGATTGGGTCTTTTGGGCTGTTTTGTATAGGTACACTGGCTGTTAGTAGCCGTTCTATTTTTTGGCGGGAAAATGTAGAGGAAAATACGAATTTATGAATAAAAATTACTATTATTGTGTATTTGAAGGTGTTTGTCTGTCTTTTTTGATTATTTATTTTATCGATGGCAATGTTGTAAGCTGATTTTGTTGTGTGTGCTGCTTTTATTACTTCTTGCATGACAGTTAGATATTGAATGCAACATACATAACCTGTAAATAGGAACTGCGTTCGAAAATTTCTTTCAACCAATAAAATTCTATATACCTAAAGTAGAATATATTCCTTGTAAAATAAGCTTCATTAATTAAAACGCATATTACATTAAAGTATAAGAATAAAAGGCTAGTAGATAGAAACAAAGATACGGTAACATAAGAATGTAAATTACAGCTTATGATTGAGTATCTATATTATTAACAGTCGAATGCAAGGGTGCATGTGATGGTTGATTCTTTGCTATATAGTAGGTCTGCCTTTGAATTAGATCTTGGCTTGCTGTCGTACCAGATGACCAGGAGAAGCAATACGAACTGAGGATTTGCCAAAGAATATTTGAGATTTTCATGTGTGATCTTTACTGCATGAGTAAGTATCTCTAAAACATTGTTTCTTCTTCAGGATGATGAATGCAACGTGTTGTACCGGAACCATTCAGTTAATGTCGTACCTGATGACTGGGAAAAGCAAAACAAAATACAGATAGCTGCCACAACAAAAGAACAACATTAACTGAATGGTTCAAGTATAACACGTTGCATGTTCTGAAGGTGCACTACAAGTATCTGAAGAGATGGATCTCTGGTATGTATATTGAAACAAAAAATCCTCCAGCATGTTTTATGCGGGCCAATATATCTAGCATCCTGGAAGTTATGTATTTTACCTTTTTTGCAATGCCTTTTTGGTGACCTGCGTAATCTCACTCCAAAGACGCTAACCGGTGCATATGTAGATCGGTTTGGTGATTCGTATTTGCAGGCCTGCCAAAACAGGAAGAACATGCATGATTAAAAAGAAATTGCAGGGTTAATATTAAAGAAAATGTCGCAAGGATAATAATTGATACCTGCTTTATCGGTCTTGAGTGTCCGGTGGTTTCTCAATTGCAGTGGTTTCTAGAAGGAACACTACCCATTGCACATTGCACATGCATGTTGTGCTACAAATAGTATGCAGTCTGAGGTATTTTGAGATGATAAAAGAAGGAACAGACATGGCATCAAAATACCTCAGACCGCAAACTATTCAGTAGTTTGACATTCTAAGCTCCATTTATCATCTCATATTAATTTCCAGATCCTCGCTTCTTCAATGAATGCCTGCAAATTGAGCAAACCATAAACACAAATGTATATGTATATGACACTAATTTTAGCCAATAATGTTTCTCCACATGGTCATTGTGATTAAACTTTCGGTTGGCTTAACAGGTGGTTTGTACATCAGTCCATCGTTTGGTGGTTTTATGGCCAAAGCTAACGTACTTGAAGTGCCCATGATTAGTTTCAGCCACAGCAGTTTCACAGTAGTAACACACGATCTGGGCATATGGATTCATGAGTATCAAGACCTCTGGTTTTGAAATAAGTATCAGAATGATGATTGGGCATTAGTTTGATACATAATTTAGTTAATAAAAAGCATGGTCACATACGTTATTATCCTACTGGATTAAGAGAAAGGTGACCATTGCCATAAGTAGTCTAAGTGCAACGGGGTCAAATGCACGGATGCAAAGTTAGACATAACCTACTTGACTTTGGTATTTACTGAGATTATCATAACTGTTCAATACGGGTTTTTAGTTTTAGCAATCCACAATTACGAAAAAAAAGATTCAACATACGTATGTCCAGAATCACTTGCCTCAGCACACTATGATGCTTCTTAATTTCTACCAAAAAGATGAAGCTTTCACAAATGCAACAAATAACATATGATCTGGTAGCTGAATATACCTTGAGTCCTTTGTTGTGAACTTTGGCCCTTTGAGCATGCATATTGGCCACATGTACGCAACATTTTATGAATATTGTACCTTCAGGAAGTTGTGCATTTGGAACATTATTGTACCAGACCTGCATTAAAATGAAGAACAACCACTGTCATAAAAGGGATCCAAAATGCACACTTGATATCTAAGGGGGTGTTTGGATCAGATTATTTAACCGGCTTATGAGATTTTTTTAGGAGCTTTTACTGTACTGTACTTTTTCAGAAGCAGGCTAGGGTTACGGATCAAATAGAAGCAAGCTAATGAAGAGGGCTTTAGTAGCCCACAATTTTTGGCGGGAAAAGCCTGGAGGAAAACGATGTCGTATTTTATGACTTATAATATATAGTATAATATATTAAGTAGAATGGTTCGTTTATGCTTATTGAACTAACATATGAAAATAAGTAGCACAAAATGCATACCTTTGGTGTATGAACCCAGTGGTCGAGTCCAAGACGCACATAATCTTTGAATATATTTGAATGTTCTCCAGAACTGATGTCTCAGCATCTCTGCTCCTTTTTTTTTGTGAAAAGCCAAGGCTGCAGGCATACCAAATAGCAGTTATATAATTAGTTCAGCAGTGTTCAATTTTAATGAATATATTTAAAACTCACAGCAATAGATATCTATATAATGATACCATGAAGAAGTATTTAGCTCAAAAAATATGGGTTGCAAAGAAAAAAGATACATCCTCTAAATTAGTCCCTACCTTATTTGTAATGGTGATAGCTCTGTTCATAAACTATTAGTGTTGATAATCGCAAACTCAAATTTTGTGTTTATAAAACCTTAATGCGTGTCTCTCAAATACTTAATAGCCATACCTTGCTTGTGGCGGTCCGGCATCCTTGGGGTCTTCGGGAAAACCTTTAACGGAGTTGGAGTCAATCGGATGGAACACCTACACAGTTTTTACCAACAGTGGTCAACTTTGTACAAAACGTAAAAAAAATAAAAATTAAGAATTGATCAACAGTAAACATACTTGAACATGATACACTGTGACGATTTCCCATGAAAGGTACCCATATTCCGAATCCCCATTCCTTTTCCTACTCCCATCGCCATCCACATAACTTCATATCCTACAGAACACCAAAAACACCAAAATTAATCCAATCAAAACCTGTTTGTAGTATTTGGCCGAAAAAGAAGCAACGCTATGGATACCACGACCGATCACCATCGATAAAGAAGAATCTTTCCAAACCACCTATTTGTGATGACAAATGAAATCAGTCAGTGATTACCTGATGGAAAATAGCCAATAGCACCTTCAAATGTCGACACCGTCCAAGAATCACTAACATAAGCATCCTACTACTTTTCATCCAGGTTCCGATTCCACTTTCATTTTCATTTCCAGATTTAACCTTTTCAGCAACCTAATATCACTCCCTTCGGGTGTGCCCGAAAAAAGAAATCAAACATTAAACAAAGTCAACTATATAAAGAACCTCAATTTTTTTAACAAAGCAAAAATACATTTTTACATTACATTATAAGTTCTGTTAATCATTTTTTATTGGCAGAAAAGATTTTTTTAAGAAAAAAGAAGAGATCTTTTTATTCATTCTGGTGGCGTGTATAATCAGCTTTTGGTTGTTTCTCCGAGAGGCGCTGACCTCCTGTTGTAACCTTTTCATTACCCGGGGGTATCTTGTTAGCTTGCTGATTTCCCATTCGATGGCTGTAAATGTTTAAAAGTTACAAATCCAAACAAAATAATTTGCAAAGAATCAGTTAAATTTATGGTTTTATATATTATAAGCATTTTTTTTGCTTATCGCATTTAAATTCCAATAAGGTCACAAATTCCAATACCTGTAAGTTGTTTATTACATGGAATCGGAACCTATTTGGTCCATCCGCTTAAGTCTTTCCTCAGGCGTTACTTTTCTCCTTCGTTATTGTTTAGCACCAATACCTGAGGGTTTACTTAACTTTCTTAATCCTGATGAAGCTCATACTCATCAGCTTTTCAATTGCACCGTGAGTCGCATTCTCAGTTATACATACCTGAAACACAAATAAAAAAACATGGAGCCTGAATTTCTGGAAAAACTTCAAAAGCAAGAAAAGAGCTTCTAACTTATTGGTAATGCATCTAGTGATAAAGAAAGGACCTAATATTCATCATTTCCCTATACTTGAGGCCTTGCAGGCCGGCTCCAACAGCTCCTGAAAAGACGATATCAAATCCCTAGTACTTCAGCTCCTCGGGCTGCAAAGAAATTAGATATAGATGAGGAAAACTCAGTATATAGTGAATCTTCTAAAATAGAAAGCAAGAAAAAAAATTGCATCCATCAGTTCACAAATGATGGTGATAAGGAAACATTTTTGGGCTACTATGTACACGTCATACTTAATAAGAATTTACTCATTCAAAAAAATGTCTGAAGAACGATTACTTGTGTATCATGATAACTGACCTCAGCTCCCAATACTTTGATCGAGTTCATAAGGACCAAAGACAATCCAAATACAGCTTCACCTACCAGCAAGCAGAATAGATCGAAAGATATTTGAAACTGAATCAGCTAACAGAAGGTGCAATTATAGGCATAGAAAAATTGAAGTAAATGCCTTGATTCAAGCTCCTACCACTTTTCAATAATTAGCTTTTTGAAAATGCTAATTTTAATTTAATAAACAACTTACAGATAGTATGGACCAAATAGAAGATGCACACAAATAAATCCACGAACCTTGATTGGTCGTCTTATTTGACTGAATGTTGCCGCAAATAGCTTTCGAAGTGGTTGATGTTTGTTCTTGCATACCTGTGATAATGACACAGTTATAGGATTCAGTACAGTCAAAATACACGCAACACATAACCTAATTACACATCAAAATAATGTATTTAGTTTATATTTATAATAAAAAGTCGGATATACTCACATCAAAGCCGTCGGTGTTTGAAACATCGTTTTGGACTGTAACAATAAAGGCAAAACACAAATTAGTAGCTTGTACGACAAATGGTATTTGAAACCCGGAAAAAAAAGAAAAAGAAAAAAACTGAAACATATGTGGAACTGATAAGAATCAAAAATAATGATTCACCATAAACTGCTTCAGTACGCATCGGTGTTACATTCTCGGTTACACAGACCTGAACCACAAAGATAAAAGTTTGATGCTATAAAACCTCGTCCATGATATATTTAGCCTAAAGACATAAAATTCAAGCAGGTAGGGAATCGGACATTTGTCTTTGTTGTACTATGGCATCTTATTTTGTGGCGTTCAATAAATGTTACTAAAAATTAAGTATCGACTCACCTCAAGTAACTGAACGTGTACGCCAATCATTTTCATGAAAAGTAGTCGAGACTGCTCCTCTTTGTGTAGGCGTACCTAAAAAAGCAACGACAATCAGATAACTAGTATATGGTATTCCGGAATTTGAATAAACGGGAATTGAAGCAGACAATCAGATTACCTTGGCTGACCAACCGCTCCCGTCTATTATTTTCATGTGATGTACTAGGCTCCGCTTCTATGTGCGACATTGAGTCTAAAATGACAACAATTTCCAAATTAACAAACAGTAACAGGACAAATACAGCTGCATATCGATGACACATTAATTAATTGAATGGTTAGTGAAATTGGAGGTTCACTTACCTACGGCCGAAGGCATTGCACTACGATTATGGGGACGCGAATGTTAGGGCCCGCGCGAAGCACTACATACATTTTGCGTTGGTTCATTTATGCCTGCGAAGATGAGAAAATATGAAAGTCCTGATCACACAAAGAGAAGGCTCCACGACAGCGACCGTAGTTACCATTAATTAATTATAGAGTTTAAGAGGTGACATGAAAAACAGTCACAAAGTATCCATAGTTACCATTGTAACACTGCTTCGTTTCCACAACCGCACAGTGATCATAATCCCCCCCCCCCCCCCACCTTCCCACTTAACCGAACTCACTTGCCTTATCTATCAGGTCGCACTATCGGAATTGATATGGCCACGAATAGTGCAATGGCATTTGCCATAACTAAACCATCGTATACCTTACCAAAAGCCATGGCGGCGGCTTCGCCAACCAAAACAAAAACCTAATCCAACTCGTTATGATAAGTTCCACTTAAGACTGTTGGTCATTTACATGTTCCTATCTGCTTATCTTCTTATAAAGTTACCTGATTTTCTTAAAGATATTGCTAAAAACTCATGAACCATGTTGGTTGCAACCAAGAACTCGACTGTTGTAATCTCTAACAGTAAATGATTGACCCTCCAAAAAAAACGGAATTCCAAAACCCCGTATAATTAAGCAGAAATTGCTGGAAAAAAAAAGAAAGTTAAAATCAAAATCGATATTAATGGTTTATACCAAAGTATCAAACAATAACATAAATCCAATTTTTCTGCGTAAAGTTGGTCAAAATCAAATAAATCTAAAAGAAAAGTGACAAAAATACCTCAAAAATTGATTGTTAACCATCAAAGAATCTTGAAGCACAAAACAAAAACCCCAAAACATCAAACCCTAGCATGCGTCATCTGATTATCTGCTTTGGCTATGTGTGTATGTGTGAGAGATTTAGGATTGTGTGTCGACACCTTAAGAATGTTCCATCTGTATCTAACCGGCTTAGTATAAGGGGATGTAGGCGGGCCAAAGCAACCGTTCGGACCAGTGGCGATGGATCAGTGGTGGCCCAAAAAAATTGGCGGGAAAAGCCCAAGGGTAAAACGACGTCGGAACCATTCATTTTTAAGATATAATTATAATTATAATACTTGGATAGTTGAATAAATAGTGAACAACCAGCATGTAAGTTGTAGCCATCAACTTCAATCACCATATGCTATAACTCACGGGTTTTGACATATTCGATCACAAATAATTTATCATAAAAGAAGATTGATTTATCATATATTTATTTCAAAGAATCATATATCCATATGTATATGTATACTACATATAAAGAGTAAACATATTTTATTATAGAGTTTTAGCCGTACAATAACAACGTATTTTCAGCTTTCTTCCGTTTTGGTACGTGTACTATTTTATGTTCCACTTAATGTAACGTACTTTCCTGTTTTGTGCTACCTTGGTACGTCAAAGTATACGCTACCGGTTAACAAAGTAATTTTACCGGTTAAATATCTAATTGGATTTTTTTATCAATAAAATTGTATTACGTGGAAAAGTTTCTGACTATAAGTCAACTTTACACCTTAGGAGTAAAAAAAACACACACGCATTTCCCCCCTTTTTACTTACAAACCCTAACCCTAGATTTCATGTGAACAATTAATCACAATTGAACAACCACAATGCGTTTAACAATCAATTTCCATCATGATGGGACGTTCGTACCATCACCTCTCATGTATCAAGAAGGAGACGTATCTACAATAAAAGATATAGAATTTGAAGGTATGACAGTTATTGGGTTGAGGAAGCAACTAAAAGGTGCATGTATGTACCCCGTTAAAGGTATTTTCTTTCTTGTTCCTGGTAAAGAACTTAGTAATTGATTAATTAAGATTAAGGATGATTCAGACTTAGCAAACTGTATCGCTCTAGGTTTTAAGAATGAAAAGGTAGTTGATATATATGTTGAATATCTTGGGTATGATCTAAAGCATTGGACTCAGTCTCAGATAGAAGAGGATGATGATTTGTCGGATATTGGTGAGATGGAAGACATACAACCCTATGGTCCTAGTGATTTTGTAGGGGAAGATAATGTAGTGATACCAAATAGGTCCATTAATGATCCTTTTTCGAACAAATTATGCAATGGGTCTTTTATAAGTGATTTTGCTAACAAATCTGATAGTGATGAATGTAGTCAACCTAGTGGTCAGGAGTTAGACATAGATAGTGATGATGAAGATGTAGACAAATAGTATAAGATTGTTCCTAGTGTAGTTTATCCTGAATTTGACCCTAAACTTCCATGGAATGTACAGAAACCAACATTAGGTCTTAGGTTTCAACACCCAGAACAGCTAGTGGCCAATGGATTCTAGCTAGGAAAGAAATAGAGCATTTGAAATATATTATGAGATTCTGGGCAGTCTATCTCTGTGGTGATAATCATTATGAGGTTAGGAAGGGTGATGACTCATTTGGTGTTAACATAGAGAAAATGGAGTGTACCTGTAAATGGTGGGATTTGAGTGGTGTTCCATGTGTTCATGTTGTAGCAGCATTTGGTTTCCTGAAAACAGATCCAGTCTTAGGGGTTAGTGCTTGGTACTCTAAAAGAATGTGGCTAAATGCTTACAACTATTTCATTAAGCCTGTTGGTGGCTCAGCTATGTGGCCTTGTACTTCTAATGAGGCTCCTTTGCCACCAATCCTTAGAAAGATGCCAGGAAGGCCTAGGAAACTAAGAATCAAGCATGTCACAGAAAGGGTAAATGAAATTAGTAGAAGTGGTAGAATGATGACCTGTCAGAACTGTTGGGAAAAAGGACATAACAAAAAAACTTGTAAAAAAGAGAAACAACCTAAACCAGTTAAGGAGAGAGAGAAAACCAGGAAGAAAGAAGGTTGGATCTAGCTTTGTGTTCCCAAATATTCCTCATGAGGGTGTGTTTGATGAAGTAGATGGTGAAGAGAGTGGTGCAGACCCAATGGATGCAGATCTAAGTAGTGAAGACCCAATGGTTGCAAATCCAAGTGGTGCAGGACCAAGTGGTGCAGGACCAAGTGGTGCAGGCACTAGTGAAGCTGGTTTTATACATGAGGTATGTACAAGTTACTTAAACATGGCACTAGTGAAACTGGTTTTATACTTACCCCTTATGTATTTACAGGGTGATGACATTCCAACCCAAGAAAAGGAAGAAACAGTCACTGAAGATCAAGAATGCCAGGGTGATGACATCCCCACCCAACAAAGTACATCAAATAATACTGCAAAGGAGATTAATGATGCAATTGCAGCTGGTGTTCTTAAGACTTTCAGCATGAGAAGAAGAGCCAAATCTGAGAGAATTGCAAGAAGAGCAAAACCATACCAGTTTAGAGCAGACGGTGCAGGTTCAATTCCTGATAAGGCATGGGATGTGGATGATGTTTTGAGAGAACCTTAGAAGTTTGAATGTGTTGGGTTTAGTTGATAAAGCACGGGTCTTTATAAACAATGTCTTGGGTCTTGTAATTTTAGTAAACAAAGTGTTAGGAAACACAAATCACTTGTGATTTTTTCCCAAATCACTAAGTTTCTTCAAATTAAGCTTCATCTTCTATATGAGGGGGACTCTTCCAAACACCTTTCATAACTGTCACTTACTACTGATCTTTCTTTGTTCTGCAAGGTTGAAAATCTTTGTTACCAACAAATCTGCCATTTCAGAATCTTCTTCAACCCTCAGTTTTGTATACAACATAGATGTTAAAACACTTGATCTGAGTGGATAATCCTTTTCCACTAACATATAGATTTCTATGCCATCTTTAGTAGAAACTCTGTGCAGTCAACACATATCAAATAACTTCCAAGAGACATCTTCGATTTGTGCTTGAAATCTCCACATTGATTCTCCTCTATCAGGTTCATAAATCCTTTTCAGCTGCACCCATAACTCTTTATCTTTGTCTTCAAGTGGATCTTGAACTCTGAATCTTTCTTTTACTAAGCTCCACAACTGATTAAGATCTTCTCTATCAAAACCTTTTAGTAGATCTTCAAACAACTTATATCTCTCAGTAATACCTCCAAGTCTTATGATCTTCCATCCCATCATCCTTCCATCAGTGAAAACTTCCCAGCCAATGATAGGATATTTGACTTCTAATGGTTTGATATTTGTAGACTCTGGAACTATCACCATCATATTCTTGATTTGCTCATTGGTCAAACTTTCTTCACCAGACTTCAACTTCTTTGCACTATCAGATTCCAGAACTTGTGGTTCTCTTTTCTTTTTCCTTGTGATATCCTCCTTGCTTGAAGTATTCAGTCTTGCATATGTTTCATAGAAAATCCTTTCAATCTCAGCATCTGATCTTCTGGTAAAGTCACTCATCTTGTAATTTGATTGACTCTTCAAATAATGCTTCATGAAACTGACTTTTTCTTTCTTGGTAGGCAACTTTGTTTTGTATCCTGACTCTTGCCTTTCTCTAATTCTCTGCACTAAGTAATTCCAAGTAACTTCTTTGTTCTTTGACAAGATGAACTCTTTGAGTTTTTCTGACTTTTCTTCTTCACTTAATTCCTTATCTTTAAGAATCATTCCAGCATGAGCTCTCACAATCAAATCAGAATCCAACAAGTATTGTAGTTGCTCATTGAACTCCTCTTGATTAATTTCTTCAGATCTTGTTCTATCCATGAATTCAGCTATATTCCTTACATCATCTGCAGCTATCTTCCTTGCTAATTCTGCATCTTGAGCTATATGAGCTTGTTCATCAGCTAAATCCTTGTCTAGAATCTCTCTTGCTACTTCTGCATCAAAGTCTATTTGAGCCTGAGTTCTTGGTTTTGTTTTCTTGAGCTTTTCTAATACTTGAGCAGCTTCTTGTTCTTGAGCAGCTTCTTCTAGTGTCATAGGCTTTTTACCCTTATCTTCCCTTTTTCTAGCATATTCCTCTTCAGCCGTAGTATCACCAGTTGGAACTGTCTCATGCTCTGTATCAGCAGTTGGAACTGCTTCAACAGTTGGAACTTCTTCAGCTTCTTGAGTACCAGTTTGAACTGCTTCATGTGTCTGTTCTTCTATTTCCATATCAACATTACCAGAACCCATATCAAATTTTTCTTCTTCTTCATTTTGCCTCCCCTGAGAACCTGATCCATCTCCCTTACCTTTATCTGATTTCCTCCCCTGTTTGGGAGAATCACCATCATCACCATCAAAATCATCTGAGTCATCATCATCAGAAGAATCCAAAACTACCTTTGCCTTTTTCTTCTTTAACTGCTCTTCAAGTTTCTTCACCCTAAGAGTCAATTTGGTGTAGACCTTGGCAAAATTCCTTTTGTGAGCTTTGACACATTTCCATCAATTCAGTATGTGAAGTACTACCCTCATCACATCTAGCTGTGTTACCTGCTAGGAGAGGTGAATCATGGGGAAAGGATCTAGGAATCACTCTGGGTGTTTCCCTTCTCCTATAAGTGATGTGAATTTGGGATGTTTGGGTTCTTTCAGTAGCTGAAGTAGATGTGTGATGGGGATCAGTTGGTTGTACTGAACCTTCACCCACTTCAGTTTGAAGCATTTCAGGAAACAATGGAACTATTTCACCTTGAAAAAGCCTACTAGCCATAGCCATGTTTTGAAAAACTTTTGATTGAAGGCTAGGAGTAGCAAAAATTTCTGTTGGTTTTGTAAGCAGGTATGACTTTTTATTCAAAAGAGTTTGAACAAACCTTGGATACATTAGAAACTTGGTTTTGCTGTTTACATTAGATGCCATACCATCAAAAATAAATTTTGAAAAGTTAAAAACCTTGTTTGTAGACAAACAAATGAGAGCAATAGCAATATTGCTACTGAACTGCTCCCAAGCAGTCTTTTTAGGACTTAAACAATGTAAAAGGGTATGTATTAAAAATCTCCATTGAGGTGAGAAACATCCTTTTTGAAAAGTTAATTTGTGTTCGGATGTATCATACCCCATTTTGGTAAGTTCTTGCCATATTTCAGTGTTGTGCATAGTGTTGATACCATCTGAGTCTTTTTGTAACACCCCAACCCGGCAAGGGTAGAAGTGTCACGCAAATGGTGACATATCAAAGGCAAGCATAACATACGACTTACATAATACAAATGGAAATTCAAAGGTTACAAAAGATATACTGAAACTACAAGATTACAAATAAGAACAAAACTAAATACTATGTCTGTCAATGCAAATCCCTCTAAAAACTTCTACTTCTGAAAAACTATCAAGGTCTTCTAAGTCCAAAAGTCTCTTCACTCTTACCCAGCTTCCAACTAAAACCTGCCGCACACGAAAAGAAGACGTGCGGCTGAGCTTACGAAGCCCAGTGAACAGATATATATAATAAACGGAAACGAAAAATAAACGGAAATAATCAGAGGTAGCATAATGAATGAGATATAATAAGGTACAAGAGTAAAGGTTTAGGATAGTCATCCACCACGAGCCCAGAAACAGATCATATCATATCATAACAGTGTAACCATAAATCTTCATAATCATATAGAGGGGAGACCTCTCAGATAATCAGATAATATGAGGGGTGTCCTCATTCTTCAAATGGAGTAGCTAGCTCCCAGACATATGTGAAAGGCGTGTATTGCACACAGCACCAGTCACCAGACAAGTCATATCATATCAGATTAAATCCACTAAACAGATCAGATCTAGGATTGCAATCCATACGCCCCCCAGAAACATATATAATCCATAATCAAAATAATGCGCATATCATAATCAGAATGGGGACGGTGTGAGGAATCACTCACCCACACATGAGTCATGCCAGTGGTGCATCACAGACACGGCCAGGTTACCTTCCTGGCTAGGTAACAGAAAAGCGGCTCGGGTATCAAACTAAGATTCAAAGGTCAAAGGTCAAAGGTTCATATCATAATCAGGGTGTCATATCAGAAGGTTCAATATCAGAAATTCATAATCAGACCAGTCAAGGTATCAGAGGGTCAAGTATCAGAAGTTCAAATATCAGAAGGTCAAATATCCCAGGTCAATATCCAAAAAGGGTCAATGTATCCGATGGTTAAATCTTCAAAAGGTTCAATATCAAAAGTACTTTTCAAAAGGTTTTCTCTTAAGGTTCATTTAAAAACAATCATTCAAAAATAGTTTTCATAAATGGTCTTTCAATTAGTTTTCATAAAACGAACTTCAAAATAGTTTTCTTAAAGTCAATATATCATGCTTGAAAAACCCTTTCAAAATACTTTACTTAAAACATTTCCATCTCATATCAAAAGGTCTTTATATCACAGGTTCAAAATCATAGATCAAAGGTTGAAGCAAAGGTGTCATAGCAAGGGATCGTAACAGAGTATCAATTCAGAGAATTTAACAGATCAGAAAAGAATCATAGGAAACCTTACAGAGAAAGTCAGAATATCTGTACCTTATTCCGGAAGCAAACACAAATCAGAAACGGATGACACAAAGTGAAGCAGGACTTCTCTTCCTTCACACCTAGAGGGGGTAGACAAGAATTACTACTGATTCTTAATTATTCATCTTACCTTGACTTTCTAATTTGAGTAACTTTCTATTTTTAGCAGGTTTCCAAATTTAACAAGTTTTCATAATTTAGGGTTTAATTGTTATTATGTCAAAGTTAAAGGATAAAAGGTAATTATATTATCTTATTCATTTTAATCTCGTACTATACAATATTTACGAGCCAAACCTTCAAGTTTTAATAATTTCCAAATCATACCCTTTATTTATAAATATTTCCAATTCGATTCTTACTATTCAAATATTCCACTTTAAGCCCTCTTGGGTATCAAAATTACGCATTTAGTCCCTCATTATATATATTTTACGAAACACCTTAGAGTTTCCCAGATTTACACCTTTAGTCCTTCTTTTTAATTAATTATTAATTTCGGTTCTAATATATATATGTGATACGATTTACACTTTTAACCCCAAAGTATCATATTCGACAATAATTGTCCTCAAATTTTATTTTTTATAAATTCCCCTTAATCAGTAGCATATTACAAAAATAACCCTCCCTTTTCAATTGTGACAAAACGGACCCTTTTTATTTAGAATGCGATCGATGTGAATTTTATCTCCCAAACCGATTGATCGAGCATACCAAATCAAAAACATATATTTTTCTTATCATTAACACGTTATAATTCATTCAAAACAATTCCCAAAAGATCAAAGTCCACTTCGTTGTTAGGGTTTTCTTTTATTCATGATCGACTTCCAAAATCCGGTTTAACATAATTTCGCCCATGACCAATCTAAGCTTCCATACTTCGAATTAATATTTTTCCATGATCATATGATTCATATAAGGTTCAAATAAAATAATCACAACACCTATAAAATTCGTATTCCCTATTATAGCTTATATACCCATTTTAATCATATAATTTCGACACGACATATATACCATGCATGATTCAGATTCGACATTTTATTTAGATTATATAAGATAAAAGAGTTGTAGGAAAAATACCCAATCGCTTTTAGAACGTATGAACGAGTCGCTACAAAAATTACCCAACGAATGACTCTCGAACCAAAAGAATTTTAGCCCGATCGAACTAGCCAACCAACACGCCTCCAATGATTTTTCCCTTGCTCCTTGGATGATGCTTAAGCTCAGAAAAATGCCTTAAGGATTTTAGGGTTTCGGATGGAGGCTACACGAATTATTTTGTGTGTTTGTTTTTCTCTCGGCACCTAGGGTTTAAAGAAAACGTGTGGTGATGATAAAAGAGGATAGGGCCGAGTCAAATGGGGGGGTGATTGACCAGAAATTTCGGTAGAATGGTTTAGGGAGTTATGGGATTGACATTTTCCATTTTTACACATGTTTACTTAATTTAAAAATACATAATAATATCCACAAATAATATACGGTTCATATAGGGGTAATATAGTAATTTTACAACTTGTATAAATGTTAAATGAAGTTCTTAAAATTATTCGGGATCATAACATGAGCATTGTCAGAAGTTTGGAATTTATTTGGTACTTTATAAGCCTTTAATTAAATTTTTAACTTGTAGGGGCAATTTGGTAATTTTACATGTTTTCAGATTTTAGGTGTTACAACTTCTTCCCCTCTAAAAATAAAATTTCGTCCTCGAAATTTGCAAAGAGCCAGAATTGAAACGAATCGAAACCTAACGGAGACACATTATGTTGAGCTTGAATCCAAAATGATAACGTACCAATGTACTGATGGAAATTCAAATTCTCCAGGAAGAGGTACAACCAATAAGTAGGGTTAACATTGAATTGTTTAGGCGAATGAAACGGGAATACATCGGTTCGTAGAAACCATGGGGTGGTGCAAAAGTAATTCTTCAGCTTTGCAAATAGTCACGGCTTCAAAAGAGCCTTCCAAAGGTGTCCTCATAAACAAACAAGTCTTGTTTTCTCAGAATCCAAAATCTCATATTTTAACTCATAGCAGATCAAAATGAACAGACTTCATGAATGCGGAACGTATACATAGCAGAACAGATTGAATCCATACAGACAGAAAGCATAACGTTAGATATCATTAATTAGCAGAAGCTCCATAATAGCATATAAGATTATTATTATCGGAAGTGCAGAGGTCAGCAAAACGCTCGTCGAGTATATAAACGTATCAAGTCGCATGCCAAAGACAGCAATTAACTGGATAGGTAGAATGAATCCAAAGTCTCACAAATCGCGGATGTTCTAATCAGAGGTCAAATTCTAAGCTTCTTAGGTACTTCCTAAGATATCCTATGCCCACGATGAGTGCACGTTATATGGTGTAAGTATTATCACGTTGATCAGGCGTCATAATACTAGCACCACATAAGTATGCCCTTATGATGGTCATACTTTATCTCAAGTCGTAATCAGAACCACCTATCTTAATCCACCTAGTACTTCTATAGTCATCAAAGATCAACTAAATACAAATGTCAAAGTCCAAAGACGAAAACAAAACTATCCGCACGAGTATCAAAATCCCAGATTTCCGAACTAACGTGAGGTACGCCGTTACTAACATCATATCTTCCATCATTATCCAAAAACTCTTAAACCGGTTATCATCGAACATACGAAAATAGGCACAACTGATATGCTACTCGAGAACTTAGATCATAAGAGAATCTTTTAACGATATGACGAAACTTAATAGAGTCAACTAAAGCGAATTTTAGTCGCTAAGAATTCCGGTCTGAACAGAATCAATTCTTCCAAATATGAAGGATTTGTTTTACAACTTTCGCTCATTCAACACATCCAACCTCTTCAAGTCTGGTAAATCTGTCTTCATCTGTCTATCAATCGGAAAGTGAAAACCATCATCAGGAACTTGTGTCTGGTTCGCTGAGCCTCCTGCAGTTCTTCTTGTAATGTGATAGGTATTGTGGATTTCGGGAATGATCTTTAAGTCTCTTCATCATACAGTCTGCTTCCGCTCTCAATTCATCTTAGTACAACCAAGATGAATAGGGAAGTGAGACTGTGCGTCTTCATCAGCTCCGGGTTCGCCGTCTTGACTAAACTTCTTCTTCTGCATCACCAACACTTCTGTCTTGAAAAGGAATGTCTTCACTCTTCAGGGTAGTCTCCGATGTTGTTAACTCCAGATCAGGCAAGGAACACCATTGTCTCAACAATATCCAACTCCCAAATTGCACAAGTGATCATCAAATTTCTAGCATGGTGCAAAATAGTCTCCATGCTCTTCCCTTTTTGTTCCAATGAATAGGTATGATCTGTCTGACGTCTTTGCTAGATACCCAGACAATCATGTCAAATCTTACTTCCTATGCCGGTTCAAAACTTGGTGATCCATTGGGGACTCAAATTCAAAAAGTTCAGGACGCTAAACAATGTTCAACACCATGCTCATGTTCAGAGAGTTCAAACGCTAAAAGCTTCTAAGATAAGGTTTAGTCGTTGTAATACGAAATGGTTTCTAGGAACACTTCAGTACTCGAAACAACATAACTTCAAGGGATGCCAAAACCAATGCGGAAAGTTAAAGTTCTGACTTATATAGCTGAGATGAGTTCTAACAGATTTACAAAGGGGAAGCACACATTGCACAAAATTTATTTCAAACATTTCTCAAATCTTATTCGGAAAATTCTCATCATTCAACGGAGGTAAGCGAAACGTTAATGCCATAAGAAATTCGAGATAAAATTCTAAACAATACAGCTACTAGGCTCCTAACTCCATGCTTAGATTGGTTTACTTGCAGTAGATTCCAAGTCTGAATCCTTCTCCTCTTCCTCGCTGATCCATCCGTTCCGGTTTCCTTCTGGCTGGGGAAGTGGCTGGCTTGCGAAACCCCCATAAGTGTATCTTCCTTCATCTTCTATGCGGTCCACAAATCTGTACAAATTGCGAGGTTCAACTCGTACCACTCCTCTTTCTTCTGAAAACCTGGGGCCTCTTCTCTGGTATCTAGTTACAATGTCCTCTTCATCTGTCATTTCTGTCACGTGCAGCTGTTCTTCCGTCTCACTTATATTCATGATGGTCCTCCTTTCTTCGATCCGGCCCGGCCACATCCTAGTGGGGATCAATATCCTCTTGGCAATCCTCCTCAATTTTCCGGTCCTCTTCCAGCCGATGGCGAACCTAGTTGTCCAACGATATCTGTGGCGTGCTGGAGGTGCCATGCTGAAAATGACATAAACGATACTAGGTATTAGAATTCGGTGGTGTCAAAATTTACTCGAAACTCAAGAAATTCATGAAAATATCATCGAACGAGCGATCGGTCAAAATTAATCAAGCAGATCGGCAACGTAGATCTTATTATTCGGAAATGCGATGAGAATATCCTTACACCCGTAGTTATGAACTACAAGACTTCCCGCAAGGACATGGATGGGTGAAACAACTCGAATAGGGTCGGGAGATTCATAGGTACTTATCAAAACAAAAGACAAATAACAAAACATATCCAATACGCCATCGCCATGGAGGTTCTCAGAATGCCTGAAGAGGCGTCAAAGTGATTAACAAAAGAATCAGAGGCAACTGAGAGTCTTTATCCAAAATGACTACCAAAAGGGATCTGAAGATAAGGATCAAATAGTGTCTGCCAATAATTATGAAATTTCTCAATACTTTCCAAATTTTATCAGGTTCAAATCTAGGTGGTGCAAAGCATAAGCTTTTGATTTCCAAAAGAGATATCAACCGACTCTAATCAAAAGCAAGGTACAAATCAGAGTAATGCGGAAGCAATGATACTCACACAGATTTCTTATTCTACCCATTCCTCACTTAGGTTCCTATAGGGAGATCCTAAAGCAATTTCTCAAAGGTTGTCCTACGAACGCCTACAGGGAAAACTTAGTGGTCCTAACTTACACAGGCCAAGGGTAAACGTATTACGAATTCGCAACCTGTCTCTGATACCATAATTGTAACACCCCAACCCGGCAAGGGTAGAAGTGTCACGCAAATGGTGACATATCAAAGGCAAGCATAACATACGACTTACATAATACAAATGGAAATTCAAAGGTTACAAAAGATATACTGAAACTACAAGATTACAAATAAGAACAAAACTAAATACTATGTCTGTCAATGCAAATCCCTCTAAAAACTTCTACTTCTGAAAAACTATCAAGGTCTTCTAAGTCCAAAAGTCTCTTCACTCTTACCCAGCTTCCAACTAAAACCTGCCGCACACGAAAAGAAGACGTGCGGCTGAGCTTACGAAGCCCAGTGAACAGATATATATAATAAACGGAAACGAAAAATAAACGGAAATAATCAGAGGTAGCATAATGAATGAGATATAATAAGGTACAAGAGTAAAGGTTTAGGATAGTCATCCACCACGAGCCCAGAAACAGATCATATCATATCATAACAGTGTAACCATAAATCTTCATAATCATATAGAGGGGAGACCTCTCAGATAATCAGATAATATGAGGGGTGTCCTCATTCTTCAAATGGAGTAGCTAGCTCCCAGACATATGTGAAAGGCGTGTATTGCACACAGCACCAGTCACCAGACAAGTCATATCATATCAGATTAAATCCACTAAACAGATCAGATCTAGGATTGCAATCCATACGCCCCCCAGAAACATATATAATCCATAATCAAAATAATGCGCATATCATAATCAGAATGGGGACGGTGTGAGGAATCACTCACCCACACATGAGTCATGCCAGTGGTGCATCACAGACACGGCCAGGTTACCTTCCTGGCTAGGTAACAGAAAAGCGGCTCGGGTATCAAACTAAGATTCAAAGGTCAAAGGTCAAAGGTTCATATCATAATCAGGGTGTCATATCAGAAGGTTCAATATCAGAAATTCATAATCAGACCAGTCAAGGTATCAGAGGGTCAAGTATCAGAAGTTCAAATATCAGAAGGTCAAATATCCCAGGTCAATATCCAAAAAGGGTCAATGTATCCGATGGTTAAATCTTCAAAAGGTTCAATATCAAAAGTACTTTTCAAAAGGTTTTCTCTTAAGGTTCATTTAAAAACAATCATTCAAAAATAGTTTTCATAAATGGTCTTTCAATTAGTTTTCATAAAACGAACTTCAAAATAGTTTTCTTAAAGTCAATATATCATGCTTGAAAAACCCTTTCAAAATACTTTACTTAAAACATTTCCATCTCATATCAAAAGGTCTTTATATCACAGGTTCAAAATCATAGATCAAAGGTTGAAGCAAAGGTGTCATAGCAAGGGATCGTAACAGAGTATCAATTCAGAGAATTTAACAGATCAGAAAAGAATCATAGGAAACCTTACAGAGAAAGTCAGAATATCTGTACCTTATTCCGGAAGCAAACACAAATCAGAAACGGATGACACAAAGTGAAGCAGGACTTCTCTTCCTTCACACCTAGAGGGGGTAGACAAGAATTACTACTGATTCTTAATTATTCATCTTACCTTGACTTTCTAATTTGAGTAACTTTCTATTTTTAGCAGGTTTCCAAATTTAACAAGTTTTCATAATTTAGGGTTTAATTGTTATTATGTCAAAGTTAAAGGATAAAAGGTAATTATATTATCTTATTCATTTTAATCTCGTACTATACAATATTTACGAGCCAAACCTTCAAGTTTTAATAATTTCCAAATCATACCCTTTATTTATAAATATTTCCAATTCGATTCTTACTATTCAAATATTCCACTTTAAGCCCTCTTGGGTATCAAAATTACGCATTTAGTCCCTCATTATATATATTTTACGAAACACCTTAGAGTTTCCCAGATTTACACCTTTAGTCCTTCTTTTTAATTAATTATTAATTTCGGTTCTAATATATATATGTGATACGATTTACACTTTTAACCCCAAAGTATCATATTCGACAATAATTGTCCTCCAATTTTATTTTTTATAAATTCCCCTTAATCAGTAGCATATTACAAAAATAACCCTCCCTTTTCAATTGTGACAAAACGGACCCTTTTTATTTAGAATGCGATCGATGTGAATTTTATCTCCCAAACCGATTGATCGAGCATACCAAATCAAAAACATATATTTTTCTTATCATTAACACGTTATAATTCATTCAAAACAATTCCCAAAAGATCAAAGTCCACTTCGTTGTTAGGGTTTTCTTTTATTCATGATCGACTTCCAAAATCCGGTTTAACATAATTTCGCCCATGACCAATCTAAGCTTCCATACTTCGAATTAATATTTTTCCATGATCATATGATTCATATAAGGTTCAAATAAAATAATCACAACACCTATAAAATTCGTATTCCCTATTATAGCTTATATACCCATTTTAATCATATAATTTCGACACGACATATATACCATGCATGATTCAGATTCGACATTTTATTTAGATTATATAAGATAAAAGAGTTGTAGGAAAAATACCCAATCGCTTTTAGAACGTATGAACGAGTCGCTACAAAAATTACCCAACGAATGACTCTCGAACCAAAAGAATTTTAGCCCGATCGAACTAGCCAACCAACACGCCTCCAATGATTTTTCCCTTGCTCCTTGGATGATGCTTAAGCTCAGAAAAATGCCTTAAGGATTTTAGGGTTTCGGATGGAGGCTACACGAATTATTTTGTGTGTTTGTTTTTCTCTCGGCACCTAGGGTTTAAAGAAAACGTGTGGTGATGATAAAAGAGGATAGGGCCGAGTCAAATGGGGGGGTGATTGACCAGAAATTTCGGTAGAATGGTTTAGGGAGTTATGGGATTGACATTTTCCATTTTTACACATGTTTACTTAATTTAAAAATACATAATAATATCCACAAATAATATACGGTTCATATAGGGGTAATATAGTAATTTTACAACTTGTATAAATGTTAAATGAAGTTCTTAAAATTATTCGGGATCATAACATGAGCATTGTCAGAAGTTTGGAATTTATTTGGTACTTTATAAGCCTTTAATTAAATTTTTAACTTGTAGGGGCAATTTGGTAATTTTACATGTTTTCAGATTTTAGGTGTTACAACTTCTTCCCCTCTAAAAATAAAATTTCGTCCTCGAAATTTGCAAAGAGCCAGAATTGAAACGAATCGAAACCTAACGGAGACACATTATGTTGAGCTTGAATCCAAAATGATAACGTACCAATGTACTGATGGAAATTCAAATTCTCCAGGAAGAGGTACAACCAATAAGTAGGGTTAACATTGAATTGTTTAGGCGAATGAAACGGGAATACATCGGTTCGTAGAAACCATGGGGTGGTGCAAAAGTAATTCTTCAGCTTTGCAAATAGTCACGGCTTCAAAAGAGCCTTCCAAAGGTGTCCTCATAAACAAACAAGTCTTGTTTTCTCAGAATCCAAAATCTCATATTTTAACTCATAGCAGATCAAAATGAACAGACTTCATGAATGCGGAACGTATACATAGCAGAACAGATTGAATCCATACAGACAGAAAGCATAACGTTAGATATCATTAATTAGCAGAAGCTCCATAATAGCATATAAGATTATTATTATCGGAAGTGCAGAGGTCAGCAAAACGCTCGTCGAGTATATAAACGTATCAAGTCGCATGCCAAAGACAGCAATTAACTGGATAGGTAGAATGAATCCAAAGTCTCACAAATCGCGGATGTTCTAATCAGAGGTCAAATTCTAAGCTTCTTAGGTACTTCCTAAGATATCCTATGCCCACGATGAGTGCACGTTATATGGTGTAAGTATTATCACGTTGATCAGGCGTCATAATACTAGCACCACATAAGTATGCCCTTATGATGGTCATACTTTATCTCAAGTCGTAATCAGAACCACCTATCTTAATCCACCTAGTACTTCTATAGTCATCAAAGATCAACTAAATACAAATGTCAAAATCCAAAGACGAAAACAAAACTATCCGCACGAGTATCAAAATCCCAGATTTCCGAACTAACGTGAGGTACGCCGTTACTAACATCATATCTTCCATCATTATCCAAAAACTCTTAAACCGGTTATCATCGAACATACGAAAATAGGCACAACTGATATGCTACTCGAGAACTTAGATCATAAGAGAATCTTTTAACGATATGACGAAACTTAATAGAGTCAACTAAAGCGAATTTTAGTCGCTAAGAATTCCGGTCTGAACAGAATCAATTCTTCCAAATATGAAGGATTTGTTTTACAACTTTCGCTCATTCAACACATCCAACCTCTTCAAGTCTGGTAAATCTGTCTTCATCTGTCTATCAATCGGAAAGTGAAAACCATCATCAGGAACTTGTGTCTGGTTCGCTGAGCCTCCTGCAGTTCTTCTTGTAATGTGATAGGTATTGTGGATTTCGGGAATGATCTTTAAGTCTCTTCATCATACAGTCTGCTTCCGCTCTCAATTCATCTTAGTACAACCAAGATGAATAGGGAAGTGAGACTGTGCGTCTTCATCAGCTCCGGGTTCGCCGTCTTGACTAAACTTCTTCTTCTGCATCACCAACACTTCTGTCTTGAAAAGGAATGTCTTCACTCTTCAGGGTAGTCTCCGATGTTGTTAACTCCAGATCAGGCAAGGAACACCATTGTCTCAACAATATCCAACTCCCAAATTGCACAAGTGATCATCAAATTTCTAGCATGGTGCAAAATAGTCTCCATGCTCTTCCCTTTTTGTTCCAATGAATAGGTATGATCTGTCTGACGTCTTTGCTAGATACCCAGACAATCATGTCAAATCTTACTTCCTATGCCGGTTCAAAACTTGGTGATCCATTGGGGACTCAAATTCAAAAAGTTCAGGACGCTAAACAATGTTCAACACCATGCTCATGTTCAGAGAGTTCAAACGCTAAAAGCTTCTAAGATAAGGTTTAGTCGTTGTAATACGAAATGGTTTCTAGGAACACTTCAGTACTCGAAACAACATAACTTCAAGGGATGCCAAAACCAATGCGGAAAGTTAAAGTTCTGACTTATATAGCTGAGATGAGTTCTAACAGATTTACAAAGGGGAAGCACACATTGCACAAAATTTATTTCAAACATTTCTCAAATCTTATTCGGAAAATTCTCATCATTCAACGGAGGTAAGCGAAACGTTAATGCCATAAGAAATTCGAGATAAAATTCTAAACAATACAGCTACTAGGCTCCTAACTCCATGCTTAGATTGGTTTACTTGCAGTAGATTCCAAGTCTGAATCCTTCTCCTCTTCCTCGCTGATCCATCCGTTCCGGTTTCCTTCTGGCTGGGGAAGTGGCTGGCTTGCGAAACCCCCATAAGTGTATCTTCCTTCATCTTCTATGCGGTCCACAAATCTGTACAAATTGCGAGGTTCAACTCGTACCACTCCTCTTTCTTCTGAAAACCTGGGGCCTCTTCTCTGGTATCTAGTTACAATGTCCTCTTCATCTGTCATTTCTGTCACGTGCAGCTGTTCTTCCGTCTCACTTATATTCATGATGGTCCTCCTTTCTTCGATCCGGCCCGGCCACATCCTAGTGGGGATCAATATCCTCTTGGCAATCCTCCTCAATTTTCCGGTCCTCTTCCAGCCGATGGCGAACCTAGTTGTCCAACGATATCTGTGGCGTGCTGGAGGTGCCATGCTGAAAATGACATAAACGATACTAGGTATTAGAATTCGGTGGTGTCAAAATTTACTCGAAACTCAAGAAATTCATGAAAATATCATCGAACGAGCGATCGGTCAAAATTAATCAAGCAGATCGGCAACGTAGATCTTATTATTCGGAAATGCGATGAGAATATCCTTACACCCGTAGTTATGAACTACAAGACTTCCCGCAAGGACATGGATGGGTGAAACAACTCGAATAGGGTCGGGAGATTCATAGGTACTTATCAAAACAAAAGACAAATAACAAAACATATCCAATACGCCATCGCCATGGAGGTTCTCAGAATGCCTGAAGAGGCGTCAAAGTGATTAACAAAAGAATCAGAGGCAACTGAGAGTCTTTATCCAAAATGACTACCAAAAGGGATCTGAAGATAAGGATCAAATAGTGTCTGCCAATAATTATGAAATTTCTCAATACTTTCCAAATTTTATCAGGTTCAAATCTAGGTGGTGCAAAGCATAAGCTTTTGATTTCCAAAAGAGATATCAACCGACTCTAATCAAAAGCAAGGTACAAATCAGAGTAATGCGGAAGCAATGATACTCACACAGATGTCTTATTCTACCCATTCCTCACTTAGGTTCCTATAGGGAGATCCTAAAGCAATTTCTCAAAGGTTGTCCTACGAACGCCTACAGGGAAAACTTAGTGGTCCTAACTTACACAGGCCAAGGGTAAATGTATTACGAATTCGCAACCTGTCTCTGATACCATAATTGTAACACCCCAACCCGGCAAGGGTAGAAGTGTCACGCAAATGGTGACATATCAAAGGCAAGCATAACATACGACTTACATAATACAAATGGAAATTCAAAGGTTACAAAAGATATACTGAAACTACAAGATTACAAATAAGAACAAAACTAAATACTATGTCTGTCAATGCAAATCCCTCTAAAAACTTCTACTTCTGAAAAACTATCAAGGTCTTCTAAGTCCAAAAGTCTCTTCACTCTTACCCAGCTTCCAACTAAAACCTGCCGCACACGAAAAGAAGACGTGCGGCTGAGCTTACGAAGCCCAGTGAACAGATATATATAATAAACGGAAACGAAAAATAAACGGAAATAATCAGAGGTAGCATAATGAATGAGATATAATAAGGTACAAGAGTAAAGGTTTAGGATAGTCATCCACCACGAGCCCAGAAACAGATCATATCATATCATAACAGTGTAACCATAAATCTTCATAATCATATAGAGGGGAGACCTCTCAGATAATCAGATAATATGAGGGGTGTCCTCATTCTTCAAATGGAGTAGCTAGCTCCCAGACATATGTGAAAGGCGTGTATTGCACACAGCACCAGTCACCAGACAAGTCATATCATATCAGATTAAATCCACTAAACAGATCAGATCTAGGATTGCAATCCATACGCCCCCCAGAAACATATATAATCCATAATCAAAATAATGCGCATATCATAATCAGAATGGGGACGGTGTGAGGAATCACTCACCCACACATGAGTCATGCCAGTGGTGCATCACAGACACGGCCAGGTTACCTTCCTGGCTAGGTAACAGAAAAGCGGCTCGGGTATCAAACTAAGATTCAAAGGTCAAAGGTCAAAGGTTCATATCATAATCAGGGTGTCATATCAGAAGGTTCAATATCAGAAATTCATAATCAGACCAGTCAAGGTATCAGAGGGTCAAGTATCAGAAGTTCAAATATCAGAAGGTCAAATATCCCAGGTCAATATCCAAAAAGGGTCAATGTATCCGATGGTTAAATCTTCAAAAGGTTCAATATCAAAAGTACTTTTCAAAAGGTTTTCTCTTAAGGTTCATTTAAAAACAATCATTCAAAAATAGTTTTCATAAATGGTCTTTCAATTAGTTTTCATAAAACGAACTTCAAAATAGTTTTCTTAAAGTCAATATATCATGCTTGAAAAACCCTTTCAAAATACTTTACTTAAAACATTTCCATCTCATATCAAAAGGTCTTTATATCACAGGTTCAAAATCATAGATCAAAGGTTGAAGCAAAGGTGTCATAGCAAGGGATCGTAACAGAGTATCAATTCAGAGAATTTAACAGATCAGAAAAGAATCATAGGAAACCTTACAGAGAAAGTCAGAATATCTGTACCTTATTCCGGAAGCAAACACAAATCAGAAACGGATGACACAAAGTGAAGCAGGACTTCTCTTCCTTCACACCTAGAGGGGGTAGACAAGAATTACTACTGATTCTTAATTATTCATCTTACCTTGACTTTCTAATTTGAGTAACTTTCTATTTTTAGCAGGTTTCCAAATTTAACAAGTTTTCATAATTTAGGGTTTAATTGTTATTATGTCAAAGTTAAAGGATAAAAGGTAATTATATTATCTTATTCATTTTAATCTCGTACTATACAATATTTACGAGCCAAACCTTCAAGTTTTAATAATTTCCAAATCATACCCTTTATTTATAAATATTTCCAATTCGATTCTTACTATTCAAATATTCCACTTTAAGCCCTCTTGGGTATCAAAATTACGCATTTAGTCCCTCATTATATATATTTTACGAAACACCTTAGAGTTTCCCAGATTTACACCTTTAGTCCTTCTTTTTAATTAATTATTAATTTCGGTTCTAATATATATATGTGATACGATTTACACTTTTAACCCCAAAGTATCATATTCGACAATAATTGTCCTCCAATTTTATTTTTTATAAATTCCCCTTAATCAGTAGCATATTACAAAAATAACCCTCCCTTTTCAATTGTGACAAAACGGACCCTTTTTATTTAGAATGCGATCGATGTGAATTTTATCTCCCAAACCGATTGATCGAGCATACCAAATCAAAAACATATATTTTTCTTATCATTAACACGTTATAATTCATTCAAAACAATTCCCAAAAGATCAAAGTCCACTTCGTTGTTAGGGTTTTCTTTTATTCATGATCGACTTCCAAAATCCGGTTTAACATAATTTCGCCCATGACCAATCTAAGCTTCCATACTTCGAATTAATATTTTTCCATGATCATATGATTCATATAAGGTTCAAATAAAATAATCACAACACCTATAAAATTCGTATTCCCTATTATAGCTTATATACCCATTTTAATCATATAATTTCGACACGACATATATACCATGCATGATTCAGATTCGACATTTTATTTAGATTATATAAGATAAAAGAGTTGTAGGAAAAATACCCAATCGCTTTTAGAACGTATGAACGAGTCGCTACAAAAATTACCCAACGAATGACTCTCGAACCAAAAGAATTTTAGCCCGATCGAACTAGCCAACCAACACGCCTCCAATGATTTTTCCCTTGCTCCTTGGATGATGCTTAAGCTCAGAAAAATGCCTTAAGGATTTTAGGGTTTCGGATGGAGGCTACACGAATTATTTTGTGTGTTTGTTTTTCTCTCGGCACCTAGGGTTTAAAGAAAACGTGTGGTGATGATAAAAGAGGATAGGGCCGAGTCAAATGGGGGGGTGATTGACCAGAAATTTCGGTAGAATGGTTTAGGGAGTTATGGGATTGACATTTTCCATTTTTACACATGTTTACTTAATTTAAAAATACATAATAATATCCACAAATAATATACGGTTCATATAGGGGTAATATAGTAATTTTACAACTTGTATAAATGTTAAATGAAGTTCTTAAAATTATTCGGGATCATAACATGAGCATTGTCAGAAGTTTAGAATTTATTTGGTACTTTATAAGCCTTTAATTAAATTTTTAACTTGTAGGGGCAATTTGGTAATTTTACATGTTTTCAGATTTTAGGTGTTACACTTTTATTTTAAGAGGTCTCCTAAGTATAGACTCAGTAACAACAAAAGATACACCATCCACTTCAGAATGAATTTCTAAGTCCCCATCTTCACTAGTCAAGACAGTAGCATTCTGCCAGAACTGTGTCATGTGAGAGACATAAAGAGTAGGAGAAATAGTTAGAGCATATCTTATGTGAGAGTGGTTTAGAAAGTCCACAATCTCATAAAATTTTGGTCCATCTCCTTCCTCTATTTTCTCTAGAAACGCAACCTGATTGTGACGCTTAACAAATTCCAAATTAGCCATTTTTATTGATGAAGAGTGAAAGATTATAGCAATAAGATGATCGTTTAGAGTGGAATTGATGTTTTATGCAGCCAATTGGGTTTTAATAGATACTGTTAGGGTTTTGAGAATTTTGGGAACGAGATAAATTATCTTGGGAAATATAAATCAATTTATGGTAAAAAGATAATTATCTCAAGAAAAATCCCTATAAGTATGCTTCAAAATAACGGTTTTACCCCAACGGCTAGAAATTAATTACTGACAGATTTTTACAACGGCTAGTTGAGTCGTACCAACTTTTAACGAACAGTACAAACTGCTGGAAAAATTTTATTGAGCCGTATGAACTTGTTGAAAGGATTTAAAATACCATGGCTCAAATATAGTTTTTAGCAAACTATCAGCTATCAACGGATTTGATATGTCTTTACCAATAGCAGTTTCCTTTGGACTAGTCAACTCTTCACACTTAGATATGGTGAGCTGATAACCATACAATTTTTGGTAAATTGTCAACCATCAACGGATTTGACACTGGTACAAAAACTGGATAACGTCACACCACAAAATGTGTGACTATATGCATATAGTCACACATTTTTTTGGGTGTATGTGACGAAAAGTCGCGCCACCATAGGGTTCATATGGTCACATTGTTTAGTTTGTGACCGTTTTCATTGAAAAAGAGTTACCAAAACCCGAATATGTGTGACCAATTAGGCACAAGTTTTGTTGGATTTATCAGTATGTGTGACTATTTCCCATCCTATGGCCACATGAATATATAATAAATGTGACGATTGTGATGATTTAGTCACACAACGTGTGTTGTTTTTTTCGAGTTAGTCACATACAATTTAAAAAATAGTGGCCAAAAGTGTGAATAAGTGTGACCATATGCTGTTTAAAGTGAAGAAATGTGTATTTTGTGTGACTATTGTTCATCCAAAGGTCACTTGAATTTTATGTTTATGTGGCCTTTTGTAATATGTAGTCACACAAAACATGTTTGCTTTGGGTATTTAGTCACATACAATTAAGCAAAAAGTGGCCAAAAGTGTCAATAAGTGTGACCATATGCTGTTTAAAGTGAAAGAAATGTGTATTTTGTGTGACTATTGATCATCCAATGGTCACATGAATTTTTTGTGTGTGTGGCCTTTTGTAATATTTAGTCACACAAAGCATGTTTGTTTTGGGTATTTAGTCACATACAATTAAGCATAAAGTGACCAAAAGTGTTAATAAGTGTGACCATACGTTGTTTAAAGTGAAGAAATTTGTATTTTGTGTGACTATTGATCATCCAATTGCCACATGAATTTTTGTGTGTGGCCTTTTGTAATATTTAGTCACACAACAAATTAAACAAACAGTGACCAAAAGTGTTATTAAGTGTAACTATATACATCTTTTAGTCACATTTAAGAAATCAATATATATCAAAACAAATTCAAATATATATCAAAACAACTTCAAATACAATAATATATAATAGCACTACTAACTGTATGAACCAACAGTACTAACTTATAACTAACAGAACTAATACACCTGCTCATACTATAATATCTAGCAGTATTAAAAATACACTAGCTCGTGTCTGTTGTTTCTTGCCTTGAATAATTTCAAAACTTCACTATCCGAAGACTCGATCAGGATAATTCCAAATGTATTCAAAATGCCCATTACTGCATGATAATTCCAGTGAACTCTCGAACTCTCGATCAGGATTCTCGTGTCTGTTGTTTCTCGCCCACCAACTGGTGATAATTCCAGTGAACCAAAATCTGCATTTTCAGTAATAAAATGCCCATTACTTCAGAAGAGTTTTCTGCACTTACAGGTTTTCTGTACTGGATTTGAACTTGCAGTTGGAACATTTATAGGTTCCTTGGCTGAACTTGCACTTGGAGCATTATTTGATGAGATCTTCAAACTTGGTTTCAAAAAACACTCCTATGGTGGGTGACCTGAGATTCACATTAAAACAGTTTATAAGTGAAAGGAGACATGACTGGTAAGCGTTTATCAATCTCCCTGAAACAAACTGGAGAAGAAACAGATCTTTAGAAATGGTTTTATTGTCAGGATGACATAAGGTTATAACTGCTATATAAGACTTATAATACAAAGATTAAAATACAGAAGAACAACTCTTACCACCTGCTATAGAAGACTTATTATTCTATTCACTAGCATCTGCCCACATCTCACGACGACGTAAATTCAGTAACCACCATAACCACCCATAGGGTTTCCAGTGGGCATAGACGACACAGGCTCCTTGATTATCTACTTGACGACTAATTAAAATTACAAGAATAGGTGGTCTAATTCCATTTGATTACACTTGGTTGACATTGGATTCCTTTAACCTACTTGACCAACATTTTCAAAAGTTACCCATTTCACCCGATAGAGACAAATTATGATTCAAATTTGTCACCTCTAATATGGCATAGGAAGACAAGTCACAGCTAAATATGAGGTTTAACTTCACAAAGATGGCATGTGGTACATGCAGAAATAATAACATTTACACATCTAAACTCTTGCATAAGATCAACGCATTTTAAATTAGAGAGTAGAAATCAGTCACTTTATAAAAGTTCATTAAGCCAGAAAGAGAGCTCTACTAACTTGGTCAAGTACGTACTCGATATTTCTGCCTCTCTCAACAGTATCACACTTTATCCTCCTTCCTAACCGCACATCAGAATCTGTGGTGGCAAAGTTGTTAAATTACTGTGATGAGAGAAACATGAATGTAACAACAAACGTGTGAGTCTAAAATTTCATTTTCTTTTTCTGATTTAGTTTTAATTACTGAACAAGAGACGGAGAACAAATCATGAGCATCTTTATAACAGAATCAAAGCAACATAAGTTATGGAACCTTCAAGGTTGCAGGATAATTAATTACACACTGTTAAATAGTGTACTGGCAGGCCAACCCAATCCAATCCACTCTGAATCACCCTACAACTTTTGCCCATTTTGACACCCCCTCCTATCCCGTTGATCATTAGTCTAAACTATCCTTTTCTGTTGTTATAAAAAAGTAGCATAACTTATACCCATGACCCGTCTTCTCAATCTCATTAAATGTTATATAAACACACTAATAACATGCAGAAACACCAACACATCACTAGCTTTCCCTAAATCAAAGAAGACTTACTGTGGCGGCATGGCAGAATTCTAAGCTTATCACCGACATTATAATCTTCAACCCACCATGTGTGACCAACACGGTTCCATCTGTATAAAATTGAACAAGTGCACCTGCCTGGTCTCCATCCACACGCTCTTTTGTATATATCCAGGGCTTTAATAGCTTCATGTCTTGGCATCTCAAAAAACTGGATACAGAAAAGGGTTAAAATAAAATGCTAACATGTAAGCAAACGGTCTGCGGTGTTTTAGAGAAACTGTAATAATTTACCTTATCAATAAGATTGATAATTCCATCATTCACCGCACAATATATTTTAAAGCTCTCTTTGAGTACCTGAAAGTTATTAACCCTGACAATGAGTATCAACTTTGTAGCAAGTACTATTATTCGTTTATATTTTGGGTTACATACCAAAGCCAAGGCGTACTGAATCAAATAGTTGCCGACAGCTGCACCCTCAGTTTGGAGAAGACAGGAAAAAGACAACTTTAATCAACTGAAATGAAATCAATTCTAGATAATATCACGAGAAGAAATATAAAGGATAACTTGCCCTGCATCCCATAAGACGATACAGCAGCTGCTGTAACGAAGGCAGTTGCTCCAGTAGGTCTTCGCTTTCCAGATCCCTCGTTTTGCTATAACCCTACATTGACAAATGACGAGCATTATTCACCAATTATGATTTTTTATAACAATTTACCGATATTTTACAAATGGTATATTTGCCACTTATAAAGAGCAAGTACATGAAGGTAAAGTTGTAACTGGTGCAATTCTCATTAGGTCTATCTAGCATTCTAAATCTTACATGCTGTAATCATTTTATTATTATATAATATACTAAAACATACCACTAGGACTAGTGTATTTTTAATACTGATCCAAGTAAACTGCCAAAATTTAAGCACAAGTATCAACAATTTGTCATAACATAACAGAAGAACTAAAGAATATTAAGGGGTGTTCTGGTAAGCAAGCTTATTCAACAACTTGTCAGCTTATTGTATTATGATAAAGCAATAAACACTTTTCAGTGCCTTAAAACAGCTTAGGCCTGTGTCTCAGCTTATTTGAGCTATTTTGGACCATCTTATTAGAAATAAGCTAATAAGTCAATCCAAACACTGTCTCCTGCATTGTCTTTTGACACCGCATATGCTAATAAGTTGTTCTTAAAAACAAGTATAAATTGCGTAAATAAGATTTACCAAAACCAAATAACCCAATGGCCTAAATGCATAGTTACCATCCAAAATAAAGACCGTCCCCTAAAAATAAGACGCCAACAATAGCTGCAATGACAATCCCTAATGGTTGAAACATAACAACAAAAAGTGGTCCTTTCAGTTTCATACACCATGCACCGATTGTGATCTGGAAACCGCATCCAAAGAACCCCTACATCATAAAAATATATGTATAAAACAAATCAGTGCACTATAAAAGAAATAACAGAAGTAGAAAGATCTTTTCAGCTTACCGAGTACAGAATGACAAGTAACCTTGTTTTAGACCGTAAACTAAATGCACTCAGGTCATGTTCGAAAATCAATGAGGCTAAAAGAGATAAAACGGCTGTAATGAAACAGAAAGACAGAATCCAAATAAACACTACTGAGTACTTCTTGAGGATCAATGTCTATAAATTCATCATAACTCATAAGTAAGCAAACCTATGCATACCAAAATCCAAATAAGTATACCAGATAATAGAGCTTAAGGCAGGCATAGATGATTATCTCTAGTAAGACAACACAAAGTGTCATTTGCAAAGTGAACCCAAAGCATACCAAAATCCAAATAATTATACAAGATAATAGAGCATAAGGCCTTACAAACACAAGGTGCCGAATGTTTTAGTGAATAGAGTCCCTGAATAAGTAGCACAGAGTGTGTGAAGCACTGCATAACTGCATTGAAGAAGCAAGTGTTTCCCAGATTAGCAAGCCCTGCACCCTGCACGTTCAGACGTTAGATGACTCCATGTTTGATGGTGTAAAAAACCTAGTAAATACAAAGCCACCTCAAAATTAAACATGAACACAAAGAAATAGACAAAAGTGCAAAACTTGTGGAAGTCAAGCTCATTTAATAGATGTAAAGTCTGCGCGTGAGGGACTACATTGCATAAATTACTCTTTTAGTATATATATACCTCCACGACATCTAAAAACAGATATTATTACGACCTTAACAATCTTCAATCATTTCATCAGCCAACAGCAGCTCATCTTTTTCTACATCCTTCAAATCCTCATCTTCTTCCTGTTGTGCAATTTTGTCTAACAGTTGGTGTGCACAGAAGTGAACGTTGATGTTAGTACGACGAGCTACTGATTTCGATTTGTATTGCTTAACAGAATCATCCATCAGATTATTAATTTTATAAAACTAATAACTGATTGGATTTTATTAGGGTTTATGAGGGTTTGAAATTGGGGGAAATAAATTAGGGTTTGAAAATTGGGGAAATAAACCGATTTATTTAGAAGGCTGTATGCAAAAAATGGATTTTCGGAGATTTCAACTGTTAAACATCTTCCCCTATTAGCTGAACTTCTTGGTTTAATCTTCTATTTGAAATAAAACACCAGCCCAAATCGACCTATTCGTAAATGGGTCAATATTTTAATTAGCCATATCCTGGTTCGAATTTGATATGAAATAGTATTTAGATGAAAATACTATATGAGATCAATTTGATTTTGGGAGGAATGGTTAATGAAATATTTGGGAATTTGGGAAGGAGGGCAATTTGATTTTGGGAGAAAAATTTAGGCGGGCTTGTGAAAAAGATGTGAAGAGGGAAATTTTATTTTGGGAAAACTAAGTGCTTTAGATATATATGATTTAGTCACTTTTAAATAATGTGTGACAAACTTGACTATATGATTTAGTCACTTTTAAATAATGTGTGACAAACTTGAGTATATGATTTAGTCACATACACAATTACTTCATGTGACCATATATGGATTTTGGTCACACTTTTCAATTGTGTGACATATATTTGTCACATATGTATATATATAGTGTGACTAATGTTTTAAACTTATTTGTATCCGTCACACGTCCCAAATTATATGTGACTAAATAATCAAAAAAAAATTTACAAGATACCTCTAGTCACGAAATATTCAAATGTGTGACTGTAGCCTCAGTTGGAAAGACGAAATGGTCACACAAGTCGGATCAAGTGTGGCTGTTTATTTTATTCTGGTACATTTAGTCACATAAAAAAGTTACTGTGTGGCCGTTCAAAAAACAACATGTGTAACTAAAACCCATTTTTGTACTAGTGTGAGAAGTCTTTACCAGATACCGTTTGCTCTAGACTAGTTGATTCTTATGTGGGTTAGACATGGTGAACCAATTACCATTTGTTGTGTGCACAGATCACACACTCAGCTCCAAATCACCATACAGTCCAAAACATATTAACTTCTTGATGCTTTTCATTCAAAACCTGCAAGTGTTAGTCCAAAAATAAAGAAACAAGCCACAAAGAACTTATCTCACAATATAAAAGAATATGACTAACATTGCACTTAAAAAGAAAAATTAATTTCCTTGTGGAACCCAAGCCAAAACAGACTTAGGCTTTCCTCTTACATCAACATAATTCATTATTTTCAAAACAATTTTAGCACCATTGGGTTTGATGGGTCTCCAAACCCAACATGCTGATGCATTCACTCCATTGCCCATAATTCCCTTAGCAGTGTTTTTATTAACACCAGTACCAATTACTCTGCTAGCAGTTCGAACTGCTGGCTTAGTAGTTGTTACCTTGGGTTTCCAAACTTGGTTTTTCCCTTAGTGAGTTGGAACTCCATTGCCCATAATCTGATACCACTTGACCGGATCTACACACACTCCTTGTGTTAGATAGATACTTTGTATGATGTCTAGTCTAGCACGCGGAATTTAGTAGCTAGCACTTAGAAGATTTATTTGTTTGTGTTTTGTATGAATTGAATGTAATAGTGAATGAACAATGCAAACAATAATTCAACTTTAACGATTCAATATTATTAATGAATAATACGAGTGATCTCCTATCACTAGGGTTAACAACCTTGAATCTTAACAAAACAATACGTACCATACATAACCTTAAACCTAGGCAATCCTTTTATAGACCAAGGATTCCTTTACAAGATAACTATCATCTAATCGTATAAGATATACACAATATCTTTTCTATAATTATCTTTTACAAAAACATAAACAGTACTAACTTCTTCATATAACCATACTAACTGTTCTTGTCTTCAAAACTCATTAGCAGTACTAACTTTCACATTCATCCGTACTAACTGCTTAAGCTTAATTCCTAACACAAAGTCTTGGTATTAGCTGTATTTGCAATAGACGATGGCTACTTTAAAACTTTATCTTGGATAGTGGACTTTATTGTAATACCCCATAATTTTCCCAACGTGTTTTATACGGAGAACCGACGATTTAATTGACTTTGGTATTAATTTCGAGATACGAGGCGTATGAATAGCCGTTTTGATTGGAAATAATGTTTGGAACGCAATGGGGAAATTCCCGTGAGTTGAAACGATCGTTATCGAGCCCTAATGAGCCCCGAGCCTCATTTCGAGAAAGATTGCTAAAATGACAGAGATGCTCCCTGGAGATAACTTACCCCGTCATCCCTAAAGTTACTAGGGTTTACAAGATTAGTCCTTGTGGTCCCTAGGTTTTCCCTATATAAACCCCATTATAACCAAGACTACGGTTAGTCATCCCCTCCCTCTCTCCCTAGCCGTCGGCCATATCTCCGGCCACCACAGCAACACCACACCGCCACCCCTAACGCTACACCGCCACCACCAAACTCACCCTCTTGCTCCCCTCTATACAATTATCTACCACATGCGCCCCAAGCACCCATTTCACCAGCACTACGCGCCACCAACTTCATTTTCGGACCAAGATCCATGTAGATCCAAGTGTTTGAAGGTGAGACACACCGTTTCACACTTGTGTGTGACTCGGTGTGAGTCGAACTCGTGATTAACGAGTTACTTTTTATATTTTTGGTTAGATTCGGGTATAAAACACAAGGGTTAAACATTTTCATGACTAAAATGTTAATATCATCATTTGTTGGGTTTTTATGGTCGAGTCGATGTGATGCCGTGAGCATAAGCTCACGGCCGAAGCTTTTTGGTCACATTTTGATTTCATGTCGAGCCTTGTTGTGAGTCCTTGGGCCTATTTTCATGCTTGTGGTTATTGTGGCTAGGTTATATTTTTATCTTGTTATTTATATTATTTGTGGTCGAATTTAAACTTTGGGTTTAAGATTAGTTTTGATTTTTGAAGGTTGTGGTTGTGTTGGATTGAGGCCGAGAGACCCAAGGGCCCGTTTTGATTTGTGGCCGAGAGACCTCTCGGGTCCGTTTGGTTTGTTGGGTTTGACATGGCTCGAAGCCGTGGTGATGATGATACTTTTGTTGTTGTTATTGAGACTCGAGGATTGGATTTGGATTTGAGATTATTAGTTAACGAGCCGTAGGATTTGGCCATTAAATATTGTTGATATTATTGGACATGGAATTTTTATTGTGAGCTTATGATTATAATTGTGATGATTTGAGCCAAGTCGAGTACCACCGAGATTTCATAGCCTCGACGAGGCCTCGACAAGCCAAAAAATGCATTGAGACTATTATTTGGACTTATGGATATTATGGTTGACTTGTTGACCCGAGGATAATATAAACTCGGATTTGTGACTCAAAACGGATAATAACTAAAAAAAATACTTTTTTGGGAATATATAACTAGAAATGGGAATATTAATAATAGCAACTAAATGCGAAGAATATTACTTAACAAAAACTCATTTTTTTGTTATTTAATATTTAAAGAAAAGTTTATAACTTAAAACGAGAAGTTATAAATAGAAGGTTTAAATAAATAAGATTTATTAAATGTTTCAAGGGCACGCTTATCGAGGAATACCACTTAGATTAATTTTGGGACTTATTATTGAATCTTTGGTAGTCGGATGTGCTTGGGAATAAATCGTAACAGATTTTTGCCTTAACATGTTTGTAAACCTATAAATTATTCGACATGGTAACGTTCTATTTGTGGACGAGTTATGGCGAATTACGTTTTATAATATAAAACATATAAGATTTATCATTTAATGGGAGCGACGACTACCAATATATTTAGTTGTTATGGTGTGTTTGGTTTGTGTGACCTACGTAGTTTGACCCCATCGTGTCGTCTTAAGTTTTGTCTCATTTCTTGTCGATTTCGCTTGTTTACTCTTCTTTGGCGTGCGTACTCTTGAGTCGTGTCTTTCTTCCGTCACACGAATGATGATACCCAACTATTACTAAAGGCTAAAAATATAATATTTTTGGAAATTGAAACGGTTAACCAATGGGAATCTTTGTAGATCTAGTTTATTGTTGAGGATGTCGTATTAAGACAAGTCTTATACGTATTAGGTTGCGCCATTTCCGTACCATCGTACCCGTCTCCTGGACACCATTGTGATTAGCTCTAGATGTCAATTGTGTCAGTTATGGATAGTTGCATTGTTGTGGCTAAGGTGAGTTCATGGCCCCTACTTTTACTGGTTTTATAACTGTTTTGGGGGAGAATACATGATCGTTTTAAACTAAACTTAACGCTAGTTATTTTGGATACGTGAATTTTTTACACAAGATTTGACTGTTTGGATGAAATATTTGATTTGGTTATTTAAATGCATTATGTGGTTATCTGTTGCATAGGTGATTATTTCCTCATGGACCTGATATGTTTTGGGGCAAGATATATGCAAAACCTGTTTATTGATTAGACCTGAAATTGTGTTTGTGGTGATGAAAGTGTTACACGAGCTGGCTAAGATTTGTGTTATACGTGCTGTAATAGTGCAGGGTTATTGTTATGAGCTGCAATAGTGCAGGATTATTATTATGCATGCTGCAATAGTGCAGGGTATTACTATATGGTGCACCTATAGCGGATTATTGTTATGATATGAGACACTCCTTGAGTGTGGCTCATGTGTTTGGTTCATGACTTATCCAGCGTAACAATTAAATTTGCGTGACACTATATAAGTGTAGTATCTGTATGATTGATTATGGTTCAAGATGTTTTGATTATGATATTATTTGCGGATTTGGTTTTGGAACTGTGATTTAGTTTGTGTGAACCTACGTTGAATTTGACTTGTTTGTGAATGATGTTTTAAACTCGAAACCTTGTTGTTCAACCATATTGTTTTAAACTAAAACCTATGAACTCACCAACCTCGTGTTGACACTTTTAGCATGTATTTTCAAGTTAAGGCGATAGCTTATTTTTGGAGGCGCTTGGCAAGGGGCACGGTCATAGACGACTCTGATATATATATTTGGGACCGCTTTATTATTATGGGCCTGTATTCCACACTATATTTTGAATGATGTAAACTTAATGTTTTGGTAATGAAATTTTCTTCTAAACAGTTGAGGTAAAACCGTTCTTTATACCTTGTGTTGTGATACCAATTGAGTAGTACCCCAGTGACATGTATGCTTTCGCTGGACCCGATTTTGAGGGTGTTACAGATTGGTATCAGAGCCTAGGTTATAGAGAACTGGGTATATTTTTAAAACCTATACTATATCCACTTTTGTGAAAACTTAACTCTATCACTGCCACGTGCCTGCCTGCCAAGCCAAAGCCTCATTGATGATTTTGTTTGATGGTATATGTGATTAGACGTTTGATGATATATGTGACGAGATAATTGATGATATATTTGTTGAAATGTATGCCTGACTATTGGATATTTTATATCCGCCTATTTTAGCTGTTCACTATAAGCATTTCGATATGCTTATGCATGCACCGTACCTGTCGCGGAGTTACGTTATTTTCTTGCATAATCTCATTATTGAATGTCGAGTTTGTACACTTGTCGTGGTTTTGGGAATGATTTTGGATGTAAAGGACATACTACTAATATAACTAGGCTGAGTATTTCAAAATTCATTTAACCTCGGGTGAATATAGACTGATCACCAATATTCAACCTGGGACAGTGGGACATGGCCTGAACACCTATGTCCGACTCAGAGGTGAATTTTGCGATACTGGGAGTAGTTATAATGGAATTATGTTCGGGTTGGTTTTTGATTTTGGAAATGGTAACGTTTTGCGTGTGTACACGGACATGGAATATTACTTCCACACACACGACACACTAGCATCACAACACCTCATGAACCGTAATAATCTTGGAACCGCTATACTTCTCCGTTTATATGGGATTCCTGTTTTTCGCCGTCTACCGTAGTTTGCACCGGGTCGGGTTAGACTCGATTGGCACCGTTTGAATCTGAGTTGCTTATTTGTAACTCATCGAGATTGTAATAAGCCCATTTGAGCTTATTGTAGATTTGATTTGGGCTACGTTTGGATTTGGTTTTGGCTATGTTTGAATTTAGATCGCTGGATTTTGTGATTTTGGACCTCATTCCAGATTTGGATTTGTTATTCGGCCTTGTTTCGTTGTGGTCTTATTACAATCGCCTCTACCCTAAGCCTTGTGCTCAATCGATGTTGTTCAATCGAAGTTGTTCAATCGAAGTTGTTCAATCCGCTTTAAGTACTATGTACATTACTGATTCAACAGACTGATTGCTAGTAACAATCAACATCCTCCCTCAGAGTTTTACTCTGAACTCGCTAAACTCTCCATTTAGCAGAGATTCCACGCCCAACAGAAATCTTAAGACCTTAAGGTGTAAAACACTAAAATTTTGAACACGTAAAATACCCAAATTACCCTTGATCTCACATTCATAGAAAGACGTTTAAAACTTTAAGACATTTAAATCCCGAATATACCCTAAACATTTAACGTTTATAGTTGGACAAATAAAACGAATTGCACACTTTTAATCAAAATAATCCCACGCCTAAAATGATATTGCCATAACCAATTCCTTGTATATTTTAACAAAATGTATTATCATTTAAAAGCCCACAAATCATGCCCACTAATTATGCAATTTACCAAAATTATGAGCCCATTCACACGTTTTTCTATAAGCCGATTCATGCACTTATATTGTTACCATTTTTCTCACAAATCACAAACCCTAATAACACAACACAAAAACTCGGCTGCTACTTGGTGTTTCTGTCGTGGGACTACAGCAGGTGCAAGGTGGTGCCTTTGTTCGTGGGTTGAAGCTGGTCGAAGGGAGTTCTTGGTTAGGGTTTCGGCTGGAAATCTTCTTGGTGGTTCGATCTTAATTCTCCTTCTCTTTTGATCACGCATCAAGGGGTACTCGTATCACTTTATCCTTGTTCAATTCCTCTCTTTAAAATCTGCTATGTATACGTTTAATAAGTTGCATGAACCTTATATGAATCGAATTAAAATAGAACCGTGTATATGTTATACGACTTTGAAACTCACATGAAATAACGATTTAGTAACCCCTACACATCGACATATTCGACCCATAAAACTCACGTGTGAATTGTACGTCCAACTGTTGTGTTCATCAGAGTCTCGGTTCGTTCGCTGGTTAAGAGTTTGGTTGGGTTAACTGTACGAGTTGTGGGTCGATCATGGCGGGCTGAATTTTGTATTCGAGTTGGTGGTTCGTGCTCTCGTTGAATCAGTCCGATCGTCACATGCTCAGTTTTGGGTTCACGATAGGATTTGCTAGTGTTGGGTTTCTGTTCACGATCATGTTCGAGACCACATTCGAGTCTTTTGTTCTTTTGAAGGCACTCTCCCGAGCCATATATTAAATAGGGTTCGTATTTCTTGAACCTATGACTTATTCTAGCTCATACCTGAATTAAGTTTTAAAATAAGAAGATTTGGTTTTGTTTTAATATAATAACCTATTATGAAACTTCAAAGTAGGCGTATTCACCAGTTATGTAAAGTTGAAAATGAGTTCCATGTACACTGATTTTTATAAAAAGGAAAATATAACTTTGCCATGCTAGTGGAGTTATTGCTTTGTAATACAGAAGAACATGGGTCGTTGTGGTCTTTGTGTGGGTTAAAAAAATGGATTGGCTTGGGTTGATTTTAGTCTCGGCAAAACTGGTTAACTAAAAGGGGGATATGGTCACGTGGTTAGTTCAATTTAAATAGAAAGAATGGTGGTCGACTGGGTATATAAAAGGGTGCGTTGCATGAGTGTGTTAATAATGATCATGAAATTTACAAACTTAAGAATTTGCCATAATTTACATTTTAAACCTTGAACTTTGCTAAAATGACACCTTAAACCCTAAACTATTTTAAAATGTCATATTTAACCCTAAACTATTATATTAAACATATTTAACCCTTGAGTTATTTAAATTATTTATTTGTAAACCTAAATGATTAAAACTTACTATTTATGAAAACTTACTAAATTGGGAAACCTGCCTAAAATAGAAAGTTACTAAAAATGGAAAGCCGACTAAAATGAGTAATCCGATTTAAAATAAGTTATTAATAAGACGATCATGAATTCGTGTAGATCCGCTGAAGAAGGAGTTGCTACCAATCTTTATGTTTCTGTTATGTTTGCACTTGCGGTCTAAGGTACAGATATTCTACCATTTTATCAGTAAGGGTGTTTTCATCCTCATGACTTTTTGATTCTTGATCTTTGATTCGTATAAGATTCCCTTAAGCCATTGCTATGATCCCCTGTTCTTTGATTCATTCGTTTGATATGCTTCGTTGATATTATGATTCATTGACATTCGTTCATTGTGATCCCTATGGTACGATACTTGACATAATTCGTTCGTTACCCTATGACATGAATATTCGAATCACTTGATACTTTGAAGGTTCATTTGATTTTGGTAACTAGATGTGAAAACCTTTCTTAATTATATCATGGAAATGTTTTGAGAAAACTATTTTAAAATGATGTTACGAACGATGCGATACCACTTTTATATGGAATTTTGCTATCTTTTATGAAAACTAATTTTAAAAGACTACATTTATGAAAACCGTTATTAAAGATCATTTTTATGAAAATCATTTGATAAAGACTTCTTTAAATAAACCATTTGATTATGAACCTTCGATTATGAACCTTTGACGATGAACCTTGGATACTTTGATGACTTGACATTTGACCCTGATATGATTCCTTTATTTGACTCATGACTTTCATTGTATGATTGTCATTCTTATTGATCCATTCTGACATTTATTTAAATGTCTCTGCTATGCTATGCTTATGTTTTGCCATGCTTATTGAGTTACTATCTTGTTTCTCTTGCCATGCTATTTTGTTATTATGTATGCTATGATAGATCCGTGCCTGAGCTTACCTAGTTGTGGAGGTACCATGACCATGTCTAGGATGGCACCCTAGGCATGACACTCCCGTAGAGGTGTGATAGATCTATGGCGTTCCCCCTTATGATATGATATGATTTTGTGTACACTATTGGCCAACTTTATATATGCGTGACCAGTCCAGTACTGGCATTCATATTTTGTTAGGGAGCGTATGGATGCATCCTAAGTTTTATGTATGTGTATGATATGGTGACCAGGTGGTGTGTGCCTTGCACTCCTTCTCACACTTTTGATTACTTAGAGGTCTCCCCTCTTCGTATGCTTATTATGCTTTGTTATGATTTGACGGATTATGTATGTATGGAGTTCTTATGGCACATCCTTATATGAACCTTTCCATTATTTTATTTTTCTCTTGATTCATTATTATTCAATTCTCATGCGCTCTTGATCCTCAGTTCTCTTTATAATTCGTATGACTTTATGATTATGCTTCGTTTCGTATTCTTATTCATTCGTAGCTTATGCTTATTTACCGTTATGTTATGTTATATATATCTGTTCACTGGGCTTTTTAAGCTCAGCCGCATTTCTTTTCCTGCGGCAGGTTTTAGTTGGAAGCTGGGTTATGAGTGGAGTACTTTGAGCTTAGAAGGCTATACTTAGATTGCTATACTGGACTTAGTGATGACTTGAAAAGATTTGCATTTCAGACTTAGTGTTTTGTTATTATTCTCATTTGTAACCTTGTAGTTCAGATTTTCCCTTTGTAACAATTGAAATTCATTTGTATTATTTAAGTCTTATGCTTATGTTTGCTTTGATATGTCACCATAACGTAATACTTCTACCCTTATCGGGTTGGGGTGTTACAATTATGGTATCAGAGAGACAGGCTGCGACTCGTAATACATTTACCCTTGGCCTGTGAAGTTTGGACCATTAAGTTTCCACTGTAGGCGCTCATAAGACAACCTTTGAAAATTTGCTTTAGGATTTCCCCATAGGAACTTAAGTTATTACCGGTGAGGAATGGGTAGACTAGGACGTCTATGTGCTACCGCATCACTTTGATTCGTGCCTCTGCCTTTAGCTAAGCCTTATAAGAACATTTGTTTCAGAAGCTAGAAAGTTTGCAACCTAAGTTTAGTGACCAAGTAAGTTTGGAATTCCTCGAGAACTACCTGGATACCTTGCACCATTTAAGTTTCACTTCCTGATTTTGATCTCCACTTCCGATCTGTTTGATAAACAGTTTGATACCTTTCCGACCATCCCGAAGGTCATTTAACCCTAATGTGTTTGACACATTCTATGAATTCATTACCCGCGCTGGATATAAATGTATCATCTGATACTACTCAGTCCTGCAAAATCCATTACTACTCCTATGAGAACTCTGGTGATTATTAATTATGGATATAGGAAATTTTACTTCCCGCCCTTTGAATGATGAATCTTGCCGCCAACTAGTTTCCTCTAGAAGGATACGATGTAAATACTATCTCAGTACGAAATTGATAACTAAGCATGATGATGCTGATAGCTAATATTCCATACATCTCACTTTTGAAAATTATACGATGTTCGTATTACCAATGATGTACACCCTACCTGCCACTTATGCTTTAAAGCTAAACAAAACTCCAACACCTTGAACTGTTCGTTTATCTATCTCAACACTATATTGAACCATGTACTTAACCTTGATATATGAACTATCCGTCTGGCTTGACGACCGTACTCATCCTACGAATCCGTTTACTTTTGATATATTTGATTTTGAGGTCTTTTGGTTATGGATTGGCTGGCTCCTCATAAAGCTACCATAGACTACCGTATCTGATATGTGACCTTTAACAATCTAATTCATTCTACTTTTGCTTTGATGACTCTCAACCACTTAAATCTGTTAAGATTAATGCTGCTATGGAAACACTTACTCCGATCTTATTTGATTGTCAAATTTCTCCTGACACCTATTAATATCCACCCTTGGAAGCTCTGGCATTGGAAGTATTTTGTTGTACAAAATTTTGGGTGTTTTCTGATGAACCTCTTGGGATTCCCTCCTGCTTGGGAAGTGGAGTTGGCATTGAACTAATCTCAGTTGACGAACCATAATTCTATAGAAGTTGAGAGATTGAAGGAGCTGCTGGAATATGATTTTGTTCACCTCAGTGTTCTCTTTAGATGCTCCTGTTGGTTTATGAAGAAGATGAGGGAAGTATGCCGCGGCGTATCGACTATCATAAATTTAACCGTATCACTATCCGTAATCATTATCCATTTCCGCGTATCAATAATTGATTTGGCCTACCTTTGTAAACTCCGTACCAGACGGCCTCATTTAATGTTTGAAGGACTGAAGAAGCAACCACAAGAACTTCTAAGAAGGGAGATGACTAACTGAGAGTAACCTCCGTGAAGCATTTCAGTTTTATTCGTGAAGAGGAAGATAGGTGATATGAAGTAGATATGAAGTTCCCTGAGACGATTCATGAAGCTGCTTTCGTACTCGTTGTGATCTTTATGAGTTTTAGATGATGCCAATTGTATTGGCTAATAGAATCATGTTTTTCGCGAGTAGTTGGACAATTGTCATAGTATTACAGTGTGTTTGTGCTCAGAGACGAACGAGGAACATGTAGATCATCTTCGTATTAAGTAGAATGACCCTTTGTTCTGGAAGGGTAGGTTTGATTGGCGTTCAGAGATTGTAGCAGACAGCACTACCAGGTATCCTATGATGACAGAGTTTCCCACAGAAAGGACCAAGATTGAAGACCGTGGTCAGAGTAGAAACCTTGTAGAAGGGTAGTAGAAGATGTTCGTGACAGGCGTTACCATGGAAGAGGCATATAAGAAGAAATTCACGTTACCACACCACAGTGTCCAGAAGAGGTGCCGAAGGCTTGAGGGACCAGACTCAAGTTTATAATTCCTTTCCACCCTATGATCATATGGACAGATGTAGACAGACTGGTTGGTCTTAAAAGAGGTTTAAGATCATATATTTGAATGGATGAAAATTCTGAAGCGAACGTTTGTGTTTGGAAGAGTTGATTCTGTGAAGGATGAAGCTATGGATGACATAATTCACTTGCTCTTAACCTACTTAAGTTTCCGTTACCTGATGACAAGATCCTTTGAATGATTTAGGTTCTCTATTAGAAATTCCGTTATGTGTTCATTCTGCGTATGTTGACTGATGAGTTGTTATGCAAATTTTGACGAATTGTGGAAGGAACCTTGAGATTTATGTCCAGAAATGGGCGGAATTTTGAAGCAACCACTTATATTGGCTGATTTGATTTTGGTGAGTGATGAAGGATTGACGCTATTAACGACGTACCTATATTCTGATAGACATTCTGGGACTTCTGTTACTCTTACGAGTAGTTTCGTTCTTCTTTTAGTCATGCTGTTTGATTTTGATGACCTATGAAATTGTAGAATGATTAGGTGGATTAAGATAGGTTATTTTGTTCACGACTTGAGATAAAGTATGACCATCACGAGGGAATATTTATATGATGCCAGTATTATGACGTCTGGCCAACGTGATAATACTTACATCATATAACGTGCACTTGTTGTGATCATAGGATATTTCGAGAAGTACCTTATAAGCCTTAGAAATTCTGATATCTGATTGTGATTATCCGCATTTAGTGAGACTTTAGGTTCATTCTACCTATGCATTTAATCTGCTTTCACCGTTATGCGATTAGATACGTTTGGATCCTCGACACGCGGTTGCTGGCCTCTGTACTTCCGATAAGAATCTTAAGTTCTGTTGTAAAGCTTTTTGCCGGTTGATGTTACCAAATAATCTGTTTTCTGTACGTTCTCATCTGAGTTGTCTAATCAAATTCTATGGACTATATATCTGTCAAATCCTACGTATTCCCTGTATCTCTTCCGAGAGAATACGATTATCATCTGTTATGTTTGGTATATTATTCCTTTGTTCTGGATTCAGTATGGTATGTCTTTTCTGAGGAACCGAAGCTTTTTTTTTTTGGGTCGACAAGATCGAGTCATGAGAAACTAGTCATTCACATTTCCGTTCACGGTCTGTTATGCTTTCCATTTCGTTTCACTTCAATTTTCGAGGACGAAAATTTTATTTTTAGAGGGGAAGAGTTGTAAAACACTAAAATTTTGAACACGTAAAATACCCAAATTACCCTTGATCTCACATTCATAGAAAGACGTTTAAAACTTTAAGACATTTAAATCCCGAATATACCCTAAACATTTAACGTTAATAGTTGGACAAATAAAACGAATTGCACACTTTTAATCAAAATAATCCCACGCCTAAAATGATATTGCCATAACCAAATCCTTGTACATTTTAACAAAATGTATTATCATTTAAAAGCCCACAAATCATGCCCACTAATTATGTAATTTACCAAAATTATGAGCCCATTCACACGTTTTTCTATAAGCCGATTCATGCACTTATATTGTTACCATTTTTCTCACAAATCACAAACCCTAATAACACAACACAAAAACTCGGCTGCTACTTGGTGTTTCTGTCGTGGGACTACAGTAGGTGCAAGGTGGTGCCTTTGTTCGTGGTTTGAAGCTGCTCGAAGGGAGTTCTTGGTTAGGGTTTCGGCTGGAAATCTTCTTGGTGGTTCGATCTTAATTCTCCTTCTCTTTTGATCACGCATCAAGGGGTACTCGTATCACTTTATCCTTGTTCAATTCCTCTCTTTAAAATCTACTATGTATACGTTTAATAAGTTGCATGAACCTTATATGAATCGAATAAAAATAGAACCGTGTATATGTTATACGACTTTGAAACTCACATGAAATAACGATTTAGTAACCCTACACATCGACATAATCGACCCATAAAACTCACGTGTGAATTGTACGTCCAACTGTTGTGTTCATCAGAGTCTCGGTTCGTTCGCTGGTTAAGAGTTTGGTTGGGTTAACTGTACGAGTTGTGGGTCGATCATGGCGGGCTGAATTTTGTATTCGAGTTGGTGGTTCGTGCTCTCGTTGAATCAGTCCGATCGACACATGCTCAGTTTTGGGTTCACGATAGGATTTGCTAGTGTTGGGTTTCTGTTCGCGATCATGTTCGAGACCACATTCGATTCTTTTGTTCTTTTGAAGGCACTCTCCCGAGCCATATATTAAATAGGGTTCGTATTTCTTGAACCTATGACTTATTCTAGCTCGTACCTGAATTAAGTTTTAAAATAAGAAGATTTGGCGTTGTTTTAATATAATAACCTATTATGAAACTTCAAAGTAGGCGTATTCACCAGTTATGTAAAGTTGAAAATGAGTTCCATGTACACTGATTTTTATAAATAGGAAAATATAACTTTGCCATGCTAGTGGAGTTATTGCTTTGTAATACAGAAGAACATGGGTCGTTGTGGTCTTTGTGTGGGTTAAAAAAATGGATTGGCTTGGGTTGATTTTAGTCTCGGCAAAACTGGTTAACAAAAAGGGGGATATGGTCACGTGGTTAGTTCAATTTAAATAGAAAGAATGGTGGTCGACTGGGTATATATAAGGGTGCGTTGCATGAGTGTGTTAATAATGATCATGAAATTTACAAACTTAAGAATTTGCCATAATTTACATTTTAAACCATGAACTTTGCTAAAATGACACCTTAAACCCTAAACTATTTTAAAATGTCATATTTAACCCTAAACTATTATATTAAACATATTTAACCCTTGAGTTATTTAAATTATTTATTTGTAAACCTAAATGATTAAAACTTACTATTTATGGAAACTTACTAAATTGGGAAACCTGCCTAAAATAGAAAGTTACTAAAAATGGAAAGCCGACTAAAATGAGTAATCCGATTTAAAATAAGTTATTAATAAGACAATCATGAATTCGTGTAGATCCGCTGAAGAATGAGTTGCTACCAATCTTTATGTTTCTGTTATGTTTGCACTTGCGGTCTAAGGTACAGATATTCTACCATTTTATCAGTAAGGGTGTTTTCATCCTCATGACTTTTTGATTCTTGATCTTTGATTCGTATAAGATTCCCTTAAGCCATTGCTATGATCCCCTGTTCTTTGATTCATTCGTTTGATATGCTTCGTTGATATTATGATTCATTGACATTCGTTCATTGTGATCCCTATGGTACGATACTTGACATAATTCGTTCGTTACCCTATGACATGAATATTCGAATCACTTGATACTTTAAAGGTTCATTTGATTTTGGTAACTAGATGTGAAAACCTTTCTTAATTATATCAAGGAAATGTTTTGAGAAAACTATTTTAAAATGATGTTATGAACGATGCGATACCACTTTTATATGGAATTTTGCAATCTTTTATGAAAACTAATTTTAAAATACTACATTTATGAAAACCGTTATTAAAGATCATTTTTATGAAAATCATTTGATAAAGACTTCTTTAAATAAACCATTTGATTATGAAACCTTCGATTATGAACCTTTGACGGTGAGCCTTGGATACTTTGATGACTTGACATTTGACCCTGATATGATTCCTTTATTTGACTCATGACTTTCATTGTATGATTGTCATTCTTATTGATCCATTCTGACATTTATTTAAATGTCTCTGCTATGCTATGCTTATGTTTTGCCATGCTTATTGAGTTACTATATTGTTTCTCTTGCCATGCTATTTTGTTATTATGTATGCTATGATAGATCCGTGCCTGAGCTTACCTAGTTGTGGAGGTACCATGACCATGTCTAGGATGGCATCCTAGGCATGACACTCCCGTAGAGGTGTGATAGATCTACGGCGTTCCCCCTTATGATATGATATGATTTTGTGTACACTATTGGCCAACTTTATATATGCGTGACCAGTCCAGTACTGGCATTCATATTTTGTTAGGGAGCGTATGGATGCATCCTAAGTTTTATGTATGTGTATGATATGGTGACCAGGTGGTGTGTGCCTTGCACTCCTTCTCACACTTTTGATTACTTAGAGGTCTCCCCTCTTCGTATGCTTATTATGCTTTGTTATGATTTGACGGATTATGTATGTATGGAGTTCTTATGGCACATCCTTATATGAACCTTTCCATTATTTCATTTTCTCTTGATTCATTATTATTCAGTTCTCATGCGCTCTTGATCCTCAGTTCTCTTTAAAATTCGTATGACTTTATGATTATTCTTCGTTTCGTATTCTTATTCATTCGTAGCTTATGCTTATTTACCGTTATGTTATGTTATATATATCTGTTCACTGGGCTTTTTAAGCTCAGCCGCATTTCTTTTCCTGCGGCAGGTTTTAGTTGGAAGCTGGGTTATGAGTGGAGTACTTTGAGCTTAGAAGGCTATACTTAGATTGCTATACTGGACTTAGTGATGCCTTGAAGAGATTTGCATTTCAGACTTAGTATTTTGTTATTATTCTCATTTGTAACCTTGTAGTTCGGATTTACCCTTTGTAACATTTGAAATTCATGTGTATTATTTAAGTCATATGCTTATGTTTGCTTTGATATGTCACCATAACGTAATACTTCTACCGTTATCGGGTTGGGGTGTTACATAAGGAGTAACCTAAACCGCATTCCTTGGGACAACCATCTAATCTTTCTCTCATCCCTCGGGAATACAAGTTATCCTTGCTACCCTCATATAGGATAATAAACTATTTTGCCATTAATTTACAAACTGCCTTTGAATTTTTTTTCAACAGACTATTTTGCAGTCATCTTACAAAATGTTTTACTGCTATTTCACGGAAATCAAAATTTTGATCTTACTACCATTTTATAAATGGCGAACTACTTTCCTGTTACCCCGTAAACTGTTCTACTAATCGTTTAGCAAAACGATTTCATAAAATGTTTTGTTGCCGTGCTACGATGTTATGAATCAAACTGAAAATCAAAATTTTGACTTTGCTACGATTTTATAAACGATGAATTGTTTTCCTATTATCCTATAAGCCATTTCACAAATCATTTTGTAAGTCGATTTACTGTTTTGGCTACTATATCAGAAGCTAGATCTCAGGAGCGAATCCTGCACCTCTACTTGAGTAATCGAGTGTGGCAATGGTTGGGATAGACACCTCCCGTTGACCAAATTCTCTTATAACAATACCTACGACTCCATTATTTCAACGGCACCGTATAAGGCATCTTTATGGTCATAAGTGCCGATCGCCGACTTGAAGGGTAGAAGTTGGGACACCTAACTTACTAACCCTGAACTTGTTCATGAGACTATCGAGAAGATTGTTCATATCAGAACCGAGTTGCAAGCTGCTCACGAATCGTTAGAAGAGTTATGCTGACAAATGACGTAAACCTCTTGAATTCCCAGATAAAGTCTAGATTATGCTTAAAGATTCACCATGAGAATGCATGAAGCATTTGGTAAACGTGGAAAGCTTAATCCTCGCTATATTAGTCCTTTCCAAATTCTCGCTAGAGTTGGACCGGTAGCTAACAGACTCGAGCTACCATTAGAACTCGGCAGTGTTCACGATATTTTTATGGGTGTAATATGAAGAAATGACTTGCCGATGAGACAGTTGTTATTCCTCTGGGAGGAGATCCAGATTGATGAATGTTTAAACCTTGTTGAGAAACCTGTCAAAGTCATGGACTGTGAGGTCAGGTGACTTAAGAAAGGTAGTATCCCTACTTTCAAGTTCGTTGAAACTCACGAAGAATTCCTGAATTCACATGGGAACGTGAAGATGAATCCTTGTGCGTATATACTCATCCCTTTTCAACCGCAACGGGTAACTTGAATTGAATCGCGAGGACACAATTCCGTTTAAAGAGGTGAGACTCTAATACCCCGTAATTTTCCCGACGTGTTTTATACGGTGAACCGACAATTTATTTGACTTTGGTATTAATTTCGAGATACGAGGCGTATGAATAGCCGTTTTGATTGGAAATATTGTTTGGAACGCAATGACGAAATTCTCGTGAGTTGAAACGATCGTTATCGAGCCCTAATGAGTCCCGAGCCTCATTTCGAGAAAGATTGCTAAAATGACAGAGATGGTCCCTGGAGATTACTTACCCCGTCATCCCTAAAATTACTAGCGTTTACAAGATTAGTCCTTGTGGTCCCTATGTTTTCCCCATACAAACCCCATTATAACCAAGATGAGGGTTAGTCATCCCCTCCCTCTCTTCCTAGCCGCCGGCCACATCTCTGGCCACCACAGCAACACCACACCGATACCCCTAACTCTACTGTTGGGAATTCTGCTAAGGAAGAATTCTGCTGATGGTTACTGCTGAAGTATTGGATTCTGCTGAAGAATGTTTCTGCGGAAGTAGAGATTCTGCGGAGTGTGTTTCTGCTGATGGATAGTTTCCGCGTATTTTGTTATTAGTTAGGAAATGCATGAGTTTATTTAGGAAGTGATAATGCATATCTTGTGTTTTTAGATTATACGTTTCTTGTGAAACGGTTTAGGGTTTCTAGTGAAACCTAGTTAGGGTTCCTTATCTATAAAAGGAACGTGTTATTATGTAATATGGACGAGTTGAGAAAAACAAGTTCTTAGTATCAATAAAAGATCCATAGAGGATCAATCGTTCTTAGTCATTTGTGTTCTTACTTGTGTTTAAATTCCGCTTTATACAAGGATTAGAGACTTTCTGTTAGTGTGTTTGTGATTACATAAACATTACTATCGATCCAAGAGTGCTCAAAGATCTATCAAGGTCTTAAGGTTCAACAAGAGTGCTCAAAGGTCCAACTAATTGTTCAGCATGGGTCTGATCATTGGCCACTGGATCAGGAGGAACTTCCAATTTGCTTCTAAGCATATGTTTCAGCAGATTAATAGACCAAGGATAATGCTGATCCGAAAACATACACACCCTAATGCCAGACTTTGTTTCAACAACATGCACATTAGGCATAGGGTAAAACCTCCAAGTATCAACCTCCCATGTGTGTGAATGCTCCCAAAGTGAGTAGCCTTTTCCATTAGGTGAGTGAGAATCAAACAGAACTTGCAGATCCCCCAGTAAGTACAAACCAGCACCCTGTGGTGCATGAGAGGCATAGTACTCTGTAACCATTCCATAGAGAGTATGCAAATCTTGCCTATCCACCAAGTGAAGTATTTCTTGCAAGAAAGTAAACTCTATATAAGATTGATCTTGCCTATAAATGGTGTTTATCTGCCCATCTGTCAATGTCCATTTGACCAACACATTGTAAGAACCTTCAGGAAAGGTCTCAGAAGAACCCACTTGAATAAAGGTTGAATCAGCAGCATTGAGATCTATATGCTTAGAAGAACTCTCCTTTTTAGTCTTATGTGCCCTAGAAATCTACTCTCTAGCTAACCTCACAGATCTTCTGATAGCAATTTGTCTGCTGTGTGCCATCCTTTTCTTTCTTCTCCCAGGTATATATATTCCCAAAGGACTAACATTTTCAGATGCACCAGAAGCATCTTCAGAAGGAATGGAAGAAGAGGGAATAGAACCACCTTCTGCAAGCAATTTCTCAGTATCCTCTCTGACCTTTCTAGCCTCAGCAGCTTCTAATTCAGCTTTCCGTACAACTCTGCATTGTAGTTGGAAATAAGTGATTCCTCTTGTTCAGCAGATGCAGAAGAAGGAATGGTAGCAGCCTTGGCAGAGGTGTCAGCAGATTGGTTCCCTTCAGTAGTTGCCTCAGCAGAAACAGCTTGAGGGGGCAGTTGGTCTTTATCATTAGAGGAGGAAGTACCAAGCTCAGCTGTTTTGATTCTTTTAGCTTCAGAAGCATCTATACTGGCACTAGGCCTCTTCAATGGAGTTTGAGATGAGTGAATAGCCTTCATAATTTGATTATATGTTTGATGCAAATCAGAATCAGATAAGGCCCATACTTGCTTCTTGGACAAAGCAGAGTTATATACAGAAGTATATTGATGATAAACCACATTCCTCATATAATTCTTGGTTTGTGCCTCAGTCTGAGGTTTAGCTCTCTTAGCTTTAGCCTTTTGTGCAGCAATGGCCTTTCTCCTTTCTGCTGCAGCTTGCTTCCTCTGTTGACCAAGAGCTACCATCTGTGCAGCAAAGTTGTTGCTATCAAAATTAGCTCCTAAGATGCTTTGGGCTAAAGTAGGATTGGAAGCAGCTTGTTGAGTATAAGAATCCCATTGTGCATCAGTAAAATGAACTGATTGCTCATCTAGTTCTCTTTGCCTTTCAGGAGGCACATCTGAAGTAAATTGAGCTGTCATCTTTTGTGCTAGAGCTTGACTCTTCATCATATCTTCATACTCTTTAACCAGTCTAGCTTGCTCCTTCCTTTCTTTTTCACTCACAAGATCTGTACCAAGATCTTCATCAATCATCACTCCTTGCTCACTACCAGAAATGTCAACACTAGGAACTTGAGTATCATGCTTATCAGAAGAATCATTCCCAGAGATATCAACAATAGGAACTCTGTCAATATTCTCAGAAGAAGTACCAATAGAAGCATCAGCAGAAACATGTTGAGTGGAAGATTCAACATGTGGAGTAGAAACCTCATCAGCAGTATTCAAGGCAAATGATCTCCCAGCAACAAACACTTCAGCAGAAACTTTAGATGATGTAACATTAGCAGAAGCCACATGATCACCATCAACATGTTCTTGAGCAACAGTCAAACTGGGCATTGTAGAGTCCTTGCTCAAATATTGTCTTCTTCTCTTTCTGTAGAACTTGATCTGATCCTTTTGTTGTGAGGATGCAGCAGCTTTAGGTGAAGAAGTATAAGTCTGCTGAGCAGCTTCAGCCAATAAATCAAGATGATCCAAATAACTATCCTCCTGCTCTTCATCAGATGCAAACACAAACTTCCTTTTCTTTTTCTGTCCAAGTTGATCCTCTAATTCCTGAACCCTCTTTCTCAACACTACAATCTCATCACCAAGTGAGGATTTAGTATCTGCAAGCTCCTTCTTCAACTTCTCAATTTCTTGATTATTCCTGTTGAGCAAATTATACAGAGAAGTGAGAGTAATAGGGTCCTCAGCTCCACCAGCAGATGTCTCAGTGGTAAAGGGAGCTTCATTGGGCCTTTCAGAAGAAACATGTATATTCTCAAAAGTAGGAGTGCTTTCATCTATTGGGTCTCTAAAAGGGCTAGGTGTGGACAGTCTTGTAGACTCATCTTCAAGAGGTGTAGGCACATGAGTATCATGAGACTGAATTGTCTCCTCAACCTCAAGAACAAGCTCTTCAGGAGCTTCATGAGTTTGTGTTGGAATAGGACTAGGTGAAACATGTACAGGTGAAGGTGTAGGTTGGTCAGTAGAAACAAAGAGTGCTTCAGCAGTTGTGGATGGACCCTCATCCCTTTCCACTGATGGATTACCATCAGCAGTATTGCTTGGGATTGATGGAGTACCATCATCAGCAGTATTGGGAGTTGGTGGAGCATCAGCAGCATTACCCTCATTAGCATCATCATTGCCATGTGGCAACATAGCTGGTAGCAGAGGGTGATGTTCCCCACCATAGTGAGTTTTCATTGAAGCAAACACCTTAGCACTCAAGGCTCCTATGGGATAATGACCTCTATCTTGGGTATTGATGTCTAATATTATCTGAAGAAACCTAGGGTACATGAGAAACTTATGCTTTTTCTTTTGTATATTTTCTACCATATTATCAAAAATAAACTTAGAAAAATTATAAGTTAAACCCTGTGAGAGACATACTATACCACAACCCAATTGGGTAGAGAACTGATCCCATCCTCCAGACTTGTTGCTGATGCACTGAAGCAATGTGTGCACCAAAAACCTCCACTTGGGGCAAAACTTGTTCTTGAGCCACATAATAGTATCCAAACTTTGATAACCAGCAGCTCTCAGCCCAGCAAGTATCTCTTCAGTGTTGGTGTGATAGACACCATCTTCATCATCCAACTGCAATCTTTCCCTAATCAATGACTCCGTCACAACGTACTCTGCTCCATCAATCTTAGCTACAATCTCTGTTTCAGAACGTTTCTCAGCAGATGCCCAAAATTGCTTCACCAAAGATTCGTGTACTACATCCGGATAATGAGTCAAAGCAAAATGAATCTTGGAACGCTTCAAGAAATCAACCATAGGGTCATACATTTCATGTCCCTTCGCTTTTCCTAGAAAAGCAACTTTATTGTGATCCTTCTTGAATTGTAGGGCCTCCATTGAAGAAATTATGAGAGATATGGTATGAATCAAGTGAATGGAGAATAGGTTTAGATTGCTTGAAGAGGGAATAAGTTGTTTTGGGTGAAGATTATATGAGTAGGTTATAAATAGAAGTTACCCAATTATGGTCAAAATTTATCGGAACTAATTATTGACCGTATCTGACGTGTAAAGTAACTTCACCATTCAAAATCAACCCTTCAGCAGAAGTGACGGTCAATCTGCTGAAGTGAGAAGTCAATCAGCATAAACAACTCAAGAGTAATAATATCTTCAATAAAGATCTTGAGTTTTAATTTGCCACCCAACTCGCATTAATTACCATTAACACTTGACTTCGCCTATAAAATAACCCCGAATCCCAATCCGCACAAATCACTTAACCCTAATTTACCATCAAACATTCATTGAACCAAGATCACTCGTCAACACAATGAACAACCAACCCGAAGTAGTCGATCTTACTTCTGAGTCATCAGCAGACTCAGGAGATAACATTCCTCAATCATCCACACAACCTTCCCATAGAAGGTATGGTATTACCAAAGAACAAGCCCGCAAGAGAAGGCATGATGTGGGCACATCAAGCAGACCCAACAATCCACCCAAAACTCCATAATCATCATCATCATCTGAGGATAGTCGTCCTTTATTTCGATATCCCTACCAAGATGAGCCTCGTTCTTTGAAGTCCCCTTTTCTCCCTTCTTCGGAAGATGATAGTGTGGTGGATCCAAATGATTCACCTAGGGGCTCTGATGACTTCACAGAGCGTCTTGAGCCAATTTTCAATAGATTGGTGAGAGAAGAAGAGGAGAGGGAAGCAGCACCAACCAGGGAAGAGAATCCCCAACCTTCACAACCCCATCCAAGGCCACACACCAGAAATCCACCACTTCCAGAGACAAGGGAGGTGGTTATTGGTCTTCCTGCTCCAAGAACTGGTGTGTCATACCACAGAGACACAGGAAAGGGCAAGGGTGCAGAGGTGGCCGGTAAAGGAAAGGGTAAAATGGAGTAGGTGATGATGAGATGTTACCAAGGACCAAAGATATAAAACTAGGTTCTTCAGCATCTTCATGAGTGATATTTTAGATCTTTCAATCAGGTCTGTTAGTCTTCCTGGTGCAGCAATAGATGATAGTAACTAGAGTCTGTGTAGGTTATCTTGTATAGGAATGGTCAATTTGAAGTTGTTTGTATGCTGTAATTTCTTTTGAATGAATGAACAACTTCTCTTTTATCTTGCAATGATTATCTCTTGAACTATGCTTCAGCACTATCAGTCAGCAGAATCAATCTTTAAGCTTACTTGACCAATTCCCATTTAACCAATCTTGGATAACTTCCACTTAAGATCAGTAACTACACATCAAGGCATTCTGCAAAACAGACACATAGAAACAAACCAAACCAAACAAAACTTAAAGTACATTAGTTGGTTAGTATGTTAGTAAACATAATATACATAATATTACAAATTTTACAACAACAATCCTCCCCTGAGGCATATACCTCCCCTGAGGCCTATGCCTCCCCTCAAACATAGCATTTAAGGGTTAACCATCCCAATGTGAACCACTAAGTGTTGAAACCTAGGTCCATCAAAAGCTTTAGTCAGTAAATCAGCCACATTATCATCTGTGTGAATTTTAAGCACCTTAATCAAATGTTTTTCATATGCATCTCTTATAAAATGGTGCCTTATCTCAATATGCTTAGTTCTATTATGAAAAACTGGATTTTTAACTATGCATATGGTACTTTGGTTATCAATAAAAATTGTGGTGTTCATGAAATTAAACCCATAATCCAACAATTGATTTTGTATCCAAAGAACCTGTCCACAACAATTGGCAGCAGCAACATACTCTGCTTCAGTAGATGAGGTAGCAACAATGGTTTGTTTCTTGCATTGCCAAGAAATCAATCTTCTTCCAAGAAATTGGCAACCTCCAGTTGTGGATCTCCTATCAAGATTTGCACCAGCATAATCACTATCACTATAAGCTTCCAACTTGAAAGGAGATTCTTTTGGGTACCAAAGACCTAACTTGGGTTGGCCTTTGAGATACTTAAAGATCTTCTTGACTGCATTCAGGTGGGAAGTGAGTGGTGTGACCTGATGTCTAGAACAAGCACTCACAGCAAATGTGATGTCTGGCCTTGAAGCTGTCAAGTACATCAATGAACCAATCATGGACCTGTATAGGTGAACATTCACTGCAGGATCTGGTTCAAGATTATTCTTTGGTTTGGGAGCTTCATAAGGTGTAGTGGCAAGTCTGACATTCTCCATATCAAACTTCTTCAACATATCTTTAACATACTTGTCCTGACTAATAAAGATACCCTCTGGTTTCTGCTGAACTTGTAGACCCAAAAAGAAAGTGAGCTCTCCCATAGCACTCATCTGAAACTCGCCCTTCATTAATTCCTCAAACTCCCTGCACCATGCTTCTTTAGTGGAGCCAAAGATAATGTCATCCACATAAACTTGTACAAGTATGATGTCCCTGGAATTCTTCTTAATGAAGAGTGTTTTGTCTATAGCACCTCTTCTGTATCCATGCTTCAGCAGAAATGCTGAAAGCCTAGCATACCAAGCTCTTGGTGCCTGATGTAGGCCATAGAGAGCTTTGATAACCCTGTAAACATGCTTTGGATTGTCTGGGTCTTCAAAACCTTTGGGTTGAGATACATAAACCTCCTCATCAATTTCTCCATATAGAAAAGCACCTTTGACATCCATCTGATAGACCATAAAACCCATATAAGATGCATAGGCCAAGAAGATTCTGATGGCCTCAACCCTAGCTACAGGAGCAAATACTTCAGTATAATCAATGCCCTCCTCTTGTCTGAATCCTTGTGCCACCAATCTTGCTTTGTTTTTAACCACAATACCTCGGGCATCTCTTTTATTTTTTAAAATCCACTTGGTACCAATGGCAATCTTCCCTTCAGGTAGTGGTACCAATATCCAAACCTTCTGATTCTTGAATTGTAGCATCTCTTCTTGCATTGCTTCAAGCCAGCTGGAGTCTTCAAGAGCTTGACTAACACTGGTTGGTTCCACTTGAGAAAGAAAACAAGCAAACAGACAATGCTTAAAGTCTGTGTGATTGTCCCTTTGCTGATTTTAGACATAAGAAAGAAAAGCCACTTCACCATACTTAGAACTTTTCACAGCACTTCTAGTTCGAACAGGTGCTTGAGGGTCACCAAGAATGTTGGATTGAGGATGAGCAATGTTGATCCTTTTGGTAGCATTGGGGTTGACTTCAATTGTGGTGTCAAGATTGGTCACATTAGGTCCAAAATCACTATCATAGGAGGCTGAGTTGAAGATACCAGCTTTGGGTTGGTGATTCCCAAGATCAGAGGGACTTGGAAAGCGTGTATATGGCTCTTCAAGGTCTGTGGACACACTAGGAGAAATGGGAGAACCTTCAGGAGAACTGTCAGCAGAATTGGTGATGTCAGGAAAAACAGAAGGACTATCAGCAGAATCCTGGTTTCCACTGACTGGTTGTGCTAACTCCACACCAACTCTTTCAGCTTCTTGATTGGCTGCATGCTCCTGCTTCTTGAGTCTAGCAAGGTCCTCTGCATAGTGTGACTCATCTTCAAGCTCATCAGAAGTTCCTTTGGAGCTATCACCTGCAAAATGGTTAGGAGAAAAAGAGGGTACAACAATAGGGTGTTCATCATGCTCAGACTCACTATCTGAGTCACCTTCCATGGTACCAACTTTGTTTGTGGGAGACTCTTGAGAACCTGCAGATTGGTTAGCAACATATCTAGTATAGCCCAAGTAATCAGTTAAGTAATCCAGGTCAAAATACCAAGCATGACCTTGACCCTGAACATTAGGCTTGTCTTCTAGGTATCTCAGGTTAAGGGTCTCCTCAATCTTTTTAGCATTTAAATTATATACCCTATAAGCCTTACTATGTGCAGCATAACCCACAATATACCCCTCATCAGCTTTCTCATCAAACTTTCCCAGTGGATCACTAGTATTCAAAATGGTCACTTGACATCCAAAAGGTTTAAGATAATGAATATCAGGAACTTTCCCAGTGAGAAGTTCATAAGGTGTCTTGAAATGAGGTCTAGTGATGGATACCCTGTTCAAAACATAACAAGCAGTGCTTACTGCTTCAGTCCAAAACATAGTGGGTAATTTAGAGTCTGCAAGCATGGATCTTGCTGCCTCTATTAAGGTCCTATTCTTTCTCTCAGCCACCCCATTTTGCTGTGGGGTTCTTGGATTGCTATAGTCCCTTTTTATCCCCTTAGACTGACAAAGTTCTATTAAAACAGCATTTTTGAACTCTGTCCCATTATCACACCTAATACCTTTAACCTTTTTGTTTAGCTGGTTTTCAACAAGGGTAATGAATTCTTTTAAAATTGGAGATGTTTCATCTTTAGTTTTCAAAAAGAATACCCAACAAAACCTGCTATAGTCATCAGTTATTACCAGGCAGAAGTACTTGTGATCAATACTTCTGATTTGAGTTGGACCAAAGAGATCCATATGCAGCAACTGAAGAGGTTCTAAGATGGTTCTCACAGCAGTAATAGCTTTGTATGAGGCTCTATGTTGCTTTCCTTTGTTGCAGGCAACACAATTGTGCTCATTGGTGAAGACTTTGGAGGGAAGTCCATGAACTAGACCAAGTTTTGAAAGTTTGTTTATGGTGTTGAAATTCACATGAGCCATCCTTCTATGCCATTTTGTAGACTCATCCAGGGATGCTTTAGCCACCAAACATGTTAAGTCACCTTCAGGTTGAACATCATTCAAATTGAATGTGTACAAATTGTAAGTTCTGGGAACTCTCAGCAGAATAGGTGTATCGTCTGGAAGTTTGAAGTCTTTAGAAAGCACAAGACATTCATCCTCAGAGAAGAATACTTTGTTCTTGGTGTCACAGATTTGTGATACTGAGAACAAATTGAAATGTTGCAGTTCCTTCACATAATACACATTCTCAAAGTCCAAATTAGGTGTTCTGATGGTTCCTTTCCCAGTGATTCTACCATCTCCTCCACCAAAAGTCACATTGCCTCCTCCTTCAATAGGTACAAAATCATGCATCATCTCAATGTTTCCTGACATACTCCTGGAACAACCACTATCTACTATTCCTACTTCTTTACTTTTCAGAGGATGATCCTACAACAACAACAAAAATATACAAAATATAAGTACACATTGGAGACTCAAGTCATTGCTGACTTGAGCCTGCCTTGTGGATCATAAGAATTAGGCCATGTAGATGTATAAGATCCACCATTGTTCTTGGACCTGCAATGATAATTAGGTCCCTTTTTGGTCCAAAAACAACCTGCTGAGGGCTTAACAGCAGTATCCCAATTTCCCTTACATATCTTGGGTCAATAAATCCAGGCCAATAACCATTCTGAAAATATGAACTAGTTGGTCTCACATATGGTCTAGCAACATATCTCCTCCTAGCAGATTGAGAATGTCCATCAGCAGAATGTCTATCAGCAGAATTGCTGGCCCTATGAGTTGCTTGTGGAACATATGGTGGTATATCCTGAACATTTTTCCACATTGGTCTAGGTTTAGTTTGACCACTACCTACACCCATTCTTTGCTCATGAAAATTACAATCCTTAATCAAATGAAATTTACTTCCACACACAAAACATTTCTTCTTTTTAGAAGATTTATTCAAATTGAAAGATGTTCCATGACAAGCAAAAGTATTCAAACCATTAACATTAACAGAATTGTTTTTGACAGAATTGAAAACATTGTTTTGCAAAGAATTAAATGACAAGTCTTCAGAAGAAACTGTAGTTGAATTTGATTCATCAGCAGCAACTCTAACAGGCTTGTAGGGAGTCTTGGGTGTAGGCTTTGGTGAGGTCTTGGGTGAGGTCTTGGGAAGGTCTGACTTTTCACTTGAATCACAACTGGTAGTAGACCCTTGGTCTAGGACATGTCACTAGAAGAACAAGAGACATAGTCAGTAGAATTAGAATCAGGGTCTGGCAAGTCAATTGACCTTTTGCCATAAAGATGGTGTGATCCATCAAAGTCTGAGGTGGTGGTGTTTGAGGGCATGTGCTCTCCTCTTATAGGTCCAGGGACAGCATGTAAGGTTCCTTCTTTAACAAAATTTGCTAAGCCTGCTGGTGTAGGTTTACCTACATCAAACCTAGCCTCTAAACCAACATATTTTTTAAAACCTAAACCTATACTAGAGTTTACAGGTTGACTATTATAGAGACAGTTATTTAACTTATCACCTGACATTAACCAAATCTTATGATTAGCAATCTCCTTCTCTAAGTTCTCTTTAAGTACTTGGTTTTCAGATTCTACAACAGCTTTTTCTTTCTCAGTACGTTTTAAATCAATTCTTGTACATTTCAAATCACTTTCTAACACCCTTATCTTTTCATCATAAGCAAGCTGATTCTTTTGAAACCAAACCTTTTGTTTTTCTAGAGTTTTTAAAGCCAGTTTTAAAGACTCAACTTCTACATAACATTTATTATATTTAGGTTTCAATTCATCATAAGCCTCCTTAAGTTCATTATATCTTTCACTACAACCAAAAACATAATTATGTACCTGAGAGATGCCCATTAAGGCAACTTGATCATGTTGATCCTCTGTAGTACAGCATGCCAGCAATCCATTCTGCCCAGAAGCTTCATCATTATCAGGTTCATGTACATTCCAATTGATATGATCATCCAGAGTGACCAAAGCTCCAGCTTTCCCAGCTTCCACTTGTTTCTGCTGATAGGTAGTATATCTAACCTCATCACCTGCCTTCCTATCCTTGCACTCTCATTTGAAGTGACCCATCTGTCCACAAGTATAGCATTTAATCTTCATCCTGTCAAATCTAGCTGGATCTCTTCCCTTGTAACCAAACTTTCTCCCAGACTTCTTCTCAAACCTCTGAACATTCAAAGTGAGCATGGCCACCTGCCACTTCAAGTTCATCTCTTCCAAATCCAGAGGATCCAACTGGTCAAAATCCTCAAAAGCAAGTTGCTGCTGATGATCATAATCAGCAACAAAAGAGTGAAGCACATCTTCCAATACCCCACTTGACTGTGGTTGAGAATTTGGTCTGTTGTTGGTGTAGGAAGATGATACTGAGGAGCTTGGGCTTGAAGCTTGATTCATCTTATTGGAGGTGGTGCTAACAAAGGCTGAGTAACTGGGAGTGGATGAACGAATGGGACTTCTAACATCAGGCTCAAGAGTTTTGAGCTTGTTGTAGAGATCATCAAAAGAAAGCATATCCAATCCACCTTTAGCTTTGAGTGCAATGCTCACATGCAGCCAAGGTGGAGGTAAAGATCGCAAGAACTTTGCATTGCAATCCTCATTGCCTGGCCTGGCCTTGAGCTGATTCAATTGACTCAAAATTTTATGAAACCTGTCATACCCCTTGTGAATACCTTCTTCCTCAGAGATTTGGAATTCTTGAAACTGCTGTTTCAACATTGATTTCCTCATCCTCTTTGACTCATCATTCCCACCAAACCTAGCCTTGATGGCCATCCAGATGTCCTTTGCATCCTCCATATAGTGAAAATCACCAATGTGATCATCTGGAATAGCCTGAAGGAGAATGGACCTTACTTTATTCTCTCTCTGGACAGTAAGAATTTCTTCAGCAGTTTGAGGATCAACAATAGTAACTACACCATCAGCATCTTTGACGTGCTTCTTCAAAGTATTTCCCTTTTTGACAATTTCCCAAAGATTCCAATCTACATTCATGATCCAGTTCTGCATCTTCATAGCCCATAATTCATATTCTTCCTTCTTGAGGTATGGAAACTTTGCATTGCTGTTGGTGAGAGTGAGTTGTTGAAAAGATGAAGATGTGGTGTTTTGGTTGTTGTTGACTTCTGAACCATCGTCTGATCCAGGCATTGTTTCGGTTGTATTGATTGTGAGGGTGTAAAAGAAAAGATGTTCTTAGTATCACAGAGACTCTCCCGAAGCTCTGATACCACTTGTTGAACCTTAAGACCTTGATAGATCTTTGAGCACTCTTGGATCGATAGTAATGTTTATGTAATCACAAACACACTAACAGAAAGTCTCTAATCCTTGTATAAAGCGGAATTTAAACACAAGTAAGAACACAAATAACTAAGAACGATTGATCCTCTATGGATCTTTTATTGATACTAAGAACTTGTTTTTCTCAACTCGTCCATATTACATAATAACACGTTCCTTTTATAGATAAGGAACCCTAACTAGGTTTCACTAGAAACCCTAAACCGTTTCACAAGAAACGTATAATCTAAAAACTAAACAAGATATGCATTATCACTTCCTAAATAAACTCATGCATTTCCTAACTAATAACAAAATATGTGGGAAACTATCCATCAGCAGAAACACACTCCGCAGAATCTCTACTTCCGCAGAAACATTCTTCAGCAGAATCCAATACTTCAGCAGTAACCATCAGCAGTAACCATCAGCAGAATTCTTCCTTAGCAGAATTCCCAACAGCTACACCGCCACCACCAAACTCACCCTATTGCTCCCCTCTATACGATTATCTACCAAACGCGCCTCAAGCACCTATTTTACCACCACTACTTGCCACCAACTTCATTTCCCGACCAAGATCCGTGTAGAACCGAGTGTTTGAAGATGAGACACACCGTTTCACACATGTGTGTGACTCGGTGTGAGTCGAACTCGTGATTAACAAGTTACTTTTTATGTTTTTGGTTAGATTCGGGTATAAAACACAAGGGTTAAACATTTTAATGACTAAAAATGTTGGTATCATCATTTGTTGGGTTTTTGTGGTCGAGTCGAGGTGATGCCGTGAGCATAAGCTCACGGCCGAAGCTTTTTGGTCACATTTTGATGTCGTGTCGAGCCTTGTTGTGAGTCCTTGGGCCTATTTTCATGCTTGTGTTTATTGTGGCTAGGTTATATTTTTATCTTGTTATTTTCATTATTTGTGGTCGAATTTAAACTTTAGGTTTAGAATTAGTTTTGATTTTTGAAGGTTGTGGTTGTGTTGGATTGAGGCCGAGAGACACAAGGGCCCGTTTGGATTTGTGGCCGAGAGATTTCTTGGGTCTGTTTGGTTTGTTGGGTTTGACACGGCTCGAAGCCGTGGTGATGATGATACTTTTGTTGTTGTTATTGAGACTTGAGGATTGGATTTGGATTTGAGATTATTAGTTAACGAGCCGTAGGATTTGGCCGTTAAATATTGTTGATATTACTGGACATGGAATTTTTATTGTGAGCTTATGATTATAATTGTGATGATTTGAGCCAAGTCGAGTACCACCGAGTTTTCCTAGTCTCGACGTGGCCTCGACAAGCCGAAAAATGCATTGAGACTATTATTTTGACTTATGGATATTATGGTTGACTTGTTTACCCGAAGATAATATAAACTCGGATTTTTGACTCGAAACGGATAATAACTCGAAAAATACTTCTTTGGGAATATATAACTAGAAATGGGAATATTAATAATAGCAACTAAATCCGAAGAATATTAATTAACAAAAACTCATTTTTTTGTTATTTAATATTTAAAGAAAAGTTTATAACTTAAAACGAGAAGTTATAAATAGAAGGTTTAAATAAATAAGAGTTATTAAATGTTTTGAGGGCACGCTTATCGAGGAATACCACTTAGATTAATTTTGGGACTTATTATTGAATATTTGGTAGTCGGAAGTGCTTGGGAATAAATCGTAACAGATTTTTGCCTTAACATGTTTGTAAACCTATAAATTATTCGACATGGTAACGTTCCATTTGTGGACGAGTTATGGCAAATTACGTTTTATAATATAAAACATATAAGATTTATCATTTAAAGGGATATAGGGAAAAATACCGACGACTACCAAGAAATTTAGTTGTTTTGGTGTGTTCGGTTTGTGTGACCTACGTAGTTTGACCCCGTCGTGTCGTCTTAAGTTTTGTCTCGTTTCTTGTCGATTTCGCTTGTTTACTCTTTTTTGGCGTGCGTACTCTTGAGTCGTGTCTTTCTTCCGTCACACGAATGATGATACCCAACTACTACTAAAGGCTAAAAATATAGTATTTTTGAAAATAGAAACGGTTAACCATTGGGAATCTTTGTAGATCTAGTTTATTGTTGAGGATGTCGTATTAAGACAAGTCTTATACGTATTAGGTTGCGCCATTTTTGTACCGTCGTACCCATCTCCTGGACACCATTGTGATTAGCTCTAGATGCCAGTTGTGTCAATTGTGGATAGTTGCATTGCTGTGGCTAAGGTAAGTTCATGGCCCCTACTTTTACTGGTTTTATAACTGTTTTGGGGGAGAATACATGCTCATTTTAAACTAAACTTAACGCTAGTTATTTTGGATACGTGAATTGTTTACACAAGATTTGTCTGTTTGGCTGAAATACGTGAATTGGTGCACCTATAGCGGATTATTGTTATGATATGAGACACTCCTTGAGTGCAGATCATGTCTTTGGTTCATGACTTAGCCAGCGTAACAGTTAAATTTGCGTGACACTATATGAGTGTAGTATCTGTATGATTGATTATGGTTCAAGATGTTTTGATTATGATATTATTTGCGGATTTGGTTTTGGAACTGTGATTTAGGCGGTGTGAGCCTACGTTGAATTTGACTTGTTTGTGAATGATGTTTTAAACCCGAAACCCTATGGTTCAACCATATTGTTTTAAACTAAAACCTATAAACTCACCAACCTCATGTTGACACTTTTAGCATGTATTTTCAGGTTAAGGCGATAGCTTATTTTTTGGAGGCACTTGACAAGGGGCACGGTCATAAACAACTCTGATATATATATTTGGGACCGCTTTATTATTATGGGCCTGTATTCCGCACTATATTTTGAATGATGTAAAGTTAATGTTTTTATAATGAAATTTTCTTCTAAACGGTTGAGGTAAAACCGTTCTTTGTACCTTGTGTTGTGATACCAATTGAGTAGCACCCCAGTGACATGTATGCTTCCGCTGGACCCGATTTTGGGGTGTTACATTTATGTCCACAAATTTTCAATTGTAGTAATGAATCCAAGATTTTAAATCTAGTTTATTGTGTTTCTTTCATGTGTCTATTTTATGTATTGTGGTCCTTGTGCAATGAGTCATTTGATGCCTTTTACTGTCTTTATTGTCTGTGTGGTCAATGTGCAGAAAAAGAGTGTTTAAAACACCAATAATGTATTGTCTGTGTGGTCAATGTGCAGTAAAAGACTTAATGAAACACAAAATGCGAAAAACAAACCAAGCTTTTCATTATCACCATTACAGTCACCATTACAAACATTACTTAACTAGCAACAAGATAACAACAATCATACACATGAACACAACTAGCTTCCTATAATAACCTACACTTGATTTCATTTCTTTCAACTCCATTTGCAGACCCAAAACTTGTTTCTGCATAGTTGACTTTTGAAAGTCAAAAGTCCTTTCCATTTCTCTTATTGTGCACTTGTCTGCATCAATTTTGTTTTGATTAACTTTAACCTTTTTCAGTAACTTGAAAACCTCTTGTTTGTAGTACTCATTTGGTAAATTAGGATCCACCCAATAAAAGGTTTTACACTCTGAACCCTACAAAATCAACAAAACTAAGCAAATACCCGTACCATTAAAAAAAATTATAACTTACTTGATAGTAATTTATACATCCCAGAAAACGTCTCAGTGGAAAATTAATGGTTTTTGAGGTTTGTAGAATCACTGGTTCTTTACATTCGCAATGGGTAGGTGGTGGATCACGACGGAATCAATTAGATGATGAGGAAGACATTTTATGTTTACAAGATAGATGATAAGGGCTCAATTAGATTGTTAGGGTTAGGGTTTTTCGTATTTGTTGTGTTTAAGATTTGGTGAAGAATGATAAATGAATATAAAAAACAGATTTATTGTAAGTGGAATGCCTATGTGGCATGTCCAGGTAGGATAAATAACTTTGTATCCGGTAACACAAAGTAGCACGTACTAAGGTAGCACAAAACAGGAAAGTACGTTATATTAAGTGGAACAAAAAATAGTACACGTACCAAAACGGAAACAAAGCTGAAAGTACGTTGCTATTGTACGGCTAAAACCATCTATTATAACTTAAAAGAAGTAAAGTTGTTAAACTAGAATACCTTTTACTTATAAAAGATAATTTAAGTTATTAAATATCTAAATAATTAATTTCAATTTAAACCAATAAATTTTTTACTTTTATTTAATTCATACTCATATATGCATAAAAAAATTGTACGTATAAATTAACGTTAATATACACCGTTGTTGTCATGCACGATTAATTGTCTATTCTATTGAGATGAAATACAACTTGATCGTTACCACGCACCAACCAATTAATTACTCAACTTCAATTGAATGATACCATGCTTTAAATACGCATCTAAAATATTAAATACAGTTGTACTAGCTTTTTTTTTTTGGAAGAGCGACTTTCAATTTTTTGGTTAAGAGTCGTACCCGCCACACGGCAGGCCCTCATCCACCACAAACCCAGACTACAGTTGTACTAGCTACTTCATTATCTTGATATTTGACCACAACTAGCTAGTGACCTACCCGTGAATATATCACATGTAACACCAACTATAGGTACATCAATTAATCAATATACATTATGCCCTCTAGGATATGGGAAATAAAACAGTCTATAACATATAATATTAAGTTCTTGTATACTACTTGAGGAGAAGAAATCGTTTAGGTGAATAGTGTCTAAAAAGACCGTAAGCCGAAAGAAATGAAACCATAGCCATCAAGATGAATGCGGCATAGCCACAAAGTAATGCACCACCAATTTGAGCACAAAATCGGCTGAACTTATTGCATAGTTTCATCCAAAACAAGTGATGTTCACCGGTGACTGCAAATAGCGACGCTGTGAGAGAAGCAGTGTTTGTTGCGAATAGCATATACACAACTCCCTGTATTTCAAACCACGTAAATTTTCAGTAATTAACCTCCTATTAAAGGCTTAAATCTAGGATTAGCGTGTGAATAAGTTAATGCATTTTGGTAAGATGGCTTAGCATGGGGACATTCATGATTCATGAACTCCTTCATGGTAAGATAGTGCATAACACAACTTAATCTAACACCCAAGGTTTCAAGATCGAGATCCTACCTAGGATCGTTTTCGTCTTTGCAAGATCGTGATCGTAAGATCGGATCGGGATCCTAAGATCCTACTATAATTCTATTTTTTAATGATCTTTGTAATATTATTCAAATCTACAAATTATTATATATTATAAACATGAAATTATAAGAATATTTTATGAAAATGTTGTTCTAAATTATGAATATGGAATGTTTAAGAAGAATCACATTTTGTTTTTTAAATTATATAAAAACAAAAACCCTAAATTTGTAGTTTTTTAGTTTGCGGTTCAAGAAAAGTAAGATCGGATCGGAGTAGATCTTAAGATCCTATGGTCAAGATCGGGATCCTATAAGATCTTAAGCTTGTTAAGATCCTACGTAGGATCCGGATCGTTTTTGCTTCGTAGAATCGTAAAATCGTAAGATCCTAAGATCAGGATCGGGATCTTAACAACTATGCTAACATCATCTTAGTTTCTATATATTTATTCTTAAAGGAGAAAACAGAATGATATTATTTTTCTTCATTTTGTGTATTTATAAAGTTGATTGTAAACGAAATATATACAACATACTAATACACAAAATGACAACTATGATACCATTCTATTAATAAAGTTTATTGCATATTTACAAATTATAGAATTACTAATGGTGGATGGGTTAATATATGCATGGATAAATTATAAATTATAATAACTTTATCCATGATCTATTTGTGGCCTCGCTTATTTTGTCACGAACAATTAAGTATCACCCATGAAACAAATTATATTTAAGCTAAGAGCAATTGTAACAACGTTAAAAGAATTCGTACGTGTTAAATTATCAAATCTCTTGAACCTAGACCCGACACATGGAATGTTTCTTATCAACCTATCGACGTATTGTCACCAACTTAGAAACAAAAACTATACCTGGTCGAATAAGAAAGAGAGCCAAGCAAGATGCTTGTATGAACCCTCAATATCTGGTTTTATATGTGAAGAGAGTAGACCTCTGATAATTAATTGAATCATATTATATCCTGCAGCTGCTATGTCCATATACACCAACACCCTGACTCATACAAAAATATTTCAGAATTTGATCACCCATAATAATATATCTGACAACAAACTTCAGGCTAGGGTAATATATTACGTATAAGTATAAAATGATTTGGAAAGACCTATTAAGGTTAAAACCATACTACAGTTGGGACATGCTAAATTTCAAGCGTTGCCAACACTGGTCTAGTTTACTTGATCATGAAACTCAAGTATGAAATTTAACCTCAAAATTATATAAGTTATATATCAAAGTAAGTCTAGCCAACTTAAATCCAATAATTGTTGCTTCTTTTGTCTTTGGAGAGTATAGTTTTTCTAACAGAATTTTGACCAGAAAAGTAAATGATTTTTAAGAGAGAGGGAGAGAGATTGTGCTTACACAAGAGCATTCAAGTCTTTGAAAGATGCAGTTCTTGAGAAAGAGGGGAAAATAAGGCTTGTTTGGGTATCAAATCTGATCAAGCAAGCAGTAGTGAGTATGAGCAAGGTTGCACAAACCCTTAGAAATGCTTCCAGTTTCATAAGATCCATTTTTCTTATAAGGGTTTTATCTTGCTTGGAGTGTGAAAAAAAAATGATGGGGCTTTGGAACAAGCTGCCCATATATATACTGATATAATTTCCCATGTTATATTTATTTTTAGGAATATATATTTCATAACTCATATAGTTCGTCAAGCTTATTTACTTGTTATTTAGATAGAATAATTATAAGGTGTTGTTTGTTTATTAAAAGGGTATGAGTCTGAATCTGATTCACACATCTGAATCTGAATCTGTGTTCAAAAAGTACGAATCTGATTTTCATCTTAATCTGAATAAGTGGTTCAAAATTAATATGAATCAGACTTCAGACTCAAATAAAACTTTATTAAATATCAAATGTGTTAAACTATCAAATGATTTTCATCTTAATCTGATTTGTTTTTGTAAAAATGTTTAAATGTGTTAAACTATCAATTTTTACAATTTGAATATAAAATGATTGCATTTGCAATAGAAATAAACTTTATTAAATATCAAAAAAAATTATAATATAATCAATTAAAAGTTAAAAGTATTTTAAACAAAAATGCAATCTCATGTTTATTTGACAAACATAATCGTGTTGGAGTTTAAATTAAACTTTTTAAAACGATTAACTAAATGGGTCGCGTTAGAGTTGAGATATATGACTCCGAAACCGAACCCTTCAATTTGAACAAAATACGAATTGTCACATATCATTTTATACACTCTTTATCTAACAAAACGTATGCAATCTATCTAATACTCTAAAACAAAGACAAAGGTGAAACAAGACAAAAGACTAAAAAATAAAAAAATAATAAAAAAATAAATAAATATATATATATATATATATATATATATATATATATATATATATAGTGAGACTTTCTTGCGAGAACCATCTTATCTGCGAGAACTGACAGAACCACAAAAAATATACATGCACGCCTTCAATAATTGTATTTTTGCACATATGTTCTAAAAACAACATATATGTTTTTAAAAAAAACATGGTTGTTCTAAAGAATTTGATAAGAAATTGGAAATGCAAAATTTTTCTTTGAAGGTGTGCATGTATGTTCTTATAAAGCGTGCAATGACAATATTGCGGCCGTGTGTAAGGTTTTTGTGAAAAAAAGAGGATGAGTTCATGATGATATTGAAGAATATAGGTGGATACTTACGATTATTGATGATTTGCATGTATTTTTATTTTATTTTAAAAGGCGTGCATGTATGTTTTTGGTGGTTCTGTCAGTTCTCGCAGATAAGATGGTTCTCGCAAGAAAATCCCCCTATATATATATATATATATATATATATATATATTTTTATATATATATATATATAAAACCAACAAAAAAAAAAAAAAAAATCATAGCAAAAGGAAAAAATAAAAACAAAAAAAGTCAGAAAAAATAAAAATAATAAAAAGAGACATTAAGAGGTGTTAAAACATCTCTTCTCCATCTAGTTCAATAAGAGGGTTACTGCCTCTTAATGACTAGAAAAAAAACAAATGCTCTTAACACTAATTGTTTGCCCCTTACCGCCTTTTAATGATATAGAAAAAACACTCTTTTTGAGCCGGACTTCTAACAGCGTCTGAATAAGTCAGATTAAAAAGTTTTTAAAAAATATTTTTGAAAAAACAAACATCACCTAAGTGAATAAAGGTTTTACCTAAAAGGAGTTCCAATCATACATACTAGCTAGGGGTGGCAATTTCTGACACGACCCGAAATCCGACCTGAGACCGACACGAAAATTAGCAGGTTAGGGTTGAGACTAAATAGGTTTCAGGTCGGTTTTGGGTCGACCTGATTGACCTGTTTATTAAACGGGTCAGGTTCGGGTTGAAGGTTTCTGACCCGCGAACCCACTAACCCGAACCCGTTAACCCGAATTAACCCGCTAACCCGAAACCCGACCTGAGACCGACCCGAAAATTAGCAGGTTAGGGTTGAGACTAAATAGGTTTCAGGTCGGTTTTGGGTCGACCTGATTGACCCGTTTATTAAACGGGTCAGGTTCGGGTTGAAGGTTTCTGACCCGCGAACCCGATAACCCGAACCCGTGAACCTGAACCCGACCCGAATTGCCACCCCTAATACTAGCATCTCTAAATAACAAATAGAGTATTATTATTTAATGCCTTACATATATTAGATAGCACATGCGTATATTTACTAGCATCTCTAATAAATACAAATCTTTGGTAATAAGCAGCATAATCTAAATCTTTAATTGTTGGGTCTAGTCTTATATTTATAAAGCTAAATTAACCTATGTCTAATCCTACACGCTGAAGAGTAATGTACCCTATTGTGTAATGATATGAATTAGGTAAATCCGATTGTTGAACTCTTGGGGAACGATGCATAAAGTTCAGTTGTCTAATTAAAATAACAAACTACTATATGAAAGCAAGTAAAATAGGGGGCATTTTAGTTTCGAGCGAACATAGTGAGTTGAGAAATTAAATAAAATGACAAGAAAATAAAATAATGAGAATGAAAATGAAGATAACAAACAACAGGGAGGAAATATGTGTTCATCTAGTTATCCACTCACCTATGTATTTACCATGACTTAGCGAGTGCAATGTCTAATTATTGTATAGTTGGGGATTCAAATGCAATCTAGACTAGATAGTAACGAATACATAGACCTATATATGAGTATCGGGTAAGTTAACTTGATGGTCACGATGCTAACTATCTCAACCACATATTAAGCACTTCAACTAACTAATGTGATTTATTTTGTGAGCCTAATGGTCATATAATTCACTTAACATCATGAAAAATGATCATTCAACAATTGGTTAAACTACAACTTATAATTCTACTCTTCTCGATCTAAATATGATTTAGTCCATCTCTAGTCTGCAATGGTCATGAAAGTGCTCTTAGGGTATGTTTGGTACGGAGCGGTGAGGAGCTTTTTGGAGCGGTGAGCAATGAGCATTTTGGTTTTTAGTAGTTGTTTGGCAAAGGAGCGGTGAGCTTTGCTATTTTTTAGGAACGCTCATTTTTCCAATGCTTCTTTAAGAAGCTGTGAGCGGTGAACTGTAAACTGTGGCTACTGCTCACAGCTCACTGCTACTACTCATTGCTACTTTTACCAAACACATCCTAAATATCTCCTACTGCCAATTCAATATTCATATTTTATAGTAAACCAATACAAGTAAAATTATAAACTAAAGGATCTTGTAATAAACACATTCATTATCCATACGAGGTCTTACGAACCCGTGCGATGCACCGGCTGGGTCATTGGTTGAATTTCTACGTGTTTTGTACGTAATGTTTTTGCAGATGTTTATATACTTTTTATCAAGTTTGCGTCAATGTTTGTAATATAAGTTTTATATATCGGAACATTTATCATTTAGTACTAAATAACTCACGTAAACAATAGATACTTTCGAAGATCTTGATGTTAACACATTTTTGGTGAAAAGTAATTAAATATATCAATATAATTCAGACCCGTGCGATGCACACGAGCTTGATGTAAATGTTCATGCGTATTGTTTAGCAATAATTTTTGTCATTTTGATCATGGATGGATTTTGTTGGATGAATTTGATCGGTTGATGTTCATGCTAACCGAAAAGCATGTTCATCTTCGCACACTGTTATCTTTTATCCAGAAAAAAGCTCCTGATCCAGCCCATTAAACCGTTTCAACCCAATAATGTTCAGCGTAAACATTGAAGTATAAATCTAATGATGGATATGATTGAAACGTTGAAATGTGCATCGCAATTATTTGCCAAATAGTTTTAAAATAAGATGAGTTAACCTTCTAAATATTATCTCAAACCTTTAAATTCAAAAATTATAAAATGCTCAAATAGTAATTAAAAAGATGAAAATTATTCGTATAAGTTATGGATGTCTCAACTCTTCGACCCGCTTAGAGTTTCTGAAATCGGATCGTATAGATGGAATGTTTATCACGTATTAAAGAATATTTATAATACCATTGACCGAAACATAGGAGATTATTTGCTACGGAGTATTAAGCTTCCATTTATTTTCATACAAATACATTAAATTTGATTGTTGTTTCTAAAATTAAGTTTGCAATCAAGTGTCTAACATTAATTGAGCAACGATCTTTGCATGAAAGACTTTAACATATTTTAAGTAGAGTAAGTATAAATAACCATACATTGTAAAGTATTATAATTTTGTAACGTGTGAAAGGAGATTTTTTATATGACCATTGCATTTTCAAAAAATATTTAAGAAACTATGTACTTCTAAACATATTTAAGAAACTATATATTTTTTTGTGTTTTCTTTACTTTTATTGGAGGCGTCAATAAGGCAGCCACTAATACATCGTTTTGTACTCATGTCTTCCGCTGTCTATCTAAACAATTTTTTTTTTTATTTTTTTTTTTTTAAATTTCAAATGACTAACGATGATGATAACTCATCCCAAAAATAAAATCGCTAAGGGCAAGAAGTCAATGGAACCTAATAATCATTCTCTGTTAGATTGACTTTTTCTCGTGATATTTCTTATGCGTTTCAGCAAATAAAAGGAATGGGGTTACTTTCATATGAACAACATTAAGTTTTATTTTCTTACTTGGTTTGAAATCTCATCTCCACAATCACTATGTTATGCATATCTTTATACATTACACAATGAAACGCAAAAACTTATTTTAGGCAATCTGTTTTTTTTTTTTTTTTTTAATTATTTGCAAATCACAATCAATTCTATGCATACATTTTGCTGGTGCTATAACTTAAAAGATGAAGTGTAATCTTAATTTTTGAGCTTTGGCTCATATGTCTTGACGCCACATGTAAAATCCATCATCGTCCAATCTTGATGGAGATGTTATAAGTTATAATGGTTAACTTTAACTAACTCATCCCTTCATGATTGCATGCTTGTCCTCTTCTCTAGGCAAAAAAGTTGTACATAATGATTATAACGTTGCCAATGCTTCTCCAAGATTCTAAAAACTTTAATATAAAGTTTCAAACAAAATTTGAATTTTGCAAAAATATATTTAAAAAAAATGATCATTGTGTGTTACCCTTTGTCTCACTACCCGTTCATTGGTGCAATTTATGGTTATATTGGAGATGGCTTGTAGCTTTGCAAGGGGCTTTTATGTACATTTCATCTCTTTCACTCATAAATGAGTTGATTTTTTTTGTCTCATAAAGCTTGTTAAACAAAATGCTATTAGCTATAAATCTGAAATTGATCAAAAAGCGTCAATAATGCAGCATCTTTAATATTTTTTACAAACTATTACCAAAAGTATATTTGACAAATACTAAAAAAAAAGGCATAAAGTCATCAAATCACAAAAGTCCGCCTCATCCTTTGAGCCTATCTACAAACATGTATACATTTTATGACAAAAAAAGCTGAGGACCTTATGCTAATAAAATATTGAATTGCAAATGAGGAGACCCGATCCACACATTCAAGTTATGACGGTATAACCCTTATTATTCTCATATCATCAAACCCTACACAAACATAGTGATATCCGCCTCCCATCTATCATTTCCTCTCACCAAAACACATCTCCCAAACCGATTCACATTTAAAATCTGTCACCATCTATCATAATCAAAACACAACCGTACCTAGATGTGTTCAGTTTCTTCTCAATCCGAATCAAGAAATCATTTAGAAGACTTCAAGATCCTTAAGGGTCTCGGGTAGGTTTATGTTTGATGTATTTTTGTTTTCGTTTTCTTTTTGGTCAATGAACGAAAGAAAGTAACACAATTGTTATTTTTCTTTCTTTCTCTTTCGATAATATCAAAGTTAGCGATCAATGATGATTAGCCTTCAAACTAAAAAAAATCTTTTAAAAGATTGGCAACAAAGTTTAAAGCAATATGAGATCGTGTATAATTTTTCATTTTGTGTCTTGTTGTGATTCAGAGATGGTGAAGAGTTTAGGATAGATTGTAGTTGTTGGTTGTTGTAAGAATAGGATAGAATTGGATTTGATGCTTACTGTTGGTTTTGGAATATGATTTTGGCTCAGCACTGGTATAATCAGTTTTGTGTTTTTCTTTTTCGGATATTAAAGTTGGTTGTCTTATAAAAAGTTCTATGATGGTTATTTTTTGAAAGATTGAGTTCTTGGAAAGATACTCGAATCAAAAACTGAGATCTATTGTTGTTTTGTATTTTATGTTTCGATTGGTGTTGTAACCGTGAGATGATTCAGGAAAATAGGATTATGATAGTAATGGTTGGTGTTGTTTGAAAGATGTTATAAAAACTGATATCATTTTCATATGGATGGTAATCGTAAAGAATGATGGTGGTGAAGATGGTGATAGTGTTATTTATAATCTTAAAAAATGAAACTGATAGCAACTGAAAAGATGAGAAGTGAAGTTATTATACTTGAATGCAGATCATACGAATAGTCTTCACTTATTTTTCACGACATTACTCTCCATACATTTTCACTACCAAAATCATGTCATTAATACTCCACACTCATTTTTTGCCATGTAACATCTTCAATCAATAAGTGCCTCAATGAATACATGAACACTTCGTATGTCTCTCAATAAATACACTTGCACTTCGCATGGCTATTTTCACTTCAAAAATGGTGTCATTAATACTCCCCAATGATTTTTTGAACTCAATCTTTAAATATATATGATTAATTAGGCAAACACTTACAGTGTTTATCGCATAACATAAAACAAAAGATAGAAAACGATATGGTAAACCAGTTCATGATCAAAAAGTTATGCTAACCGAATTAAATTGATGTTTATGATGATTGAATCTTCTCCCTTTGATGTTTGTGAAAGAATTATGTGTAAAGAACGCCTTTCACAACTTTCTTTCACAAAAATACCATAAAGTCACACTGATGCACACTAAAAGGAACACGTAAGTGGAAATAAGAAACGAGTAATGAAACGGAAATGAAGAGGAAGTGAGAATATGATGATATTCTCATATATGGGTAAATGGTAATTATTCATGGCGTATATATTTATCTGGGATAAATATATTAAGTACATAAAAGGTAAAACCATAACCCTAGGGGATTAATGGTCGGCCGAATATCCCTAAGGAATAAGGAGGGATCAAGTTTGACAAATTGTCAAACTTATGTACTTAAGGATAACTATAGAGAATTCTAATTGTATTAGAAATGTTCATAGGTGCCCTATAAATATCAATACTTCCTAATAACAATTCATTCACTCATCTACAACCCAAGTGGTGATTCTCCCCAATAAACCCTCTAAGGATCGATCAAGGTTGCAGACAAGAAAAAGAATGTGATCTCGTGCACGCAGTTAATTGCAATCAAGGGTTGAAGCTTACATCTTGCGGGAATAAGTAAGTAACTTTGTAAACATGCTTTATACTCCCTCCGTCCCTAAATAAATGTCCACTTGGACTTTTTGCGGTCTTTATTATTCAACTTTGACCATAAATATTTTTGTTTGTGTTATATAATACTTGATGTAAAATATATGAATGGATTTGGTTTTAAAAGTATTTTCATTGGTATAATTTTCATCAAGTATTATATAACACAAACAAAAATATTTATGGTCTAAGTTGAATAATAAAGACCGCAAAAAGTCCAAGTGGACATTTATTTAGGGACGGAGGGAGTACGTGTTAGGTTTAGGTTTCTCTGATTAGGAGATCTTGATATTAGGATTTTGTTTGCATGGCATTTATGTGTTTATTTTCTGCTATGCATGTTTCATAGGTCATTTGGGTGACTACCAATACCCGACAGTGGTATCAGAGCCACCCTAGTCATATATAACTTAGCTAGGTTTCTTAGTAATTTCTTTTTTGTCATAAAAATTAAATCTTAAATTTGATTATGTGGTTGTTTGGTTGATTCTTGCATATTCGGGTTTTTAGGCTTTTTGCTTTGGTTGACAACTAGGGTATAATCACTCTTGTGATCAAATTAGGGTTTATGTCTTTTGATCACTTAGGTTCGACCCATTAGGGTTTTCTAAACCTTAAATGAGCCGACTTTATGAGGATACGTGAGTATCCGGGATCAAACGTGAAAACCCTAATTCATGTTGTCATGTTGATTGCAAAAACTAGGTTCTTGTAATCAAATTAGGGTTTATATGCTAATCAACAAAGTTAAACAGAAAACTTAAGAAAAGCACACAACTTTGTATCTTACACTCACAAGAAATAGAGGAGACTATACGAGTTTCAAAGGAAAGACACTTGAAGATTCCTTAGAATGAATCTCAAAAAGGGCTAAAGGTACTCCCATTTTATAGGCAAAATAAGCTGGGGAGGCCAATGGACACGCATATAAAATCCTTTAGAGTCAAAACCACATTAAAAGCATGAATCTCATACGAAAAGTAACGTACTTAGAAGCGTCAGACTTTAAGATACCAAAAATGGCTAATCGACAACCTTAAACACATATCGAGTAAAATCTCACAATCTCTAGTCAGGGAGACTCTCAAGTGACTAAGAAAGAGAAGGTTTTACATCTAAGAACAAAAGTCCCAGGCCATACGAACATTTAAAGCAAAACAGGCCTGGGATACACAAGCTTCATAACCACATAATCTTCACAATAACTCCTGACACATATCAACGTCAAAGACTGTACATGTATTCAATATACAACAGTCTTGGAAATGAAAATATTCTCCAAACAATCACATTGAAAGACCCTACTATCTCAAATATCCAGGTTGGCCAAAATGCAAGTCAGCCTCCCTGGACCCAGGAAGACACGGGACTCTCTTTAGCATGAGTTCATCATCGTATTTCCCTGAAATCAGTCAAATACACTAATGAACTGGGGGCTTGATAGTGTATAGGAATTTTAGCCCACTCGGCTAAGGCCCATACACTCTAGACTCGACTCGAACATAAGCCCAACATGGCCAGAGTTTAACAAAAGCATAGGAAACACTTCTCCAGGCAGCATTAAGGCAAAGACCGCCTGAAAAACGTGTCCAGGCAAACAGTACGCCTGGCCAACTCCCCAGCACCGTTAGGACGAGCACTACGTGCTCCCCTCACTTCTTCTCCCGATGAACCCCATATGGACCATAAGATTGCCTTTACGGGTTCTCATAACCCTAAAGGACTCCCTATAAATACTTGACAATTCCCTTGAATTGGTCAAAGCTAATCATAAGCAATGCTTCCCAGGTCCGCCCTGGGAACTCCACACCAAGTCGAGTATCCTCTCAGATAACTGACACAATCCAACCAAGTCGGCTCGTGAGCGTTACCCCAACTCGTGACTCCGGTCACACTTTGGGGTCTTTACCGAACGTGGGAAACCAAACGATCAACCACCCTAAACCTCCAGTACGTACTATATGTAAACAATGGTATTTTCAGAAAGCTAGAGATTGAGTAAATCTCATATGCTACAAGTGATAGAAAAGTTTTGTTGGTGGATCATACTTAAAGCTCGGATGCCATGTAAAATAGCAAACAAAATATTATTATTGAATGTCTTAAATATATTATATAGCACATACTTTTAATAATAAGCAACATAATCCAAAGCCTAAACATAATGGACCCCAAGCCCGCAATTAGGCTTAGGCAAATAACCTAATCGTATAACAAAATTTCGATAAATTACGTACATATCATTATAAAGGATTAAGATTCTCTCATGTTTAAAATATACATGATTTATCATGTTAAGTTTATTGTGAGAGGGAAGAAAAAAATGAGACGTCATTGTGAGACCTTTGCAATATTTTAAATCAAATCTTCACTCTTAACAACTTCAACATAACCCATTATGTTCATTTTTAACATTAGAAGATTCTAATCCCATTATAAACTGCCTTAGTAAATAGTAATTAAATTATAAACTACCTTAACAAATAGTAATTATATGTTTTCCAAGCAAAAGTTTTTTTTTTTTTTTTTTTTTTTTTTTTTAAAGCAAAAGTATTATTGGTCACTTGGTAAGAAATCAAAAACAAAATACAACCACGAGGCTCTAGAAGGAGAACCCGCCAAACACCAAAAAAACAAACTATCTATCTAACAAATCATCGGGAGAGTGAATCCATTATGCTCATGAGTCATGAGAATCTATTTTTGGGCGCACAATTAGATGCCCAAAACAACATGATCCGTTGAATAAAAGAAGAGATATCTTTAATATACTCAACCGAATGTATTAAACTCTTGTATTTACCCGTTTTATTTATAATCTATTATAAACAATTTATACATGTCAAAATTTTAGCATAACCTATGTTATGCAAATTACAAGTTGAAATTGAAAAAATAATTACTATTTTAAATCAGAAAAACTACATATTACAAATAAAATGACACAAAAGATAGTTTTATTACTAAAAGGTCAACTAACAAAATTACAATGCTATTTTATGATGCTAATCCCAGATTTTTATCCGTCTCTCACGCTCTCGCTGAAGTAGTGGTCACATATGACTAAGAGGGTGTTTATTAATTAAGTGGTTATATATAAAGGTCTATATTAGCCTCTTATTGGAGAAATGTAAGGTTTAATGTCTCTCCCAATTAAGAGTCATAAAAGGTTTTAGGCCCACTTTTCTCTCCACTAAGAGAAAAGTAAACACCCCCCTAAGTGAGTCTTGCGGAGATCACATTCGATATCTTCTTTTCGGTCTTTATTGTTTGTGTTGTCTAAATGATACGGTACTTAGATAATTTATTTCAGGTTTAGGACGTGCCACACGTTTGATGTTTGATGTGTTAGTAGTTGATGGAAATATCGATAAACCAAATGGTTTGTGTTTCAATAGTATCTCATGTGTGAGTATTTACCTCAACCAAATAGTTTTCGGTGCTTAGGCATTGTGAGATTGGTTAGTTGTGTAAATATTTTGACATAGTTGTCTTTCAAAAAAAAAGTAAGTTATCATAAGACTCATGCTAATGTTGACCATAAGCACCTCACCGACGAGTCCCTTTCCCCTAGCTCAAACCCAGCTGACCGCGTCCTCCCCCTTCAAAATACAAGTTTCGATTGCCTACCAAACCATAAGAATTGGCACTCCTCCCCAACACTTTCCAACCGTTGGGTGCTTTGTTCCCCCCAAAAATTTTTTTTTCTTTAACCTACTTTCTTCTCTATAAAACCACACTTATCTTCTTCATTCTTTTCATACTTCTCTTCTCTATTCTATCAACTATTTTTTTTTGAAAGATCAATTTCATTAAACACCACCAAAAAAAGGCGACCTGTTTTGAGAAGAAACAGGAACGCCAACCACAAAAACCAATTACAACATGTTAAAACTACACCACCTATCCCAATCTATATCTTTACATTTAGACCTCTTTTTGAACCACAAGAAACCAATCGCTTTGACCGCCGCAATGTTGCAAATCCGATTTGAGAATATCCGCTCGTTTCTGGCCTTCCACATGCTCTAGCACGCCACTATAATTAAACCTCTAATCACTTCTCTTTTCATCCTGGAAACTCCCGCATGTTTATGAATATCCGCTAAATCTCGCACTGAAAAAGCAAATATAGGCGGAATGTGCCACCAATTTGTTAAAGCTTTCCAACCCCCCCCCCCCCCCCGCCAAACGACATTCTGTGAAAACATGATCAGTCGTCTCCACCAACTCCCCACAATAACTACATTGCTGGTCCCCCATTTCAATATTTCTTCTCTTAAGCGCCACCCTTGTCGGCAAGCGATCTAAAATAGCACGCCACATGAAAATATTACACTTGCTAGGAACCCATTTAACCCACTTAAACGCAGCTTCATTGTCCCGGATATCTTCATGCAAAATCAGCGTTTTGACAGCAGCAACAAAAAAAAATTCTGACCGCAGGCCCAGCCATCGCCACGAGTCAGCTCAATTTCTCAGACGAACCTGATCTAGCAGCACGCAGCATGCCAACAGCGGAACTAAAAAATGTCTAAAAATACTGCCAAAAACAAAACACAAAAATCCTAACGACAACCAAGCGTTCCAATAACAACCAATCCCAATTTCATTTTAAACGGCTAATCACCACCGATTAATTTCTCATACCAATCAATGCATTCACAAAATCAAATATACCTACCTAATCCGTATTCGGCTCAATGGTATAAACAACAAACACAAAATCAAATGTATCATCCACATATGGCATCACCACCATATAACCAACCTTCTCAATCTTCCCCGACCCCGCGTTTTAGTCTTGATGACGAACTCGAGCCATTATGGGGCGCTGATGAAGCGAAAAGTGTACCGCTTTTAGGGGGTCATTTAAGCCCTAATTCGTGATTATTTGATCAAATATTGCCCTAAATCGTTCCTTTTGTCATTTTAGGTACTTTGGAGAAGAAATCTGTAAAAGGAAGCATTTTGGACGTTTTTGGAGCGAAAAGTGAAGAAAACGGCGAAGTCTCCAAAAGTCAAGCTGGAAACAGAGCTTGACGGCGTCACGCTTTGTAGGTGACGGCATCACGTACTGGCAAAAGGATGAATATGAATTTACACGTGACGCGCCAGAAGGTTTTGTGACGGCGTCACGTGTTAATGGATGTAGGCCGTCAAGTGTTAAGTTAAAGAGAGACGGGCCAGAGGATTTTTGAAGGTGACGGCGTCAGGATCATAGACCTGACGACGTCAGATGATATAGAGTGACGGCGTCAAAGTATTCTTACACGAGAAGGAACCTTAGTGAAACCGCCACAAGTTAATCAAGACAATCACAACTCGCGCGCGGAGTAGCTGTCACTGTTTTGGCCATAAAATCTTCATACGAACTCGGATTTAGGTGATTCAAGAGGCCACGGAATCGGGACGAAAAGATCTACAATTTGGTGAAAAAGGGGAGCTGACGCCGTCACTTTAAAGTCTGACGCCGTCAGATCGATGCGGACAGAAAATCAGCTATAAATACAACATCACAACTTCACTTTTTGTAGGCCCTAAACCCTAAGTCCGATTCTAGGGTTTAGGTAGGTGTTTTTCCAGCAACTTAGAGGGTTTCAATCACTTCATAAACATCAAATATTGGTTTGTTGATTCTAACTTAATTATGTCTTTCATTATTATGGTTGTTTGCCCTTCATTGATCATGCTTTGCTAATTCACCTTGTGTCTACTTATGATTTTGTGAAACTTGTATATAATTAATTAGATCTTATTGATTCCTTGTTGATGTATGTGTCTATCGTCATCAATAAAGGTGTGACACTTCAATAGATCTAATTGGTTTAGCTTATAATTCTTGTTTCCTATTGTCTCTTGTTTGATTGGGTGATATCGATGTTAGGCTTAAGAAAACTGGCTAACCTCCTATATTGTAACTTGCTTGAACGTCTTAAGAAACATGAACCAATGCGTACTAGGTTTATTTGGTTGTATTTAATGCATGAGCGAATTCTAGTGATCCCATGTTAGGAGCTTCTTAGCCGGCTCGACATAGGAGTGAAGTAGGAGCTTATAGAGTTGGGGAAGTACGTACGCCACCCCACGAATGTATTAAGGAATACAACCCGTCAATTAAAACAAGGTGTGACAATTCAATAGGTAGAATTGGATAGCTAGCAAGGAGTAATGCATCATAGGTAGATACGCTTCACTTCCCTTGTAGAACCCTAGTTTACTTTCCTGCACATTAGTTTAATTACTAGCTTTTGGGTTAGTTGATTAGCAACTAATTCCGCCCACTCCTTCAAACCAGAGATTTTACTTGCTTTTCATAAAATATAAAAATACAAAAAGAATCATCCCTCACCTCTAGACCTAGTAGATAAATTTCAATCCTAACGAACACTATTCTTTGAGTTGAACGATCAATCCCCCGGTACTTGCCACTTCACTATACTACATCAGTCAGGTACACTGCCTGGTGGGGATTGCAAACTTCTCAAGATCCCTTGAGAGGTAAAACCTGTTGTAAGGTCGCAAAACCACGCATCAAGTTTTTGGCGCCGCTGCCGGGGAATAGTTATTGTTTAGGTTGAATTTTTATTTTATAGGTCTACTCACTAGATTCCTTTCTAGTGAGATTTTTATTTTCTTTTTCTAGGTTTTCTTTAGTCTATCTATTTTCTTCGTTTCTTTGTTCGTAACCATTACCATCCGACATCATGGAAGGTGGTAATATCCTTGATCCCAACAACCCACCACCACAACAACCACCACAACCTCCTAGAGCCCGTACTTTAGGAGAGTACTCCCGTCCTAGCCACCATGGCTATCGAAACACCATTGAGCTCACTCAAGGAGCCAATGTCACACCCTTGCGATCCGACACCATCCGGTTGGTGCAAAGCGGATGCGCATTCCATGGACTTCGTTCTGAAGATCCTAATCAACATCTCAAGGACTTTCTCAAAATCGTTGATTCTATAGACCTTGATGTTGCCACTCGAGAGACGACCCGACTGCGTCTCTTTCAATTCTCTCTGCGGGACCAAGCTAGTCAATGGCTAGAGCGTCAACCCGCAGGATCCATCACCTCTTGGGATGATCTCACCACTCGTTTTCTTGCTCAGTTTTTCCCACCGGGAAGAACTACCAAGCTAAGGAATGATATCTTGATGTTCCAACAACGTCAAGGCGAAACCCTCTACGAGGCATGGACTCGATTCAAGGACTTACTCCAAAAAGTCCCTCATCATGGCATAGAACTTTGGCTCCAAGTCCAAATCTTCTATGACCATATCAATCTCTACACGAGGCAAACCATTGACCAATCGGCCGGTGGTAAGCTACGTGATCTAAGTGCGGAACAATCATGGGCTCTCCTAGAGGATCTTGCTCTTTATGACAACGAAAGTTGGAATGATCCCCGTGATTTGAATAAAACGGTCAAGGCAATATCTTTGCCTTCGAACAATTCAAGCACTTCCGACCGTAGGATCATAGAACTTGAAGACCAAGTCAAGTTTCTCATGAAATCCTACGAGGCTCCTAAACCTTCAAGCCAAGTGAACAAAATCACTTCTTCATGTGAATTATGTAGTGGTCCCCACGACACTCGTGATTGCATGGAACTCCCTGAACAAGCTTTTGCGGACTACGCATCCTTGCGTACCGACGGAGCGGGAGACAAGTGGTACACTTTCAAACCCGAGCCAAACCCCTACGGTGATACATACAACCCCTCATGGAAAAATCACCCAAACCTTAGGTGGAAACAAAACCAAAACGCACAACAAACCAATTCTTCCAACCCACCTAATCGTTTCCAATCAAGCGGTTCCAACTCGAACCGTACTTTCAACAACAATCCTTCCGGCAATGGTAGTACCGACAACTTTGAAGGATTGATGTCTCAATTTATGGCATCTCAAGAAGCTCGTTTAGCTAAGTTTGAAGCCGATTTCAAATAAAAACAAAGCGAGATGACCAATAAGATTGACACTTTGTTGAAAGCCCTCAATGACCGAGAAATGGGAGCACTCCCTAGCAACACGGTCAAGAACCCGAAACTAAACGTCAACGCTATTTCATCGGTTTCGTCCCCTAGTTCTTGTCCACAATATTATTCGGTCAATTCCATGAGCACGTGTTTCAAACAAACCCAAGTCGTTCCAAATGACCAAGAAGTTATGACATCCAAATTGGTCAACAACATAGTTGAAACACCTCCCACTCAAAACCTTGACGAAGAATTCAAGGAGCTCCACCTTGAAAGTCCGGTTGTTGATGTGTTGGATGAGAAGAAGCTCAAGTTAGGCGAAAAAGGGACCGCCTTCGTTCAAAACAAACTACCTAAGAAATTAGATGATTCGGGCTTATTTGTTCTACCTTGCAAGATCGGTAATTCGGAGGCTTATGACACATTAGCCGATCTTGGATCAAGCCTTAACCTACTTCCGTTACCTCTTTACACCTCTCTAAAACTTGGAAAACTTGAAGAAACCGAGGTAATAATAGGCTTAGCGGATGGAAGTGTTGCTTACCCGGTTGGAGTAGTTAAGGACGTTTTAGTACACATTGGAAAACTAACCATTTTAGCCGATTTCCACGTCCTTGATATGGTTAGCGACCCTACATGCCCCTTGTTGATAGGTAGAGGATTTTTGGCGACCGCTAGTGCTATGATTGATTGTAAGGAATCCAAGATAGCGGTAGGAGAAGGAGATACTTGGTCAGTCTATGATGTTAAGAAACATGCCTATGATACTAGTGAGGAAACAACACCACATTGGTTAGAATCAAATAGGAGACCATCTAGATATGGACCTTGGATTGATAGAGACTTCATAGGACCCCAACGCCCATTTTACCTAGAAGAGGACTTTGTTAACCGAACACATACGGTAGAGCAACTCTTGGCTAGGGACACCGAATTGGATCCGTTTGAAGACCCTCTAGTTTTTAGGAAGATGATTGATTTCCTAGGAGTTTTGCCAATTAACCTAGGAATGAATAAGTGGACTTGTGAGGAAGATGATTATAAGTGGAATTGGGATAAACCACCCAAAGATGGAGATGGGTCATGGCATATTAAGATGACATTGTATGACCCGGATGGAGAGAAGTTTGAAAAGATATATCGTACTAAGCGGACCAATAGGAAACTTCAAACCAAGCTTAACCCTAAAGACGTCCTCGATGACGAGCTTACTTACATAGGGTAGCGTGACTTTGAGTCTAGCTACAAGACTCGTTAATAAAGAAAAGCGCTTCTTGGGAGGCAACCCAAGTTTTATTTGCTTTGTGTGTTTATTTATTTGTTTGTTCGTTTTATTTGTTTCCGTATGTATGTTTAAATTTTATTATTATTGATTCATGTTCAAAAGTAAGTTGTGAAAATGCTTTATGTTGTTTTTAACTTCGTCTTAACCACATATAAAGGTATTTTGCAAAAGATAAGTGTAAGGGAAATCTAAATCGGTTTATTAGAACACAAATGAACATGAATCGTAATAATAATAAATGAACATACATATTAGTATTTGTTTGAGTCAAATGCTTGTATCGAGTCATAATAATGTTTTGCAGGAATTCCAGGAAATAAGGTGTAGGTTTTTCCAAAATTTCTCCGGAAACGTAACATGAGAATTCTGTCAGATCATTTCTGACGGCGTCAGGCTTTACAACCTGACGGCGTCAGGTTTAATTTTCTGAAAAATTTTGAAAGTTTTGTTTTCATAAAAAGTTTCTATTAAATCTATAACTTATAATCTCCAGGAATCTGCAAAATTATCATTCCACAAGCATTATATCCTTATATATAGATTTTATCCCGCCGATGTTATGCAGGTTTTCGTGTTTGTTTTCTCAGGTTTAACAGGTTATTTTGGACAAGGAAATGTGTGTGGAATCAAGCTTTTGGCGATGCATTAGTCATGGAGCTTCAACATTACCTTGGAAGAAGATCTAACCGTGTTACTTCATTATCCACCGAGCGAATCAGGGGAGTATTTGATTTCATTCTTTTACTTTATGCTTTTACATTTGTTATTTGAACATTGGGGACAATGTTCATCTTAAGTGTAAGGGGGGGGTAAAAGTACGATTAGAGAATGCTATTACGCTTGATTTTTGTTTGTTTAATAGTAGATGTGTAATAAAACTGAGATAAATACCTGTTAGGGCAATTTTAGTGCCAAATTTAAAATTTTTTACAACATATAGGAGTGAAACTTTGATTTTAATAAGCGTCTCACGGATAGGGAATTGTATGACTAGCATAAAAACCATACCACTCAAAAATTTCCACCCCAAATATGTGAGGTTCGCCTTTAGATCTTTAGGAAAAAGCATTCATTGTTGGTGCTTATGAGTGTACCGGTAGTTTATAGATTCTAGAACTTGCGTTTGTGATGCATACCGAGACCGCTAGTGAGACTACATTCGTGTAGTTAGGATTGACTACATGATAAGAGGCATTAGGATTAACCCATTGTTTTACACCTGTGTTTTTGTTATAATTACTTTGGCTACATTGGTCAAGTAATTCTCCCACACCCTTTGCGTTGTACCCATTTTTGGTACACGATACCCCTAGTACACCCCTCAGAGCCTATCTTTTCGTTTCGACCTTTAAGCATTTTACTTAAAGGAAGAATTTGTTTACACCCCACTTAAATGTACACCCAAATCGCCTTAGCCTACCTTGTGTGCACTCATCTTTAGTGCATTATTGTGACAACATTTGTTTAAACCCTTAGTTAATTATCTAATTGATTACATGGTTGCTAAGTCGAGTCATATCCTTGTACATATTGTTTTGGGACGATTGGGACTTATGGGTAAAGTACTAGTGTAATGGAGTAATGGGGAAGAATATCATTTATTACCCCCATATGTACGTTAATATTTTAAAGTACTCCAAATGTTTTGATTATCTTGATTCGAGTCATTAGAATAATTTTATGTAAAATATGTAAAAGTTCAAGTGTAGGGATGGTACAAAGAATCCCTAGTGATGTATTGTTTTGGATGGTAGGGCAAGAGTGTATGCAAAAAAAAAAAAAAAAAAAAAAAAAAAAAAAAAAAAAAGTGAAGAAAAAGCATAGGACTACCATCCGCCTCTATCTTTTATTTATGTTTTGTTTTGTTCTATGTTTTTTAGTTCGTGATTAGTTTAAGTTGAGTCGAGTCTTGGCTTAGCAACGCCCCATTCTACATGTAATTGACCAAGATGATTGACTTGCCACCAGTAAAAATATCCTTACCCAACAAACCGTGTTTTCCTTATCCCTACACCTAACGTTATAACCCTTTGTAAAGACCTCTTTGATAGTTTATCCTAGGTGCTTACGCCAAAAGTGGTAGAGGCGTGATCCTTTCCCAAGCCTATGGTAATCTATTTTCTATGACAGGTAGTGAGCGATATTCTTCCATTTCCATTTATGATATATAAATTTACAACACCCGAGGGATGAGAGTATCCAAACACTTATTGTGAGGTGCTAGTGTATAATTTCCGTGCTTATTTTGACCAAGGTGGAATTATCATTTGTTGTAATTACTTTTAAATTAATGTTAAATGACCCCTAACTTGTATTTCAATTGGTGGAAAAGCTCATTTGCTTGAGGACAAGCAAATCCAAGTGTAGGGATATTTGATGAAGCGAAAAGTGTACCGCTTTTAGGGGGTCATTTAAGCCCTAATTCGTGATTATTTGATCAAATATTGCCCTAAATCGTTCCTTTTGTCATTTTAGGTACTTTGGAGAAGAAATCTGGAAAAGGAAGCATTTTGGACGTTTTTGGAGCGAAAAGTGAAGAAAACGGCGAAGTCTCCAAAAGTCAAGCTGGAAACAGAGCTTGACGGCGTCACGCTTTGTAGGTGACGGCATCACGTACTGGCAAAAGGATGAATATGAATTTACACGTGACGCGCCAGAAGGTTTTGTGACGGCGTCACGTGTTAATGGGTGTAGGCCGTCAAGTGTTAAGTTAAAGAGAGACGGGCCAGAGGATTTTTGAAGGTGACGGCGTCAGGATCATAGACCTGACGACGTCAGATGATATAGAGTGACGGCGTCAAAGTATTCTTACACGAGAAGGAACCTTAGTGAAACCGCCACAAGTTAATCAAGACAATCACAACTCGCGCGCGGAGTAGCTGTCACTGTTTTGGCCATAAAATCTTCATACGAACTCGGATTTAGGTGATTCAAGAGGCCACGGAATCGGGACGAAAAGATCTACAATTTGGTGAAAAGGGGGAGCTGACGCCGATCACTTGTAAAGTCTGACGCCGTCAGATCGATGCGGACAGAAAATCAGCTATAAATACAACATCACAACTTCACTTTTTGTAGGCCCTAAACCCTAAGTCCGATTCTAGGGTTTAGGTAGGTGTTTTTCCAGCAACTTAGAGGGTTTCAATCACTTCATAAACATCAAATATTGGTTTGTTGATTCTAACTTAATTATGTCTTTCATTATTGTGGTTGTTTGCCCTTCATTGATCATGCTTTGCTAATTCACCTTGTGTCTACTTATGATTGTGTGAAACTTGTATATAATTAATTAGATCTTATTGATTCCTTGTTGATGTATGTGTCTATCGTCATCAATAAAGGTGTGACACTTCAATAGATCTAATTGGTTTAGCTTATAATTCTTGTTTCCTATTGTCTCTTGTTTGATTGGGTGATATCGATGTTAGGCTTAAGAAAACTGGCTAACCTCCTATACTGTAACTTGCTTGAACGTCTTAAGAAACATGAACCAATGCGTACTAGGTTTATTTGGTTGTATTTAATGCATGAGCGAATTCTAGTGATCCCATGTTAGGAGCTTCTTAGCCGGCTCGACATAGGAGTGAAATAGGAGCTTATAGAGTTGGGGAAGTACGTACGCCACCCCACGAATGGTATTAAGGAATACAACCCGTCAATTAAAACAAGGTGTGACAATTTAATAGGTAGAATTGGATAGCTAGCAAGGAGTAATGCATCATAGGTAGATACGCTTCACTTCCCTTGTAGAACCCTAGTTTACTTTCCTGCACATTAGTTTAATTACTAGCTTTTGGGTTAGTTGATTAGCAACTAATTCCGCCCACTCCTTCAAACCAGAGATTTTACTTGCTTTTCATAAAATATAAAAATACAAAAAGAATCATCCCTCACCTCTAGACCTAGTAGATAAATTTCAATCCTAACGAACACTATTCTTTGAGTTGAACGATCAATCCCCCGGTACTTGCCACTTCACTATACTACATCAGTCAGGTACACTGCCTGGTGGGGATTGCAAACTTCTCAAGATCCCTTGAGAGGTAAAACCTGTTGTAAGGTCGCAAAACCACGCATCAGGCGCCGCTTCTCAACCTTCTCAAACCTTTCCAGCTCAAGCTTCGGGAAGGTCCATCCCAACCCGTTCTTTCCGACTCTCCTGTCGAAGAGGTGGCGCCCGTCAAAAGGAAGTATACAAAAAAAGGCCACACAATCCAAGAAAAATGAAAAAGATTTAAATGATCCATAGAGCCCTGAGGAGGAGATAGTTTTGTATAAAGCTTGGGTAGATGTGTCCAAGAGTAGCGTTGAAGGAAATGCTAAAAAGGCTAATAGGTTTTGGACGCAAGTAACTACATACGTTGCGAATGAAATGAAGGAAGCGAAATGTTCATACGATTCCTAAACTGCAAATGGAAAGGCAGGCTTCGTCCTAAAGTTTCTCAATTTTCTGCGATTTACAATTCTGTGAAATCGAGTCCACGGAGTGGTGCATCTAAAGAGGACTATATGGATTTAGCACATAAAGAGTATCGTGCTACTTACGGTTCGGCCTTCACACTGGTTGAGTGTTGGAAGATTTTATAGGACCACCCCAAAGGAAAAAGGTAGAAATGCCAAAAAAAATATAATCCAAATCAGGTGGTTCAAAGAAATCAACGACATCGGAAACCACCTCACACGGCAATTCCAATTCAGCACGTATTGGTTTGGATCTGAACGACAAAGCAGGTGATTCAGAGGATGTAGAGGTTCAAGAGCTTCGACCTATGGGACAGGACAAGTCAAAGACGAAGCATCAGCCTCCGCTGCTTGTTCGCAAGCATCAGCCTCAGTTGTTGTTGAACCTGGTCTTTATGACATGTTGCTCAATAAATGGTTAAATGCCGCGAGCCCATTATTTTCCCAAAGGCATAAATCTTCAGCTGAGTATTTGAGAATAAAGGAGAAAGAATTGGAATTGGAAAAGCTAAAGCTTGAAAAGGAAGAAAGAATGGAAGAAAAACGGCTTGCTCATGTTGGGTCTGATTTTCAACCCAACTATCTCTTACATGTATTTAAATATAAAATAGCCTAATTTATTAAGTCTCTGATATAATTCAGCGAGAACAACACTCACTGATAAAGATTAGAGAGTAAGTCACCCTATGATGAAAATCAAAGGTCCTACTCTCTTATGGTTATCAGAAAATGTTACCCCCTGATGGTTATCAGATAGTACACCATGTTGGTTATCAATGATAGGTACCTTACTAATGATCATCAGTGGATGTAAACTTACTGATAAAAGAAAACGGTGAGTGTTGTATAAAGCTCAATCAACAGCCAAGCTTTAGGGAAGTCGAAGACCAACTGAAGAAACACTTTGTAAACTGATGCGGTGTCAGGAAGCAAGGTATAAGGGGCTACAAGCAACACCAGAGAGACTGAGAACTGACAAATATCTCAGTGACCCTGAAGACTTATCTCTATAAGGGACTTAGTATCTGATGAATGGACAGGAAACTTGTTGGGAAAATAAGCATAAGGTCTTATCAAAAGAAGATAAGCATAAGGTCTTATCAAAAGACGATAAAGGCTTGCACACGAGAGACAACAACTTGAGTTTCAACTTGAACAGTATAAATGGCAAAAACAAGAAAAAATGAAAAAAGACATCATGTTCTACACTGAATCCCATGAGCATTTGACCGGGAAAGCACTACAGAGGTGTTTACCCTTGAAGCAACAAATCAAGTAGCGCTACAATTTAGACTATCAGTTTAAGGTTGTTTTAATTTTTATTCTAATGTATTTTATTTTATTTGAATTATTATTGTAATGTTTTTTTTTTTTTTTTTTTTTTTTTTTTTTTTTTTTTTTTTTTTTATCAATCAAATTTTAATTTAAAAAAAAATTGTTACGGTCGCCATAGCTGTCATCATTACTTGTTTATGGTCAGTACGTAGTTTTAGAGAAAGAAAACTGAGTTGACACTGATACCATTACTTGTTTATGGTCAGTACGTAGTTTTAGAGAAAGAAAACTGAGTTGACGTTGATGCGTCATAAGTGACCACCGGAAATTTTGAACATAGCGTTGGTCTAAGCAGATTTTTAAAGTGATACACTAATATATTGAAGGCCTTAAAGGGTACACGTACGTCGATTTCATTGTATGCATGACATTACATATTATATTTTCCTGGCTACCAACAATTTGTTCATTTACTGATTTTCAACCTGTTTTACATTGTCGTCAACCTGTTACATGTAAAGTTCTTCAAAACCCAAGCCCTTCGTGTTCGTCCACTTGTTCGTCCGTCAGTCCGTGTGTCCGTCCACTTGAGAGTCTTAGTGTTTAAAGAACAAAAGAGTTTCGACTTTTGAAGTATAATTACATAGATGATCTGTCATGTTAATACTGCGTCAGAAAAGACTTTGATGACTTAGGGTTATAGAGCCAAATGATCGAGTTTAAGGGATGGGGTTGCCCTCGAAGATTCTATCAATAACACATGGAACGAAGTTATAAATACAAAAATGTTGTATTTGCCATCGTGATGATTGAAGTATTTAATACATAAATGCTTTTTAACTTCTATGAAATTCTAACAAATATATACAGCATTACCTTTTAAACATTGCTATTCACACTTTTCATAATAACAAGTTATTTTATTTCTCATAGGGTTGTGTACATGGTCGTATTCTAAGTTTTTTAATTTTGTGTATTAGTGTATATAGTATACTAGCTGTCTATATTTAAGATTGAGGCTATGTTTGGCGCAGAGCTTTTTGGAGCTTTTTGAGGCGATGAGCGGTGAGCAATGAACCTTTTGATTTTTAGTGTTCGTTTGGCAAAAGAGCGGCGAGCTTTGCTATTTTTTAGAAAAGCTCATTTTTCTAATGCTTCTTTAAGAAGCGGTGAGCAGTGAGCTGTGGCTACAGCTCACAACTACTGCTCACAGCTAACTGCTACTGCTCACAGCTAGTTTTGTCAAACATAGCCTGAATAGCTAAATATGTTTCGCTATGATGACTTCATTTACTCTTCTCAATCAAACGGTTTAATTTCATTTAAATGTTTGGTTCATGGGACAAGACCTCGATGTGACAACACAAACAACCTATCTCTACTAATTTTTGGGTAAAAGTTTTACCTCCGTTAAAATATTATTACTTTAAAAAAAGTACAACGGGTGTTGGTGAGTATTTAAATTAAAATGCTTAAAATTTGAGCGGGAGCGACTCAAGTTTTCTGAAAGTCTAAAGCGAAATTTAAAATAGACTTTTTGATAAAAATAAAAAATAAATAAAAATAAATAAATAAATCTTTTGCTTAATATTAGCATTTTGATTTATTGGAATAATAAAATATTTGACTATCAAACCAAAAATACAATGAAAATCTATAAGTTAATTGAAGATAAAGAGAAAAAAATAACATAAGAAAGAGAAAACCAAACTTCTCTTTTATGATAATCTATAAGTACGGCTAAAGAAACGAAGCAACACAAACGAAGCTTGTTCGTATTCTTTAGTTTAAGTTTAACCGAACAAACGAAATAATGTGAACAGTTAAATAAACGGACACTAGTGTTTATGTTTGTTCGTTGAAAAAAATATATATATATATATATATATATATATATATATATATATATATATATATATATATATATATATATATATATTTTGGTTCATTAAGACACTATTCATAAATGACTCTTTTCAAACATTTAATTTGTTTACAATATTGGCTAAACATCATTAGAATTAACATTAAATGAGCTTAATTCATCGTTTTGAAATAATAAAAAGATGGACCTAGTAATAACTCAACTAAGGAATTATTTTATTGACCTAAAAATAAACATAAACAAATCAAATATCCCTAATATTTTAGCAGTTTTAGTAACCGGAGGCTTTTATATATTTAGACACCTCAAGATAATACCCAAGAAAATATGTTACCGGCTATATAGTCATAAATGGCGTTACAAAATTGGGGGCCTTAAACATTCGGGGGTCTAAAGCGGTGGCTTTAGTAGCTTTACCCGTGAGCCATCACTGAATTTGAGTAATGTTAGTAGACTATACCTTTGATTAAAATGGTAACATCATCTACGACTAAATTAATATTTAATCTTTAAACTTTTATCATTTTTTTTTATCTAACCCATGAATTTTGTTCCCGCAATGATTACAAATTTAACCCGTAAATTTTGCATCAAGGTTTAAACCAAAATTACGATTTCACAAGTATATTTATTTGCCGCTATATATTGTCGCTTTGCGTGGGTATTCGTCTAACTTTCGATAAACAACCTTTTCAAATTCACCATGCGTAGATTTATTTCAAGTATGTTGCTTTTTCTTTTATAGGGATTTAAAAGTAACCCAGTCTGATTATTTTTCATTGACAAAGAGCTCTTTTATAATTTAAGATACAAGATGAACAAGGTTTAGAGAATGATTATGACAATGAAGTATATTCTTTTTCTTTTATTAATTATAGTATTTTGTGTTTTTTTATTGGTGGAATACACAAATGACGTGATTTTAGTTCATATTTTTGTGAAATTTTTGTAGACATAGCATTCCTTAAAATGTAAACGCATTTAGTAGTTTGGCGTTAACGGATTGAGATCCTCCAGAAATGTGAGAACGTGACAAAAAGTAGGCTCTTGATTTTCATTAAAAGTTTGACATCTTGTGTTTATTTTTGCATTCACTGATGACTATGACCTATCATGTTCCTTTGAATATGAGAAGATCATAAGCCGATGCTAACAAATATACAATGGTGGCAAGTTTGGCAGATTGCAGCCAAAGGTAGGCACATATAGACAATGGTGGCTAGTATCTACCAATGATTGAGAACAAGTTTTGTATTTTCTGAGTTGTTCATGTGAATTTAAGTGCCACCTGCGTTATTTACTACAGTGATTTTTACAGAAGTTTAGCCACGACGGGAACTGGGTAAACAAAGCCGCAAACTCATGATTTAGATTAAATGGTTGTTCGCTCATTTAGATAATTCACTTCGCATTTAGAGAGCCATTTCCCGGATTCTCTGGTAGAGCCTGCATGAGTTTTACCTTATTGCAGTGTGCATTTCGGGAATCGAATTTGACAAGGCATTTTAGTATCTTGGACTAGTAGAATTTTATGTTCGACGTGATAATAACAACATATGCAAATCAATGCACATTTGACCAAACATTGATAAGAGAAATACACTATGAGTATGTTTCCTATCAAGTATCAATATAGATAGAATAGAATCATAGAAACCCAGTGAGCCACAATACATCAGAAGCCCAAGAAAGTGTAAACAAATCAGATTCAGCCCTAACTTCGGCCCATTTCAATTTGTTGCATACTCAATTTAACCAAAACCCGATTCAATTAACCCGGTATGTTTATTTGGTTTCTTGCTCATGTTACTAACTAATTGCCTCCATAAATGTATATACGAGGCCAGTTAAGTTGTTACCAAAAAAAAAAAACTTAATACGTCCTGAAAAGTTCCAACTTCCAACTCATACTAAAAGATGACATCTTTGTACCCGTTTCCTAACACGTCTATTTTGCCACCTATAATGCATCTCATATAGTAATCGTGTTTATGTTGCGACTTGGTTTATGCTCATCCATAACGAGACCATCGCCAAATTTAAGATAGCTCGTCTCACGTTACTTGCAATCATCTCAAGTCACTTGTAATGATATCATATTAAAGCATTATAAGCCAACAGTAACAGTCTACGATTTCAAGTCAGGATATGAGTTGAGCTGAAAGCACAAAATGAAAAAGAAAATGTTAGATCTCAACCTCGGATCCGTGATTCTAATTACCTTAGTTTTGAAGCATCCTTAACTTAATTCCAGGAGCCACTAGCCAGCCCATGTTCATGTAGAAATACCTAATAATCAAACTGGTTGACCAAATGTAAATTGACTTTGTCCAACATGCAAGCAAACCTATTGTTTACCAGTGAAGTTAGGCTCAAACTCACCATGTCACACTTTTTGCAGTTACCAAAACGATCCCATTAAAAACCTTAGATCTAACCTTTATGCATCTATTTGGGGGGCAAAATAGTCATTTCACATACATATTCCTTAGAGGATGAAAAAAGTCCATCCAGTAGACTCAATGGCACGAAATAGACTTCAAACAGGCTTTATATCTAATAATCATTTAACAAGTTCAAATGCCATGATCATAACCATTTCTAAACTCTTTACCAGGCTCAAGCTTTTCAACATGGCAAAGCCCGGAAAGGGGCGAAGGTTCATAATCTCGTCTTTCCTATTCATTGCATTTCTTTGCACTATTGCTTCCATAAATGAAGTCCGATTCAACCAATTATTAGGATTCAGTAGATGTGCGCTCACTTATGGTTCGCATAATTCATCTTTGGATGACGCGATTCTACCCATAAAGTCTTCAGATGATGAGATCCGTATCCTTCTTGGGATACTAACACTCCCAGATCAATACCCCCGCCGCCACTTCCTCCGCCTCGTTTATGGGACCCAGACGGTAGTAGGGGCTAGAGTTGATGTAAAATTTGTCTTCTGCAACCTAACAAAAGAAGACCAGAAGGTTTTAGTGGCACTCGAGATAATGCAATATAATGACATTATAATCTTGAACTGTCAAGAAAACATGAATAAAGGTAAAACTTACACGTACTTCTCGAGCTTGCCAGATATGCTGATTGACGAGTCGGACAGTGAAAGTGGGTCCTACCCGCCATACCATTATGTAATGAAGGGTGATGATGACGCGTATTTCCGGCTCAATAATTTAGCAGAGTCCTTGAGGCCA